>CM055126.1:234939303-235339795 GCA_029206835.1 Rana muscosa
CCCTGCTGCTGGGGCTATTGCAAACATGGCCGCCCCAGCAGCCCCCAGACGTGCATTTGCCTGGCTTAGCAGCTGCGGCAGCATACATCGACATGTTTGCACGGCATCCCTACCGACATGCATGGGCTGGGCTTCTCTGTGTTGGCCACGGCTATGTTTGCACAGCATCCCGGCTTCCCTACAGATGTGTAGGAGTCAGGCTTGTGTCTGTGTTCCCCGCCGTTGCTGCTATGATTTGCCTGGCATCCCTACAGAAGTGCATGAGCCGGACTTCTCTGTTTTGCTGGTGTTCTGCCGAGAAACGCCCTCCCCCCCCCCCCCCCCCCGGCGGCTTCTGCCCCCACCTGCACAGGCGCGGCGCTTGCGTAGTACGAATGTGAATGAGCTTCCGAAAATAGACAAACGCGTAGAGCTGAGAGTCCGCTCTAGACGGCGCCTGCGTGGACCTCACTGTAAGTGGCCAGGTGGCCTCACGTGCTCGCTTCGCTCGCTCGGCCTCCTGGCTCTTTTTTTAACATCCTCCATGTCCACGGAGATGGTAAAGAAAGAGCCTGGATGTCAGAAGCGTAGCACAATTTGGTGTGCGCAGGCGACATCTAGAGCTGACTCTCAGCTCTACATGTTAGGCTATTTTTGGAGGCAAGCGCAGCGCCTGCTCAGTACAGAGCGGGCAGAATCCGCTGGGGGGCAATTCTCGGCAGGACACCGGCCGTGGTTGCTATGTTTTCATGGCATCCTCAGCGTCCCTCCAGACGTGCATTTGCCAGGCTTATCAATGAATGCTGCCACAGTTGCTATGTTTGCACGGCATCCCTACAGACATGCATGGGCCAGTCTGGTCTGTGTCAGCCACCATGGCTGCTGTGCTTACATGGCATCCCTACAGACATGCATGGGCCAGACTTGTCCATGTCAGCCAAGGCTGCTATGTCCCCCACCACTGTACTGCCCCCCCCCTTTCCTGACAATCTTATTATATTTGTGTGTATATTCTGTCCTTGCAGGGCTATGTGAAGAGACAAGCACTGTACGCCTGCAGTACCTGCACCCCGGATAAAGAGGAGCCTGCCGGGATATGTCTGGCCTGTACATACAAGTGTCATGAAGGCCATGACCTGTTTGAGCTCTACACCAAGAGGTACCTAAACCACCCCCCCCCCCCCCATTCCCTCCTATATAATGGGAGCCTTTCGCCCGCCCTCTGTCCTCCCTCTGTGTATTTAACAACATGTGCATTTTTGTTTTCCTGCAGGAACTTTCGCTGCGATTGTGGAAATGTCAAATTTAAACAGCTGGAGTGCAAGTTATATCCGGTACATACTGACATTTATAATGGTATCAGACACCTGCTATATGTATTAATGGTGGAGGGACTGTCGGCCTTTATAATGAGGACTGGGGACAGTAGATAGGTAGTGCTGGACTCTAAGGTTGCCCTATTGGTATTCCTATCCCATGGTATTGTTAGTGGTGTTTGTACAGGTTATCAGATTACCAAGCTGGCAGCTTCCCGCACCAGAGGATTCCCACACCTCCCCTGGTTTGTACTGTAACCAGTTCGGCTTTTCATTTTTCGCATACGTGTAAAAAATAAATAAAAATTTGCCAATCAGTTGAGTTCCACCCATTTAAAAGTCAGCAGCTACAAAAAGTGTAGCTGCTGACTTTTAATAATCAGACACTCACTTGTCCAGCGATGCGGGCACACAGCCTCGCTCCTCTCCACGGCACCGGCATTGGCACTGTGGGTGCTCATCAGTTTGGAGTTAACTAGGAGCGCTTGTTCTATAATTTATTATTCTCACTCTGACGTTCACCATGATGGGTGTGGCGCGACTGCGTTTTACAAATGGGTGCGCACCCTGGGTTTGCATTTGCACAGATATGCGAGGCAATGGGGGTTACGCCAATTGTGTGTGTGTGCCCGTATGTAAAACGCAGTCGCACCACACCCAAGTGTGTAGAAAAAGAACATTATATATGTATGTGTGTGTGTGTGTGTTTTATATATATAAAAATGTGTGTGTCGCTGGTTCGAATCCCAACCATGACACTACCTGCCTGGAGTTTGCATGTTCTCCCTGTGCCTGCGTGGGTTTCCTCCGGGTGCTCCGGTTTCCTCCAACACTTCAAAGACATGCTGGTAGGTTAATTGGCTTCTGTCCAAAATTGCCCCTAGTATATGTATGTGAGCTGGGGACCTTGGATCCTTGAGGGTAGGGACCCATGTGAGTGTGCGATGTATGTGTGAAGCGCTGCGTAAATTGACGGCGCTATATGGGTACCTTAACCACTTCAATACCGGGCACTTAAACACCTTCCTGCCCAGACCAATTTTCAGCTTTCTGCGCTGTTGCACTTTGAATGACAATTGCGCGGTCATGCTACACTGTACCCAAACGAAATTTTTATCATTTTTTTTCCCCACAAATAGAGCTTTCTTTTGGTGGTATTTGATCACCTCTGGGATTTTTATTTTCTGCTAAAAAAAATAATAAAAAAAGACCAAAAATTTTGAAAAAATTTTTTTGTTTCAGTTACAAAACTTTTTAAATAAGTTTTCCCCTTCACTGATGGGGCTGCACTGATGAGGTGGCATTGATGGGCACTGATGATGGGCGCGGATAGGCGGCACGGATGGGCACTGATGGGCGACACGGATGGGCACTGATGGGCGGCACGGATGGGCATGGATGGGCACTGATAGGTGGCATGGGTGGGCACTGATAGGCGGCACTGATGTAATGGATGCCAATCAGTGATGCCCATTGTGGGCACTGATTGGCATCCATTAGGGGGCACTAACTGGCATCCCTGGTGGTCTAGGGTGGCATCCCTGGTGGTCTAGGGTGGCATCCCTGGTGGTCCAGTGGGGGCATCCTCGGGGGGGGGGGGGGGGTTCTGTGCTGATAATCGATCAGCACAAACCCCCCCCTGTCAGAGGAGCAGCCGATCGGCTCTCCTCTACTCGCGTCTGACAGACGCGAGTGAGGAAAAGCCGATGACCGGCTTTTCCTGTTTACACTGTGATCAGCCGTGATTGGACACGGCTGATCACGTGGTAGAGTCTCCGTCGGAGACTCTTTACCTAGATCGGAGTTGCGGGGTGTCAGACTGACACTCCGCAGCAACGATCGCCGCGATGCGCGCCCCCGGGGGGCGCGCAGCGGCTCAAAATCCTGAGGACGTCATGACGTTCTGTCAGGGTTTTGCAACCACTTTGCCGACGTCAATCCGCTATAGGGCGGGCGGCAAGTGGTTTAAATATAATAGATAAGCATGTATTATTCAGGGATAGGGAGAATTGAAGACACGCACCCACACTCACTCAGGTTGAACTGGATGGACTGGTGTCTTTATTCAACCTTACTAACTATGTGACTATATACACACACAATATAGATTTTTTTTTTATATATATATATAAAAATAATAATTTCATTTTCTATATAAAAACTGTATATATTTATTTAAAAATAATCTGTATATAGAAAAATAATTTTGTGATAGGGTGTACATATTTAAGTTATGTTACCTCAACACCAGGCCCCGGGGGGGGGGGGGGTGTTAAGGTGATTAAAAAAATATATATTATAGATAAGGGGGAATAAGTAGCAAGGGAAAAGAAAACTGAAAGATTGAACAAGTTTACCTTTGGCTCTATTTGGTCTTATGCTTATAGGGTAGAGAGGAGATATCTCTATAAAATATATATATATATATATATATATATATATATATAATTTTTTTTTTTCCAAACTTCTTTTATTTTTCTATTTGTTTTTACTTGGTATCACAAGGGGTTAAAAAAAAACCTTATGCGATCATATTGGGCCAGTGACATGTACCCCAATGTCTCCCCTGCCCTTCACACCATCTCGCTAAGCATGGATCGGCTTGGTTGGAGGTGTTCTCTGGCTGTACTGGCCAGGAAAGGGTGCATCTGAAATCAGAAGTGACATCAATTCCGGTTTCATTGTTGGCATGTGAGATCGAGGGATGGGAACACTTTATTTTTATTTTTTATTTTCTTTTATTATTATTTTTACACTGTCCCCTTTCTAATATAATTTTATTGATCACTTATTTCTATTACAAGGAATGTAAACAATCCCTTGTAATAGTAATAAGGATGACAGGTTTTCTTTATGGAGAGATCTGGAGTCAAAAAGACTCCAAATCCTCTTCTTTACCTTCAAAAGAAAAAGAACAAAAAATAAATAAAAAAACATTTTGATCTTTTGCTTTTATATAAAAAAATAAAATAAAAAATAAAATGCTTCCTGCCTAGACCGGAAGGGACGTCATGACGTCGCTTTGGTCCTCCAAGGCCATAGAGTTGACCAAAGAGTTGGTCAGCTATGGGAGAAGCTGGCCTCACCATTGGATAGTTTCTAGAGTGAACCGGTGGAAATGATGAGCCCGAAAAATGCAAGCATCAGGAAGGGGGGGGGGGGGGGGTGTTATTGGCTTCAGCAATAATATTGGTAAACTACTTAGACCGCAACGTATATGGGTGAATTTATTTTATAGCTGGGATGTCATTTAGGTGTGGTGGATTGGCTGCTTTACGGATTGGGTGAGTTTTATTGTAATCTGTTTTGTCTTACAGGATAAAGAGAAGAAAAACCTGGCTAATAATTACAATGACAATTTCTTTGGGCTGTACTGCACATGTAAGAGACCGTATCCCGATCCTGAGGACGAGGTGAGCCCATTTTCAGGTTCTTGCCACTGTCCTTTACACTCCATTCACATTTGTGCGACTTGTGTGATTTCCATTGTGACTTTGATGCGGTTTTGTTGCGACCCTCTGTTTGACTATTCGTATCATGCAGGTGCAACTTTCATGTGTCTTTTGAGGTTTTACATTGAAGTCTATGGCCCTTGTATCACATGAAAGTCAGACCAAAGTAGCGCAGGAACTACTTTAAATTCACCACGACTTTAAGTCGCATAGATATGAACAGTACTCATTGGGAAGTTTGGGGTGTGACTTTGGAACCCAAAGTCACATGACAAATCGCATAAGTGTGGATGGGGCCTTAACCACTTCTGCCTCCATGACGTGCCAGTATGCCGCAGGATTGAAGTGGTTAAACCTGTATGATGTCTGCAACTACAGGCATCATCCCGGTACGTTTTTTTTTTTTTTATGCCGGCTATGTTTTTTGTTAAAGCAATCCTAGCGGGTAGTTTGGTGCTTTTACAGGCGGCGGAAGGGGGTCCCCTCTCCCGCTGCATTCCCCTCCCACTGGGAAACCCAGGACTGAAACTGATTCTGTCAGCTGACTATAGAGATGACCAAGGGTCGGGAACGTTCCTGATCATCTCTATGGTCTCAGAAGCTAAGAAGACCTATGTTTTTTTTTTTTTTGAAGTTTGCGGAAACACACATTACAGTCCATTTAACATGGTTTCCTATGGTACGCGTTCACATCTATGCGTTTTTCAGCCAGGGTGTTTTAGGAAAGGGTCAGGGACCTTTTTTACCCGCAGCAGATTGCATTTGGCGTGTAATAAACTTCAATAAACCCGTACCAAAAACGTAAGTGATTTGTTTTTTATGCGTTTGTTTCCAAACAAAAAAACAAAAAAAAAACACTAAATAGCTGATGAGCGGGCCAGGAAGCCGGCCGCGGCCTCCTTAACCGCTGGCTGAGTCATGAACTGATGGCTGAATGTAAAAACAAGAATTGTCAGTAATAAAAACGGCGTAGTGTCCATCCAATCCGTATTCTCTCCCCACAAAAATCTGTACCAGACCTTTTTCTGAGCATGCAGCCCGGCAAGTGAGCAGCCCCCCCCCCCCAAGCACCTTTTCCCCAAATTAAAGAGGCTTCCAGATTCCGATAAGCCCCTCGCACCCGCAGACCCCCACAACCACCGACCAGGGTTGTGGGACAAGAGGCCCTTGTCCCCATCAAGGCGGGGAGGGGCAATCAGATGAGAAGGAGCCATTCAGGGTGGTTTCGCACGGTTTTATACCAGAATTTATCATATGATTTTTGTCTCTTACAGACCCCAGATGAGATGATCCAGTGTGTAGTGTGTGAGGACTGGTTTCATGGTCGGGTAAGTGCTGATTTCTTTACATTCTTTGAGCCACTCCTTTTTTAGATGTCGTCTTGGTCTGTTGCTCTGTAAACTTTGGTGTCTTGGGTAATGCCGCTATAATATTATAATATTTTTTGCAGACTAATAACACTAGATTTCCCTCAGGATTAGACCATGAGAACGTGTATTCCCTTTTCCAGTTAAATTTTTATTTAAACTTAAAGCGAAGGTCCACCCGAATTTTAAATTTTTTTTTAAAAGCCAGCAGATACAAATACTGCAGCTGCTGACTTACCTGTCCAGCGCACCCGCGATGTCGGCAGACGAGGCTGAGCAATTGCTCGGTCCTCAGATGCTGCCGCCTCCATGCTCGGTGAGGGAATCCTTGCGGCTTCACTGCCCGGTTCCCTACTGCGCATGCGCAAGGTCACTGGGAACAGTGCGATTCCCAGAACACAGCGGGGGGTGGGGGTTGGCGCAAAGGGGCGTGACTCCCGCGGGAGTCAATACCCCGAAGTGCTGCAAATACCAGTTTTATACAGGTATCTGCATCCCCTCCCCCTGAAAGGTGTCAAATGTGACACCAGAGGGGGGGGGGGGGGTCCAAAAGCATTAGTTCCATTTTTGGGTGAAAGTCCGCTTTAATTTTTTTCTATAGTTAGGGCTGAAACTTGATTGCCATGAACAATGCAAATTTTTTTACTGTATCGCAAAAACCATCAACAATCTAATTGTACAATCACATTTTATTTTTTGCAGCACCTAGGGGCAGTTCCACAAGAAAACGTTGAGTTTCATGAGATGGTGTGCCAGGACTGTATGGATCACTGTTCGTTTCTTTGGGCCTACACTGCCAAGTTAGGAGGTAAGAGCTGCATTCTCAGTGATGTCACTGCTCTCTAGTGAAGGGATAGGCTGCCTTCTCAGTGATGTCACCGGTCTCTAGTGAATGGATAGGCTGCATTCTCAGTGATGTCACCGCTCTCTAGTGAACAGGTAGGTTACATTCATTGAATATCTTGTGTTCGCTTGCAGTTCCTGGTGTCACCAAGATTACCAAAGCAGAAACGGAACATGAAGATGTTAAAGTTGATGATTGTCCTACGGAAACAGCCAACACTCAGAATGGACTAACAATAAAAAGTGAAGAAGTAAAGGTGGAAATAGCAAAGCTGGAGGAAGTGAAGGAGGAAGTGAAGGAGGAAGTGAAGGAGGAAGTGAAGGAACCAAGCTGTCCATCTACCAGCACCAGCAGTAATAAGGTAATACCCAGCCTACAGCAGGCTCATCTGCTTCTAAGCAGTCCAATGTGCATCCACTTAATATATGCTTACAGACACCAGGATCAGCCGGTGTAGACACCGTCCTGAATGTTTGTGACGTCTTTATTTTTTTTTTTATTTTTTTTACAGAAATCTTGTAATGGTGAATCGTCTCAGGCTGTAAGGACAGAAAAAAAACCCCACACTGCGTGCAGACTTGAAGAATACGGAAAAGTCCAGGGGCCCGCCACGAACACTGCCACCTACTGGCCAGGCAACTGGCGCAGTCAACTCTGTAGATGTGCAGAATGCATGGTATACCTGAATGATGTTTTATAGATATTTCTTTAATGCTGAAAAAAAATCTGTGCCCGTGTGCAGCAGTGCTGCTCTTCTCTCCCTGTGATCCGAGAGCGGGGATGGGACTGAGCAACACTGTGTGAGTCAATAGACACACAAACGGTGCTGCTCGGGATCGAACCCGCATGAGTGTCCCCACAGCAAGCAGCTTGCTATGAGCGCACCCAGAGAAGAGGAGGAGCCAGGAGTGCCGTTTGGTTTCCCCAGAAGAGAATTTACAAAACCATTGCCTATAACATGTTTATTTTAGAAAAAAAAATCCTTTACTATCATTTTAAAGCCTTTGTTACCCTATAAAAAAAATAATGTAATGCAGCACAGTGCTTGTGCTGTCTAATTTGGACCCCAGTATCATATAAAATACCTGGTTAATCCGGCCTGGTTCTACTGGTTCTAACGCCCCCCCTTCTATGGAGCCGGTTCACATATTTCCGGGGCGGCTGCGAAGTGCTGTGCGTCTTTGTCTCAGTTTTAGGGCCGAATTTGTGCAAATATTCGGCCACGATTCTTCCCTGAAATGGAGAACAGGGACACACAGCGTTCCTGTGCCATCCGCAGCCGGTTCCATTGTGAACTGAGCCTTACACCGTGGTCAGTTTATGCGCCTCCATCATCCGCAGTTCTCCCGTTTTCCTCCCTTCTGGCCTGTCAGCTTGTGACCGTGTCCGCCCCTTCCCCTCCTGCTGCTATCATAATGATTATGTTTATATAATCCCCTCTGTCTAATAACAATGCGTACCTCCAGTTTCTGTGCCGTATAAAAAAAAAATGTCCCTTTCTACCTTATTTCACAGCGCCTCCCGGCGCTCACGTGACTGGCCGCCTCTCTCCTTCCCGGCAGATGTCAGCGGGAGTTCTCGGCCCCTCCTGCTGTAGTTGTCAGCCCGGAAGAGGAGACGGCCAAGCAGTCACATGTGCGCCGGGAGGCGCTGCGAAATGAGGTAGAAATCGACATCTTTATATAGCACAGAAACTGGGGTGCATATTATTAAGGGAACCATTCTTCCAATATAAGTGTTGACACATTCTGTATGATAACTTGTATGTAAAAATTATACAGAAAACAATAAAAATTATGGAAAAAAAAAACACAGGGAAATTGTATTTTCATAAACAAGAGCCTTTGCAACCACTTTAAGTTTGAGGTTTCTGGTATCCCATGACCAGTGTGCCATTAAGGTGCAAAACCTCCTGTGATGCAGCCCCGCAGACCCCCCCCCCCCCCTGAACCCAATCGGGTCCTGATTGAATAGATTGCAGCGCAGCCATTGGCTCCCGCTGCTGTTAGTCAAATCCAATGACACGGGAGCTGGGTGGCGTTGCCGAGTCCTGCTGTCTGTGTCAATGGACGCAGCAGCAGGACATGGCAGCACGTCCGCACCGAGGGAGAGCGGCTGTCCAACGGGGTGCATGGGAAGAGGAGGAGCGCCGCTGAGGGACACCAGAAGAGGAGGATCGGGGCCGCTCTGTGCAAAACCAACTGCACAGAGGAGGCAAGTATAACATGTTTGTTGTGGGTTTTTTTTAAATGTGTTTTTAAAACAAACTTTAAGGGAACATGAACTGCTTTATCAGTTTTGCATTTTCAGTGCCAGGGTGACCTGCGTGCTGCAACCTCTGTCCGTCCTCGCATCCCCCCCCCCCCCCTCCCTGCACGGCTTGGAGCGGAGTGATCAGGGTGTTGGTAACCCTGCTGGCTCTGTCCGTATAGTGTAATCACTGTATGGGCAGATAGAAGGTTGTGAGCTGTTTGCTGCCATACCTGCCCTCCTATATAGGCATGTTCTAATTTTTTTTATTTTTTTATATTACAGGTACTTGTATAGCGCTATCAATTTACACAGCGCTTTATATATTTATTGTACTTTCACATCAGTCTCTGCCCTCCGAGGAGCTTACAATCTTAATGTCTTGAACTCGCATTCATACATACTAGGCTTAAACTAGACAGGTGCCAATTAAACTCCCCGGTGCAGCCAGACTAATAAGAACATTTTGTAGAGTGGTGTCTGGGGTGTATCTAAGTGATTTTTCTGCGGTCTGTAAAAAAATTTCCTTGTTGGAGTAAATTGCTTTGAGGGGGGGGGGGGTTCTTTTGCCTTCCTGTTAATCTGCTGAAGGTGTGTGTGTTTTTTTTTTTCTTTGATTTACTTGTGTATCTATACTGACTTGCCTATATGGGTCTGTCTTCTCTCCAGAAATTGTACACAGATTCGCATGTGTTGTTCCTGTTGGATGAATGTGACACCGTTCAGGCTTATGAAAATAAAGGGAAATCGGAGGAGCAGGAGGCCCGAGACCCCTTGATGACCGCACTCAGCAGCATGAACCGCGTCCAGCAAGTGGAGCTGATCTGCGGTAAGACACAGGAGCTTCTGCATTGATTTCAGGACACATAGTAGGGATATAGGGATGTCACCAGGTGGTGGGAAATGAACACACATTTCGGAGCAGGTGCAGTGCTGGATGAGGATTGTCGGCTCTTTTCTCAAGTTGAAGCGGAGCTCCAACCAAAAGGGGAAGCTCCACTTGTTCGCTCCCTCTCCCTCGTCACATTTGGCACTTTATAGTGGGGAGTGGGTGAATTTATATCACGTGTTCTTTTGGAGATCTGTGGAAGTGTTTATAGCACACGTTTTTATGGGACTTTGGACTATTTTGAAAATTATGTATTAAGGTGCTGCACCACACGGAATTTTACTTGAATATATATAAAATTATTTTTAGCAGAGGAGGAAGAAGCAGCAAGTGCTTGCCAAGTGGTGAGTATGGGAGGGAGGGGTTCTAGCGGAGGCGTTGTCACGTTGCCCTTTTAGACCTTTCAATTCATAGCACTGCATCTTGGGAGTAAGGGTAGGCGGTTACATGCTTCCTTATATGGATTAAGGCTGGGTTCACACTGGTGCGACAAACGCTCCGACATTGGGAGATCATGTAGTATCGGTGTGAACCCAGCCTGACAGGGGAGTGTGATGTTGGCGCTATGGGGGGGATAGAATCAAGAGTTTTTGCCCTGGATGGGAAAAGTAGCCGATTCTCTTCAACCGGTCGAGATTGCCATCATCAAATGATTAATCATGCAGCTCTAACATACACACTAAAAATCAGTTTCCCAATTATCCGTGTAGCTTCGTCAGCGCACATCATTGTAGAGGAAGAGGAAAAATTACTTATTTGCAAAATGTTAACCAAAACAAGGTGTGTTTTTTGTTTTTTCTCAAAATATTCTTTTTTTTTATTTTTATTTATTTAGCTAACATTTAAAAAACCTAGTGATGATTAAATACCAAACCCAAATAAATTTTCAAGCTCAACTTACCAACCAGCCTGCGACCAATCGAATTGACCTGTCCAACGATATGCGTTAAACAGGGGTTTAGTCTGCACACATTTTGCAAATGCATGCGTAAGCTACAGAACCCCGTTGAGGCACCTCATTTTCTGTAGTTCTAACTTATGAGAGTCTCCACAATGGGAGGACATGCATTTTAATGGATAGGCAAGAGGGCAGGTGAAACTGGAGGGAGCCCACCCCTCAAAGGTTCCACTGAGCACCCAGCACATAGCACTATGGAAGCAAAGGAGTCAGTGCGTTGCCTGACCAATATATTCAACGTACAAACAAGTGACCACTGCCCCCCACCTATAACTGGTCTTTGCAGTGCATGTCAAACAAAACCAAGGAAATTTCCAAGCCCAACTTGCGACCAACCGAATTATTCAGTCTTAAGCCTCGTACACACGATCGGATTATCCGACGGGAATTGTGTGATGACAGGGCTGTTGGCGGAAAATCCGACCGTTTGTACGCTCCATCGGACAATTGTTGGATTTTCCGTGGACAAATGTGGGATAGCATGCTTCAAAATTGTCTGCCAACAATTGTGTGTTGTCGCATTTTCCGATTGTGTGTAACACAAGTCCGGACAAAACTCCAAAGTACAAACACGCATGCTCAGAAGCAATACTCACCATAACACATTAGCAGACGTTTCCCAAAGGGTGGCGCTAAAGAGCTCAAAAACCACGTAGTTTCGTGTTTGTTGGCCGACAATTCTTTGCCGTTTGTATGCAAGACAAGTTCCTGGCCAACGCCCTTTGGACAAAAGTCCTACGCTTTGTCCACTGAAAATCCGATCGTGTGTATGAGGCTTTACAGTATGCGTTTAAAAACAAGGGTTTAGTCTGCACACATTTGCAAATACATGCGTAAGCTGCAGAGCCCTATCAAGGCACCCCAATATCATCTGTAGTCCTAATTCTAACTTCTGAGTGTGTCCACAATAACAGCACATGCATTTTAATGGATAGACGGAGGGCATGTGACCCTGCCTGATTAAATGCCACCAAAAGAAAGTTTTATTTGTCTTAAAGTGCAAAAAAAATTGTGTACCGTGTTGCATGACACTGCCATTCAAAGTGTGACCGCCCTGAAAGCTGAAAATTGGCCTGGGCAGGAAGGGGGGCGGGGGTACAAGTGTCCGGTATTGAGGTGGTTAACCAGCGTGTAGCTCCCTTTTACCAGCATAGGATTTAAAGCTTGATGCAATGACTGCAACAGAATTGTTTTGTGTAGTTGGCTTTGTATAAGTTGAAACTAGAAAAAAAAAATTTAAGTCTGTGTTCTGTTTGCCCTTCTCTTCGCAGAATATAATGACCTGAAGTCAGAGCTGAGAGATTATCTGAAGAGATTTGCAGAGGAAGGGAAGGTAAGCTGGATTACATTTTACCCATGAGTGTGCGAATCCACTGCTTGCTATAATTATCTGTGAACACTGCATTATAAAAGCCAAATAATGTAGCAAATAATATTTTTTATTTATTTTATTCAAATCACAATTTTTTTTTTTTTTTTTAATTAACCCCTTTTGGGCCTGATCGTAAACAAATGTTAATGCCTGAACACAATTTTGCAACGTTGACATGTGTTAGTTAATCTGTACATATCATCGCTACTACTTTGTGCATCCAGGTGGATTATACTGCATTTTTCAGGTAAAATTTGGCTTTCATTTGGTGGTAAATGGTACTGTGCGTGCGTTTGTGTGTGCGTGTGTAAGACTGTGTGTTTTTTTTTTTTTAAATCAAAGGAAAATAATATATTTTTTCTAATTCTGGCTTTACATATCTTGCTACTATAACCTTCCACCAAAGAACAATGCAATATAAATTCTGCAGCTCCCAACAATCACAGCGATACCATACATGTGTATGTTAGGTGTATGTACCTGTAGTACAGCGCAGAAACAGCCCCCATTTTTTTATTATGTTTTTATTTTTTATTTCTTGTGCAAATTGTTTGAACAGAAAAAATAAATAAATACAAAACGTTCCAGAGTAAATGTTACCATGAGGCGAGAATAGAAAGCACACCAGAGTCTGCACAGTTTACATAAAGTTATATAACTGGTAACCGATATAATAGGAAACGAGCAGGTTAAAAAAAAAATCAACCATTGGAAGTCGAAAACCAAGCAAATACTCCGGCTTGCAGACTATTGCTTTTTTTTGTAATCCTGCCTAAAACATAGACAGCGACTGACACGGATACTAAATTTAACGCCGGCGCCTCCCAGTCCATGAAAGTGGAGTTCCACCTAAAAATGGAACTTCCACTTTTTGGAATCCTCCCCCCCCCCCCCCCCCCCTCCAGTGTTGCATTTGGCACCTTTCAGGGGGGAGGAGGGAGCAGATACCTGTGTAATACAGGTATTTGCTCCCACTTCCTGGCATAGATCACCGCGGTGACCTACTTTCTCCCCTGCGCCCTGTCTTCCCCCTGCGCGCGCGCCCTGTCTTCCCCCTGCGCGCGCGCCCTGTCTTCCCCCTGCGCGCGCGCCCTGTCTTCCCCCTGCGCGCGCGCCCTGTCTTCCCCCTGCGCCCTGTCTTCCCCCTGCTGTCTTCTGGGAAACACACAGGTCCCAGAAAACGGCAGGGACCAGTGAGGACGCGCATGCGCAGTAGGGAACCAGGAAGTGAAGCCGCAAGGCTTCATTTCCTGATTCCCTCACCGAGGATGGTGGCGGGGGCAGCCGAGCGACTGATCGGCTTCAGCTGCCGACATTGCAGGCACCCTGGACAGGTAAGTGTCCATTTATTAAGTTGGCAGCTGCAGTATTTGTAGGTGCTGGCTTTTAATATAATAATATTATTATTATTATTTTTATTTTATGTTTTCTTTACAAACCCTTTAGGTTCTTAGAACCTAACCCCCAGACTTAGAGGGGTTTGAGGTCTTCTTTTTTTTTTTTTTTTTTTTTTTTTTAACCCTGCCCAAAATATACTGACCATGACCTTTGACTCCCAGAATCGCAGCCGGTGCCTCCTGAGTTTTGTACCGTCTATGCATAACGTTAGGGCTTGATAAAGACTTAAAATATTAACGGCATTACAAAAAAAAAAGTCCTGGCACAAGCATGTGATCAGTGAAGTCTGGAGTGTCTCCGGACTTGTTCCAGGTCAGGGACTTGCTGACGGTTCCGGGGATTGCAGTTTAGACCTCCCAGGCCTTGAATAGACACTTTTGTGTATTTCTGTCCTTCTCAGGTGTAGATGAAACCACCTCTGCGATTTCTAATGACGGGGCGTCTAAATATATCTTATTAGCAGCTGTCTCTGGTGCCGGAGGGGTGCTGCTGATTATTGTAAGTGAGCCGGTTTCCTACACCTGATGCATAGATTATTGGGGGGGGTTCTGGTTTTCAGCGTTCTTAAAATGTAAATGGAAAACAGTGCGATCTGCCACAACGTACGAATCGCACGCCCTGACTTAAAATAGTGCAGAGCTTGGCAAGACGTCTGCGATAGAAAACTGCACAAGCATTCCGTGCTCCCCATTGTCTGCTTGGGTGTATAGCATGTCCAGTGCAATGAAAAGGGGGGGGGTGTTAAGATAAAAAAAAAAACAGCTACACATGCTGTAATTTGTGTCATTGCCACGTGAATTTTTCTGTTTTTCCTACAGCTACAATGTAATACAGTGGAACCTTGGATTACGAGCATAATTAGTTCCAGAAGAATGCTTGCAATCCAAAACACTCGTATATCAAATCGAGTTTCCCCATAGGAGTTCATGGAAACTTGGATAATTCCTTCCACAGTGACTTCTATTGTATGCAGTACCGCATGTGGCCAGAGGTGCGGGGGCGCCGGAAATCGCTCAGATGCACTCGGAAACACATGGGAACCGAGTGTTTCCGAGCAGCTCAGTGTCACCGGCGCCCCCGCACCTCTGGCCAAATGCAGACCGCAGAGGCTTTTGTATCCTGCTCGTCTTGTGAGACAACAACGCTCGCAAACCGAGTCAGGATTCTTAAAAAGAAATAGCTTGTGTTGCTAAACGCTTGTTTAACCGCATTACTCACAATCCCGAGTTATTACTGTACTTTTATTGAATGATTGTATTTTTTCTGTGTTCCAATTAGATTTAGGCTTCATTCACATTGGTGTACTTGGAGCAGAACTTCTCCCAGGGAATGTCTGATTTTATGCCCTCCTCGCGTATATTGATTGGTTTGCGCAAAAGTTATAGCATCTACAAAATAGGGGATAGATTTATGGCTTTTTTTTTTTTATATATAATATTTTTACCTTTACTAGTAATGGTGATCTGCGTTTTTTTTTTTTTTTATCGGGACTGCGGCGGACAGATCTAACAGTTTTGACACTATTTTGGGGCCATTGACATCTATACACCGATCAGTGCTATAAATAGCCATTGACTACTGTATAAATGTCATTGGAAGGAAAGGGGTGTGTCCTAGGGAGTGATTCTAACTGTGGGGGAGGAATGGGACTGCCTGGGGGAGGAGGCCGATTGTTGTTTCTAAGCATTAGGAACAACTGATCGCTCTCCTCACCCCTGACATAACGGAGAGCGATCTGTTTTTACATTGACAGATCTCCGTTATGTCCTTCTCTGGAGCAATCGCGGGTAGCCGGCGGCCATCGCCCATTGGCCAGGAGTGCCATTGTGCCGCCTTCAAGCGGTTAAATACCACCAAAAAAAGCTCTATCTGTTTGAAAATAATGCAAAAAATGTAATATGGTTCTGTGTTTTATGACCGCGCACTTGTCATTCTAAAGCCTGGTACACACGATCGGATTTTCTGCGGACAAAGCGTAGGACTTTTTGTCTGAAGAGCGTTGGCCGTGAACTTGTATTGCATACAAACGGCAAAGATTTGTCGGCCAACAAACACGAAACTATGTGGTTTTTCAGCTCTTTAGCGCCACCCTTTGGGCAACTTCTGCTAATGTTGTGTTATGGTGAGCATTGCTTCTGAGCATGCGTGTTTGTACTTTGGAGTTTTGTCCGAAGGACTTGTGTACACACGATTGGATAATCCGACAACACACATTTGTTGGCGGACAATTTTTTAAAGCATGCTATCCCACATTTTGTTGTCGGGAAAATTCGACAACAATTGCCTGATGGAGCGTACAAACGGTCGGATTTTTTGACAACAGCCTGTCATCACACATTTCCTGTCGAAAAATCCGATCGTGTGTACGAGGCTAAAGTGTGACAAGCTGAAAATTGGCCTGGGCGGGAAAGGGGGGGGGTAAAAGTGCCCCCCGGTATTGAAGGAGTTAAAGGGGAGTTCCACCCTTTTTTTTTTTTTTAATGTTTCAAAAGTCAGCAGCTACAAAAAGTGTAGCTGCTGGCTTTTAATAAACATACACCTTACCTGCTCCACTGTCCAGCGCCGCCTGGAGCTCCGCCCCCCCCCCTTCTCCGCCTGGAGCTCCGCCCCCCCCCCTTCTCCGCCGGCGCCTCCATTCATTGTGCGGGCACCCGGCCGTGACAGCTTTCGGCTTCACGGCCGGGCGAACGGCGCAGCGCTCTCTGAATGGACAGGCGATCGCCTGAGACCTGTCACGTCCCAGGTGATCGCCTACGGAGAGGGGCCACCACAAGGCGATATGACGTATCGCCTAGGCGAGCCCAGGGCGGAAGGAGGAAGTGGGACAGGAAGTCCCACTCCTACTGAAGCCCCCACTCCCCCCCCCCCCCCCCCCCCAAATGTGGCATGTAAGGGGGCGAGGAGTGGATAAAATGGAAGTTCCAAATGTGGGTGGAACTCCGCTTTAAGGACTGTAGAGAGAGAAAAAGGTTACTTAGAGTAGCAGTTTTTTTTTGTTTTTTTTTTCCTTTTTAAAGATTTTTTTTTTATATATGGTTTTTACCACGGAGTGGTTCAGATCTGTTTAGTGAAATTCTTCTTTTTCTTCCCAGGTTGTGCAGAGTGAAGACATTCAGAAGTTCTTTGAGGAGCTGCGCTCCAAGAAGCGGAGACGGGTGGAAGGCATGCAGTATTATTGCAGTTAGCTGCTGAAGTTTCCGAAGCTGGAGCCCAGATTGTAGTCCTGTACTATTCAATAGACTCTCGTGGCCCCTGCCCCACCCTCCCCTTCTTAACATGTTAATTTTTTTTAAATGTTTTTTGGTACCTGGTAGGGTTGTCCTCCTGCCGGTGGTGCCTAGGATAGCTCAATCCCCATAGTTATCAGGAAGTCTCTGAGCGCCATGGAGTTCCTTACTGTCCATTCAGTCTTTTTGCTGGTCCTCATTCATCAGAATAGGGGAATTGTTTCCATAATAATAATTAAGAATTATTTAATTAGGAATCATTTTATAATTCTTATGTATTACATAAATAATTATTAATTATTATTTAACAAAAAATGAATTAAGAATGATTTCAATAATTTTATTTTTTTAATTTGCTAATCTGCTTTGTAATATTCTGGGCCCCATGCCTGGGAAGAGACAGACTTTGGTTCCCCCAGTGGAAGTATGGAAAGGTTTTTTTCTATACAGGGGGTCCCCGACTTACGAACGCCCGACTTACGAACCACTCCTACTTACGAACAGGGCGCTGCGGGGGGGAACCTCCTGTCGTTCTGCGCGGACCATCTGCCGTTCTGCGTATGCGCGGCCAGACGGAGCCTCGGAAATGTCCATAATTGGCCGCGCATGTGCAGAACGGCATTCAACGGAACATCGGAAATGTCTGTAATTGTCAATCTGCGCGTGCCCGGCCGACTTGCGAACATTTCCGGATTACAAACAGGAGGAAAGTCCCTAACGGGTTTGTAACCCCCGGGGACCCCCTGTATGAAAGTTCTGGTTCCTATGAGCACCGTGCAGGGTCTTTAATAAAAGGGATGCAATTAAAGCTAAACTCCAACTTCACATTTTACTAACTGGGATGATTCCTCCTTTAAGTTGATCTTTCTTGCATCCGAGCACCACAAACACTATTTCATTCAATTTTTAATGTTCAAAGCAAACTTCCTTCACCCATCCATGTCTCCATGCTTTCTTATCCTGAGAAATAACCCTCTAGCTCAGGGGGAGGACACCTGGGGGCTCTCCAGCTGTTGCAGAACTACAAGTCCCATCATGCCTCTGGGAGTAATTGCAACTGTCAGCCTTGCAATGCCTCATGGGAAATGTAGTTCCACAACAGCTGGAGGGCCCCAGGTTGCCTACCCCTGCTCTAGCATTTGTGGCCATCTTGAGTAAGGGCAGATGATTCGTGTAGCATTTGCCTCCTGGAATCTGCCCTTAGCTCAGGCATGCAGGCAGGAGGGTGTGCTTGGCTGATACATCCCAGAAGTCTTCAGGAGGGTTTTTTATGACATTTGCCTAGGCAAGAAACCAGGAAGTAACTCAAAGGTTTAGTCCCGCTTTAAAGTTCAAACCAACACGTACAAAAAAATCTGTAAAGAGCAAACTGCCAAACATAGGCTGTTACCCCCAAACAGATAATCTGCCCCTTTGTGTAATGCCTATACCAATCTGCATCATCTGATATTGCAGTAAGCCTTGGGACATGTAGTCATAGAAGACCAGAGGGAGGCACACCGTGCATGCGATATCACATGACTTTTGAAGCATTATTAGAGGAACTCCTCTTAATGTATATTTTAAGAAGTTCTGGTCACACAGCCCCCCCCCCCCCCCCAAAAAAAAAATTAAGTCAGTAGCTACAAATACCAGTTTCCTACTGTGCATGCGTGAATCACGCTGCGCTTTGTAAATGTGCTGGCTGGGGTGGGGGGTGTTTGGTGAACTAAGTCGAAAGAGCACCCCCCCCCCACAAAAGGTGCCTAATGTGGCAGCGGAGAGGGGGAGGGTGGAGGCAGAGCTTCCCCTTTTGGGTGAAGCTCTGCTTTAACATTCCCAATTTAAACTTGGGCCAGGGTGGATTCTGGAGCCTTATAAAATGAGTTCAGCTTTGATTGCTAAAGTCGATGATCATAAGTGTATGAATAGCGAACGATAATGATACAAAAAAAAGTTATGTTGTCCATCCAGTCAATCTTGCAGTTCTGAAAATCGTTTTTCTAATCTCGAAATCTTATGTGAAAAGTAATTTGTATTGTTGAAGGTATTTAAGAGGAGAGAAGACCACTTTGTCGTGTTGCCATAGGGACCCCTAAAATCCCCCTCTCTGTGCTTCCTCCACCTCTATCACGGCAAGAGGTGGGATCTGTGAGCGGGGACAGCTGGGGGCATGCTCTGCATACTTTGTTGCTATAAAGGAGCATGATATAATACAAATAAAGAGGGGTGCCATCGTTGACCTGTATTTAAAGGCATGTTCTCTGGGGGTTTTCATCTTAATTGCTCCACCAATATGCAGATCTGGTGGCCATTTTTTTAAAAGGAGAAATAAAAAAAAACTGTTTGGTCACTGAATCGGTCTGCTTTCTGGGGACTGTAGGAGCAAAGAATAAAAACATGTTCTATTTGCACACCTTGCTTGATTCACCTGGGAGCTATTGAGTAGGCACTCATGCTTTAACTATAGATCAGTGCCAATAGCAGAGGTCTATCACACGGCATCGTGCCTATGAGTCTCTGAGGGAAGCAGCCATCATTCTGGTCCTCAAGGTAGAGTTGGCCTTTAAACAGACTAAAATGGCCACATACCAGTTTTGGTATCGTGGTAGTCCCCAAGGTTGAGTTGGCCTTTACTATTCTGGATAATGATAGAATAAAATGTCTGCATATCAGTTCTGGTCTCATGGTGGTCCCCAAGGTGGAATTTGCTTTTACATTTCTTGGTAGTGATAGAATATAATGGCTGCATAACAGTTCCGGTCCCATGGTGGTCTCCAAGGTGAAGTTGGTGTTTACCGTATATACTCGAGTATTATGCCACGTACACACGATCATTATTCACGGCGGTTAAAAAACCACCGTGAATAATGACATTAAAAACGAGGGAACGGCTTGTTCCCCCACACACGGTCGTTTTTCACGTCCTTTTTTCTCTTGACGAGAAAAATGACCGTCTGTGGGCTCCGCGGCAGTGTTTCCCTATGGGAAACACTGCCGCGGAAAACATGTCGAAAAAAAACGACAAGAAAAATTAGAACATGTTCTAATTTTTCTCGTCGTTTTTAATGCCATTTTTTTCTCGTCGAAAAAAATGGCAAAAAAGCCCACAGACGATCGTTTTTTTTCGTCGAAAGGAAAAAATGTAGTTTTTCTCGACGAGAAAAACGGCCGTGTGTACGTTTTTCAGCACATTTTTTTTTTTTTTTTTTTTTTTGTGCTGAAAATCTCCTTCGGCTTATACTTGAGTCTGTGTCCATCTTCACCTTTTTTGTGCGCCTGATCCTGGCCATCCGTAGGTCCTCTGG
The DNA here is from genome assembly GCA_029206835.1 of Rana muscosa. Lineage (NCBI taxonomy): Eukaryota > Metazoa > Chordata > Amphibia > Anura > Ranidae > Rana > Rana muscosa. The sequence goes on from CM055126.1 coordinate 234,959,643, forward strand.
ACCTGAAAATTGTCACACATGTAGCCCCACTCTTCCTCTACAAGTGTGCAAAGTTTGTTGTCCGGGGGACCTACGCCCGGGGAGCACCGATTTTGCAGAGCCGGGCACCCCTTCCATAGACTCCCATGTTAAACATCACTCTAGTCACACAGCGCCGGAGATCAGGTAGGGAGATTGGACACAGTGAGGCATGGGCACAGTAAGACAGTGAGGCATGCAGATGGACACCCTAGGCTTATAGTTGAGTCAATAAGTTTTCCCAGTTTTTTTGTGGTAAAATTAGGTGCCTTGGCTTATATTCGGGTCGGATTATACTCGGTATATATGGTACTCTTCTTGGTAGCGATAGACTATAATTGCTGCATACCAGTTCTGGTCCCCAAGGTGGAGTTGACCTTTTTACATGTCTTGGTAGTGATGGGATAAAATGGCCGCATACCAGTTCTGTCCCATGGTTGGTCCCCAAGGTGCAGTTAGCCTTTATATTTCTTGATAGTGATGGAATAAAATGGCTGCATACCAGTTCTGGTCCCATAGTTGTCCTCAAGTTGGAGTTGGCCTTTACATTTCTTGGTAGTGATAGAATAAAATTGCCTGTGTTGCATATACTTTGTTTACATCCTTGGCTAAGAACTAGTACGTGACTTTAGATTATCAGTAGAATTAAATCCGTTTCCATCAGAGGTGTTTCACATGGGTATTCTATTATAACTTGTTTCATCTCTGTTCTCCAAAACATGCTGGTGTGCAGTGACTCTGCTTTTCCCCGGTGATGCATGGATTCTATAACCAATGTGTTTGGACTCCCCATGTGGCAGCGCTCTGCCTGCTGAAATTGGGGCACCGGCCCTCCTTTCCTCCTAACACAGCGGCTGTTACTTCATTTTTTGATACATGTTTAATTGTTCTATTTGTAAAAGCAGTAAGGAGACTGTGGCACAATGCAGGGCTCCCATCATTTTCCCATCTGTCCGCACAATAATGCATTTATGTTCTGTTTTTCCTGTTTTTTATGCCATTTTATTACCCTTTAAATCTCCCGTGTGCCCGTTCCCTTCTACACTCGTTTCTGCCAGTTCTGTTGTTTCTTTTAGGGCGTTAAATGAGCTTCCCCCCCCCCCCCCCCCCCCATCGTTTGTCTTTTCTCTTGTAGAGATAGGGCTCCTCCTTGTGTTAGGGACATTCCTATACAGGAAAGTGTTTGCAGCTCCCCACCAGCCTGGCTGTATCAGCTCGGCCCCTGCTGCATAGTTCTTTTAACTGACGTTAGTGTGACCCCCAATCCCAATATCCGTGCTTTTATTGTATCATTGGGGCATGAATCCATTGCATATACTTTTTTTTTCCCCACACATCATTGCAATAAAGTAGTTTCAAAACATTTTGGTCTGTGGTGGTATCTTAAACTGTCCTTTTATTTTGTTAATTAACAAAAATGTTATACTTGCATGCTCTGTGTTGTGGTTTTGCACAGAGCAGCCTTGATCTTCCTCTTCTCATGTCCCCCTGCAGGTGCTTCAAGCTCCTCCTATTCTCTGTGTGCCCCCATGGTTGCGCACCTGTGGGTTTGCTCCCGAGCCACCCTGCCTGTGTCCATTGACACAGATAGCGCAGCTCGGCTCCGTATCTTGCTCCCTACTACATCTCCAACTTTACAAGTAGTCCTGCATTGTACTCTGATGCTCTAGGTTTTGGTGGGTCAGCAAGCCCTAGACCGCGATCTACCAGTCACCTGTCTGTGATCTAAGGGTTGCTGTTAGCCCGATCTAGGCTGACAAAAAGCATGCCTTAAAGCAGGGGTGGCCCGCGGAGCCCTCTGATGTGGCCCGCGGAGCCCTCTGATGTGGCCCGCGACCTGCTCTGGGATGGAATAAAATAATATACGGTTATTAAAGGCCATTTTATTACTAAAATCAGTGTGTGTGTGTGTGTATGTATATATATGGACAGATCTCTTCTGCAGTGGTTACTGGGCTGCTTTCAAACTGATCTGCAGGTGCAGAGCAGTGCACCTGCGGGTTACCTGCACTGAGCCATAGACTTCTGTTATTACCTGTGAGTTTGGTGAGCTTTCTGAAAGTGCACCAAACCTGCAGAATATATTAGAAATCTATTGCAAAGTGCAGAAAAGCCAAAGGTACAATGCGTTGCACCCACGGTGCAGGAAAAAAATGCAGCGCATCAGTGTGAAAGCAGCCTTGGGCCCCTTTCACATGGTCTATTCGACCCTCCATGCACCTCCAAAGGAGTGGCAGACGTAAACCAACTTGTGTCCTACCTCCAATCCGATAAAAAAAAAAAGTATAGTGGGCTGTGTCCTTTGCAAGGCTGACAGTTACAAGCATGACTCCCACAGGCAGAGGCATGATGGGACTTTGCCTTAAAGCAGGGATATGCAATTAGTGGACCTCCAGCTGTTGCAAAACTACAAGTCCCATCATGCTTCTGCCTCTGGGTGTCATTTTTGTGGCTGTCAGAGTCTCGCTATGCCTCATGGGAATTGTAGTTCTGCAACAGCTGGAGGTCCGCTAATTGCATATCCCTGCCTTAAAGCAATGTTTCTCAACTCCAGTCCTCAAGTCCCCCCAACAGGTCATGTTTTCATGATTTCCCTCAGATGAAACAGCTGTGGTAATTACGAAGGCAGTGAAACTGATCACATCACCTGTGCAAAATAATGGAAAGCCTGAAAACATGACCTGTTTGGGGTACTTGAGGACTGGAGAAACATTGGGTATGTGTGGCCAACTGAGGAAGTCTTTTCCTTCACTTCCTGTCCTGGAAGTAAGAGGATGGCTACAAATTGTGGAGATTTAGAGGTGCAACTTTATTATGTATGTGTACTTTATTTTTTATTGAACTTTGATTTCCTCATACATATGAAATAAGATTGTTTGTTTTAACCAAACTTTGTGTAACAAAAGAAAAAAAAAAAACTTGTTCCCTTTCATGGAAAAAGTAATGGGCAGTCATTACAAAAATACGACCATCTTGTGCAAACTGACCTCTTCCCGCCTGTGCTATAGCTGAAAAGATGGCTATGGCGTGGGCTCACATTGCCAGGGCAGTGTCTATGGACGTCCACCCATGATTGCGCTGCCTGACCCCCCCCCCCGCCGTGGTGTGCGACGGCAGAGATCTGTGATCGCTGGGTCCTTAGGACACATCTTATCACAGATCGGGGGTAAAGGGCCAATCCCAGTGGCTCTATACCAGGGCTATCCAAACTTTTTTCAGAGGGCCAGATTTGATGAAGTGAACATGCGTGAGGGCCGACCATTTTGCCTGACATTCTTTGAACCATTAAGCTTGGGCGTGTTTTTATATATATATATCTCCAAATACTTTTTGTGGCCCCCAACAAATCCCAGAGTGCCGCTCAGGACGAGCTTGGCGTGTTATTTGGATATACCGTATTTATCGGCGTATAACACGCACCTTCACTTTAAGCTGGAAGTTTCAGGAAAAAATAAATAATTTTAACTGGTTCCCAATCGGCTCATGCAGATATACTGCAGCAGAATGGAGAGCCACCAGAGGGCGCGTGCGCCCCCTGCACAGCAGGGAACCCGATGCGCATGGCCGGTGGGCGCGATTGCCGTCGGCCACGAGCCGGAGCATGGGGGTTTATGTGTGTAAACACACAAATTCCCATGCTGTCTGAGGAGACAAGAGACAGATGTGTCTTTCTACAAAGTAGAAAACACGATCTGTCAAATCTCCTAGTTAGTCCCTCCCCCCCCCCCACAGTTAGAACACACACTAGGGCACACAGTTAACCCCTTGATCGCCCCCTTAGTGTTAACCCCTTCCCTGCCAGTGACTTTTACATAGTAATCAGTGCATATTTATAGCACTGATAGCTCTGTAGATGTCAATGGTCCCAAAAATGTGTCAAGTGTGTCCGACCTGCCCGCCATGACGTCGCAATACCGCAAAAAATACATTCCGGCCTAAACTGAGGAAATTTTTTTATTTATTTTTTAAATTGGGATATTTACTATAGCAAAAAGTAAAAGATATTGTGTTTTTTTTTTTGTTTTTTTTTTCAAAATTGTCGCTCTGTTTTTTGTTTATAGCACACAAAAAAAAAACAAAAAAAAACGCAGAAGTGATCAAATACCACCAAAAGAAAGCTCTGTTTGTGGGGGGAAAAAAGACGTCAATTTTGTTTGGGTACAGCGCAATTGTCAGTTAAAGCGACGCAGTGCCGTATCGGAAAAAATGGCCTGGTCATTGTTTAGCAAAAAATAAACTCCCGTGGTGATTAAATACCACCAAAAGAAAGCTCTGTCTCCAAAAATTACTTATTATGGGTACAGTGTTGCCTAACCGAGTAATTGTCATTCAAAGTGTGACAGCGCTGAAAGTTGGCCTGGGCAGGGAGGGGGTATAAGAGCCCGGTAGGCAAGTGAGTATACAAAACAATCTCAAATCTACTACTATAAAATGAGAATTAGTACTTGCTATTATAGAGTGGCACAATATGGCGAATGTGCAGAGAACAGCAATTTAAATGGTAGACGTGGGCCGGTCAAGAGATGCTTAGCCGGTTGGTGCCATAAGCAGCGGCAGGGTATGTTTTCTTTTAATGGGAAACCATTGATCGGGGACTATCACAGCGATCAGGTGTTTGGGGACAAGGCCTCCCAGTTGATAGTACGGGGCTCTTGGTGAGAGCCCGGTCCCAGTCCTGGGGATGAGCTTTGTGGCAGGCTCCCATGCCTTACACATAGGTATATATGGGGCCCCCACGGAAGAAGACTCACTTTTTTAAGGCCACCTATATGTGTACACACAGCAAGAAGGGGTAACAACCAGCATCCAGTCTCCTTCCCCTACCAAAAAACATCAGGACTCTGTGCAGGCCAGTCAAGTTCCTCCCCACCAAACTCGCTCATCCATATCTTTACGGACCTTGCTTTGTGCACTGGTCCAAATCATTTGGTGGAGGGGAGATTATGGTGCAGGGTTGTTTTTCAGGGGTTGGGCTTGGCCTTGGCCACTTAGTTCCAGTGAAGAGAATTCTTAAGGCGTCAGCATACCAAGACATTTTGGACAATTTCATGCTCCCAACTCTGTGGGAACAATTTGGGGACGGCCCCTTCCTGTTCCAACATGACTGCACATCAGTGCAAAAAACAAGGTCCATAAAGACATGGATGAGCGAGTTTGAGGTGGAGGAACCTGACTGTTCTGCACCTCAACCCGATAGAACTCCTTTGGGAAGAATTAGGTCGGAGACTGCGAGCCAGGCCTTCTCGTCCAACATCAGTGCCTGACCTCACAAATGCGCTTCTGGAAGAATGGTCAAACATTCCCAGAGAAACCCTCCTAAACCTTGTGGACAGCCTTCCTAGAAGAGTTGAAGCTGTTATAGCTGCAAAGGGTGGGCCAACTCAATGTTGAACCCTACGGACTAAAGCCTCGTACACACGGGCGGGAATCCCATAAAAAAAAAACGTTGGTTTTCTCGACGGGATTCCTGGCAAGCTTGCCTTGCCAAGCCCTGTGTACACACGCGACCATTCAAAAGAACCGCCGTTCTTTTGAATGGCAAGAACTCTGTGGCGTCATCGACTACGATGAGCATGCGCTCGTCACATTCGATGCCGTCGCTGCCATCTTGCTACACCCCACACTAACATTGTATAGCGGCCTCACCCCATCTCTTTTGTCTAGGGGTATTTCGTACGACAGGGTGAGATGCGCTACAGCCCATGTCCTCCCCATAGCTGTGGGTGAGGTGAAGGCCAGTACCAGTTATTTTCCTCGGGCCTGTGTGTTTTAGTCAAGGATCAAGTCCTCCTGTGCCGACACTTCCCTTTGCTCCCATTAACCAGAGTTCCACACACTGATTACAGTCCAACTCTTGTTTTATTGCAAGGCTCACAATAAACAGTGCTTCAGTAGCCAACTGGTTGAGACCCAATAACAGTTCGATACGGTAGGATGAGCAGGTCGAGGCACTATCCTGATTGTACGCTAAACCACTGTGATTTCACCAGCGGTTACTATAGCCTTGGCTAGAGAGAACTTAGAACTTGCGAGTCTCTACCAGCGACTCAAGAGAACATAGATAGGAGTACCTTTGCTGCGTTGCGGCCCCTGTCAGGGGAAGATGTCCCTCCAAGGGAGTTACCAGAGGCCCATCCGTCACCGGGTTGATGCTGCTCCGGACTCTCCGGACGGGTGACCTCCCCGGCCTCCTCACCTCAGACATGGGCCCCATCCACCTCAGGGACCCTCGGACTTCTCCACCCTCGCGGGACCCAGTCAAAGTCACTGGGCCCAGGGCCTCCGATTTAGTACCTCACCCCAGGCTGAAGGTGCCTGGGATGGACTCCAACTCCGAACCGCCCGCACCCAGGCCTAAGGTGCCTGGGCGCGTGAAGAAGAAGATCCCGAAGACCTCGTGGTTAGGGCGTCTCCCCCTTTTATCCCCTCCCTTGACGTCACGGCAGGTTCCCTGCCCTTGCTGTACCATCTCTGGAAAGGGACAAAAAGGACAGCACTGCGGCAGCAATTCTAACTTAAGCCTGCAGGCACAGCGCCACCCACAGGCCAAGGAGAATAATACACCACCCAGTCCTCCACGAACACAAATGGTCCAAAACCTCTCATGATTTACACACCTGGGTCATACTATAACCCAGGTGCATCCCAACTAAATTTAAAGACCCCGCTACACACTCCCCCTGTGATTTGACGCTGGTCCCCAGCGTCTGGTGCAAACCCATGTCTCTCAAGGAGTGGTGACATAAGCCTGACCCCAGAGGCTATCCCTCAAAATTTAAATCCCAAGTGTGCCAAGACCTGCTCAAGGGAAGGGGAAACATAAAACTTTTTTTTTTTTTTATAAACCCATCTAAGCATGTACACATATACAATCCCTCCCTTCACTGTCTAAGAACCACCCCATACTCAGAAGTCTTGACAGATGGATCTCCTGCAGAAGGGAAACAAAAGAAAAACACAACATCCTAACATTTTGTGTTAATTTGGAATGAATGGGTCCATCAGCCGAGAGACCCATTCGCTCCAATGAGTAAAGTGATGCGAGTGTAAAAAAATACAACAGCCGTTGCGCAACACCGCCACCTGGTGACAGTGCCATGGTAATTACACTTGGTGAAATCTTCATTCTTCCTGCTTCCCTACTCTGATTCTACCCCCAAAGTCTCTGTCTTTGAATTGTGAAAGAAGAGAGAACAAACAAAACAGCTCTCTTTCCTCCAAAGAGTAGAAAAAAACAAAAACCCAAATAAAAAACTAGGGTACAGTTCGGACGTTCTGGCAAGGACACTTCCAGAAAGTTGCTGTAGAAAAACACATACAAGTGAGTCTCTTCTCACAAGTAAAACTTCGGGTTAGGCAGGAACAAGGGCTTCAGATGCTTATCAAAAACCTCAATCGAATAGTCAACGTCCTCTCCATCTTTCCGGCAGATAAGCACCTTGTCCGCATGAATATGGCGCCCCAACATCCAGTCTGCTCTGCAGTCTCTGAATTTTTTCGACATGGGTGGCGAACAGGACAAGTATCGCTAAGCATGAGGCACTTTAAGTTTCTCCCAAATGAACTCATCGTACCATCGCTGTCGCAGAACTTCAACCTCAAACAGTAAGTCCCGGGGCAGGTAAGGATATTCCCATCCGTACTCGTGGGCGACCCTCTGAGAGAAAAGTCGTTGCAATCGGGCCAAAGGAGGCATTGTGGCCCCCTCACCTTCTCCTGGTTGAACAATGGCCTCTGGGTGTCGAAGTACTTTCACTACCTCTGATGGCTTTGCTCTTGGTGCCCGTAGTGATGCACGTGGTACTCCCGGCAACAAAACGGGTGATGCTGTAGATTGTGGAAGGACAATTGGAGGACTAGACTTCCTCGTAAGCTCTAGGGCCTGCGCCCGGGGCGTGCTATCTCCTATAGACATAGGCGAATCTTGCGGTGCACATAACACAGGTAACGGGCGTTTATCCCAGCCCTTTCGGTGAAGCAGTTTGTCTATTTCACCGTCATCTCCACAGTCCGACAGTGACTCTAGGTCGGAGGTGTCATACATCTCTGCGGGAAGGTAGTCTTTAGTAGACACGGAACTACCCTCCCTTGCGGGCTCCACCGACTGTGGAATCCCAACACCTCCAACCACCACCACAGTCCCAGCCCCTGGCTCACCTGGACATTTCGAAGCACTGGGATGTCCAGGACTCTTCCAACCGTATCCATCCAGGCCCGGCAAGCGACGGGGTGAAGCTCTTCCATGACCATAGGAGGCCTGCACCAGGCCGACTTTCCTCTTCGGAGGTGGGAGCAGGGAATCTGTGGTGACCGAAGCAGCATCCTCGGATTTTTCTTTCTCAGTCTCTGATTGGGCAGTCACATCGCCCTGGTCAGTGCGTACGGGAATCTCCGCAAAGGCCTGGATCTCCCCTTCCGGAGTAGCGGTACCTGTGAGGCTGTTGAGGCGAAGGGCCCGGGGCCTTACTGTGGATGGCTCCACCTCGAACAAGAATTCTTTACACGCCTCACAACGCCCGAATGGCTTCAGGTGGACCACCAGTCCCAAACATCCGGGACAGATCACGCCGAGGGCCTCCGTGTCTCTGCAGGTGTACAGAGCCAATTGTCCTCGGGGCCTGAGTCTTATCCCCGTGTCTGTAAGGGGAGCAGCTAAGGTAGTCATATTCGTGGGGTAAGGAACCGGAATCCATGGGGAGCTTGAGGCCATCCCGACTGTCTGCTGCTCCATCACGCACTGACCACGTGCCGGAGTCTCCACGTGTATCTCCTCACATGACCAGACTCCTCCCACGACTTGCACATTTTCGCGGGCTTCCACCAGCCTCTGCCCACGAATTGCGCAGTCACGGGGTGCCTCGTGGTGCAGTGCAGTAAAAGCCCCCACATGTAGTACGTCACACGGCTGGACTTCTCCCTCTTCTCGCTCTTCTGCATGGGCCTTTCCCATCTTAGGGTCATGTCCACGACTTTGAGCAGGGATGCACTTTGGCCGATCACATGGCCGACCCGCTCGGAACTCCTCCGGGCAGCAAAGTCCAGACACAGCCGTTCTCAATTCCAAAGTCAAGACACACATCATCCCGTACTCACGAGCCCCCACGTATAGCGGCCTCACCCCATCTCTTTTGTCTAGGGGTATTTCGTACGACAGGGTGAGATGCGCTACAGCCCATGTCCTCCCCATAGCTGTGGGTGAGGTGAAGGCCAGTACCAGTTATTTTCCTCGGGCCTGTGTGTTTTAGTCAAGGATCAAGTCCTCCTGTGCCGACACTTCCCTTTGCTCCCATTAACCAGAGTTCCACACACCGATTACAGTCCAACTCTTGTTTTATTGCAAGGCTCACAATAAACAGTGCTTCAGTAGCCAACTAGTTGAGACCCAATAACAGTTCGATACGGTGGGATGAGCAGGTCGAGGCACTATCCTGATTGTACGCTAAACCACTGTGATTTCACCAGCGGTTACTATAGCCTTGGCTAGAGAGAACTTAGAACTTGCGAGTCTCTACCAGCGACTCAAGAGAATGTAGATAGGAGTACCTTCGCTGCGTTGCGGCCCCTGTCAGGGGAAGATGTCCCTCCAAGGGAGTTACCGGAGGCCCATCCGTCACCGGGTTGATGCTGCTCCGGACTCTCCGGACGGGTAACCTCCTTGGCCTCTTCACCTAGGACATAGGCCCCATCCACCTCAGGGACCCTCGGACTTCTCCACCCTCGTGGGACCCAGTCAAAGTCACTGGGCCCCAGGCCTCCGATTTAGTACCTCACCCCAGGCTGAAGGTGCCTGGGATGGACTCCAACTCCATTCCGGCCAGGCCTAGGGCGCCTGGGCCGGAACTCAGAACCGCCCGCACCCAGGCCTAAGGTGCCTGGGCGCGTGAAGAAGAAGATCCCGAAGACCTCGTGGTTAGGGCGTCTCCCCCCTTTATCTCCTCCCTTGACGTCACGGCAGGTTCCCCGCCCTTGCCGTACCATCTCCGGAAAGGGACAAAAAGGACAGCACTGCGGCAGCAATTCTACCTTAAGCCTGCAGGCACAGCGTCACCCACAGGCCAAGGAGAATAATACACCACCCAGTCCTCCACAAACACAAATGGTCCAAAACCTCTCATGATTTACACACCTGGGTCATACTATTACCCAGGTGCATCCCAACTAAATTTAAAGACCCTGCTACATTGTATGCTACTGCGCATGCGTCGAAGTCTCATCGAGCATGCGCGGGTTTACCTCGGACAGGTAAGCATACAGACGACCGGGTTTTTCGGCAGGAAACACTGCCGAGAATCCCAACGAGAAAATAGAGAGCTGGTTCTCTATTTTTCTCATTGAGATTCCCGGCAGTTTTCCTGCCGAGAAATCATACACACGAATGTTTTTCTCGGCAAAAAGCTCTCCCAGCAGTTTTCTTGCCGAGAAAACCGGCCGTGTGTACGAGGCTTGCTTTAGACTTTGGATGTCATTAAAGTCCATGTGCGTGTCAAGGCAGGCGTCCCAATACTTTTGATAATATAGTGTATCTCGAACTACAAAAAAATCCCGATGTGGTTTTCACCAAACTTATATAATAATGAATCCTCTAAAAGTCGCAATTTTTTTACTACAGACCGATAAAACCAGGAAAGTCGATGGGCAAATATTCATATTTGTTTTTTGGTAAAAGACTTCAATGTTTTGTGCTGTTTTTTTTTTTTTTTGCTGGCATGACTCTCTGTACAGCCAGGGAGTGCGTTGTCCTGCGTCTGCGGGTAGCCTCCGATTGTGTTTCTGTTTCCCCCGCGCTGCGGTCGCCTGCGCTGTACAGAATTCCGGCTGAGAAAATCAATGTCATTTGGTGAGACTCTCCCGGGGAACACGGGGGGTTGCAGTGAGAGTTGCGGACACTGGGTGTCACTGTTGTTCCAGATTTCACGGCCGAGTCTTGTTGGGTTATTGGGGGCATAAAACTGAGCAGAAAGCTTCCCCATGAATAATTCACCCGCTCTATTCATACACGGGCAATTAATTTCTGCTTTCGACAGGTGGGGACACAATGTGATCCCAGTCCTATAGGCAGAGGAGTGCTGCTGCTGCGTGACCGGGGTCTCCTCTGCAGCACGTCACGGGTTTATCGCCTTCCAGACTTCGTGAGATATCTGATTAGTTGGTCTGGTATGGATTTTAAGGGGAACTCCGGGCGGCATGATTGAAGATGGATGGACATCGCGGGACACTTTTTAAAAAAAAATTAATAAAGGAATTGTCAAAAACTGTCTGTTGTGGTTTTTACTTTTTGACACTTTTTTTGGTGAATGGGTATTGGGTACATTGTACCCCTACCCATTCACATGGGGGAGGGGGGGGGTCGGCATCAGCCCGGGACCGTTTTTTTTTACAGCCGATGGTTGGCTCTCTTGTAATAGCAATTGGAAAGGCTAACCACTCCCACCGCCACCTTCCGCGGCTCTCTCGGACTCTCCCGTCCCCATCGGGAGACCAGAGTAGACATGTGCGGTTCCTTACGTTCTGAATAAATATTCGGACTAATTTTTCATTGTTCGGATATATCCAAATACCCGAATTACAGTAGTACAAAGTTTACCGAATGCTCCGAATAACAAAATTAAATTTGTCCAAATTTCTGAAAATCAAATTGAAATTTGAATAAAATTCTACCTCTAATTCCAATCAAATTTGAACTGTAAACATATTTCTGAAATCAAAGACTGTGTCGGGTTATTAGAGTACCATTTTGATATAATGCTGTTTTTGTTAAGCCAAAGGTGATTTAAAGAGGAACTGCAGTCTGCCCACATAATTTGTAATAAAAACATCTTTGCCATTCTGAAGCTTCCCCCCAACCCCTTTGCAAATTTTTTTTATATACACTGTGATTCTGTACTTGCCAAATATGCTGCAGAAATCTCCCTCCACTGAGTCTGGCTGCAGCCATTTTAACTGTGGGCAGCTGAAGCTGCTGCCTGTTCACTTCCTGTCAAGCCACACCCCTTTCTGTTTAAGACCCACCCTGACATTTTTGAGTGGGGACAATGGGAGGGGGCAATGGATTCCCTTAATTTGCATAGATTTCCTCTAATGTCCTGTTTGGCTATGAGGCAGAAGTGAAGGGAAATCTCTGCAATGGGACAGGGATGGTAAAAAAATAAACTGACCGGGGCTCTAGCCCTCCCTTACTCTATCCAAAATGAAAAAAAAAAGTGCTGCCTATAGTTCTACTTTAAGCACAAATTTGGTGCATCAGAAAACATATAGCACAGTGAGGAAGATGTGTGGTCCAGGATGATAGGACAGTCAAAATTAGAAGCAGTGCCGCCCCCCCCCCCCCCCCCCACAGTTGCAAAATGCCGGCTGCCCGCATACTGGAAGCAGTGCGCTGCTTTATGGGGGCGCTAGACTAATTTTCCTCTTAGCCCAGTCCGCCTGGGTCTTGTTGGCCTAGGCCAGGATACAGCGTTGGGCGAGTACCGATACTCGCAGAAATTACCGGTATCGGTGCATCCCTACTGGCCATCATTCAACCTGAGGACATCTAGTGGTGAAAAATAATTACTGCGGAAGGGACAGCTTTGGACTGAAATTCATTATGGCAGCAAAAGCAATTGTTTTGTTTCACTATTTGATGGGTTATAACATTTTTTTTAAAATTATGGTTGGCAGAAGTTTTCCTTTAAATCTCCAAACATCTGCAGTAAAATGAAGCATGCCGTGAGGTGGCATCAGAGCAACTAAAGAGACACAGATCTCCCAGATGGCGCTTCCATTTAATTAGGATGATCCATGGAGAAGGCACAGCATGGGGGGTATACTAACTAGTGTCAGGTGGGTACAATATATATCCTTCTATAAAGGTAATGAAGAGATGTTAGGGGAAAGCAGAACCAAGTGATAGGTAGGATTTAATGAAGGAAACATTGAAGGCACTTAAGGTACTGTAATACGATAGATGTTAGATAGTATCATTAACAAAAAGATAAAAGTGTGTGTGTATACATATTAGTATGTATATATATATAAAGAAAAGGTGCAAATAAACAGGCCCAAAATTTGCACTTCTCGGCGCCTATGTATTGGTATGCAATTCCTGTGGCTCAATAATTTGCCTATTTAGATGGGTAAATAATGGGAAAATAGACGATATACTCAGCTCGGAAATAAATATATCAGAGTAATTAAACTATGGTATAAATTATATAAAAGGAGCAGCTGTTTAAATTTATATAAAATGAGAACCTCATAAATATAAAACAGAATAAATAAAATAAATATCATATATAAAAACTTAAATTCGTAAAGTCCATATGATAAAACAGCGCTAAATAAGGATAAATGTCCAAAAACATGTAAAAAGCACTTGAGTGATGACTTTGCAACAGTCAAACTAGTAGTGGTATATCTTCTCTGGTTACGATATGTAGTGCACCCTACACCAATCCCAAATCTTCACCACAAGTGAGGCACGCTCCCCCTCTGGGGTACAAACTCACCACAAAGATGAAAAAGATAAGCCTTTTTTTTAGTCTGTAGGTAGTCTCACTCCAACATCCGTCATCACCACCAGGGCAGTATGGGTTAAAATCCTCAAGCAAACATATAAGGACATAAAGGCACTAATAGTGTAATATTGCTTTAATTAAGAAATCCCCAATACTAAAACCCTGTTTCAAATGCACGTACAATTCAATCACTTGTAAAACAGCACGTAAAGTATAGAGTGTAATCACCGCTATCCTGTCCCAAGAGGGCGCCCGTGTTGCATTCGTAACGCGGCAGTCTTTTGTTCCGGATTTGCGACAGCTGCCGTGATGTTCACTCTGTACTTCCTAGTTACAGAGACGCTGCGGTATCTGGGCCCTGACCGGTTTCGTCACAGATTGACTTCAACTGAGGGCGTAGATAGTCCAGCGTCAACGTGCGTGGTATAACTTCCCCGTTCGTTGCCTATTGGTTGGAGTGCCGTAATTCGTCCGCCCTGATTGGTGCTTACCAGGGCGGAACTCGAATACACACGTCCTCAGACAAGAGCTATTGGGGAATGTTCCGACAGCACGTACTACTGCACAATATGTTATGTAACGAATGACACAACATGAAGTTACACTTAAATAAACTTAAGAGTTATTAATATAGTACAACAACAAAAAAATATATAAATCGCATCGTAGCAATTTTAAATATATTTTGAACGGAATTTAAATGTCTCAATCGCTGTTTACATAGAGCAAGAGAACCTGCATTCTGATACTCGGTGAAAAAGGAAAATATTTTTGTTACGATTCGTAAAAGGAGAACCGTAGTTATTCGGTGTTAGCTGCTCGATATAATTCGATAAGACCGATCTGGCAAAACAACGAATCCGTCTTTTACAGTTTGAAAATTACATCTAAACGTTATTTTTAGCCTGTTGTGGTTTTACAACCACTATGTATATGTGCAAATATAATGGCAGTCACATAAGTTCAAACAAGGGGGTTTAGAGAAATTGGGAATTTTAACCCATTAATCCAAACAATAAAATTAGAGAGTAGTAAATCAATATATAGTAATGCATATATTAAATGCATGTGTATGGGTATTTACAGTCCACACATCTGTAAAACCATAAATAACTAAATAAGGTAATTTTAATTAAAATTAGAATTAAATCTAAATTTTTTAATTTGAAATAAAATTGGACTACTTAGCGGATATATTCTATTTATATATGTATACTTCATTAGTTCTATATAAGTGAAGTTAAATAAATCAATATATAAATAGATAAGAAATATATATATAAATATAAAAATATATATATATATAAAAGAAAACTGTATGTAATATATATATATATAAAAATATAAAAATATAGTAAAAACATAGTAAATAAATAAATATAAATATATAGGAGCATCAGGATATAAGAATTTCTGAGGATTGGGCCGAGAAAGGTTGCCAGTAAGGGGTGGTATTCTAGTCAAATGTTAAAAATATAGATAAAATTGCTAAAACAGTTAATAAAAATTGGTTAATAAAAGTCAATCATAGAAACTAAATAAAAGCAATATATCAGTAATCACTAATAAAACAATTGATGTCTAGATCTATGTTTAACCCCTTCGGAGATAAAGTATCTACGGAATAAATCCATTGGGTCTCAAGCTTAGATAATTCTCTTACTAAGTTAGAGCCCCTCCAAGGTGGTTTTAGGTGGTCTACTCCCCAAAACTTGAGACCTGCTGGGTTTTGGTCGTGGAATAATTTAAAGTGTAAGGAAACGTTATGATCTTTATACCCGATTTTGATGTTTGCCACATGTTCTGCCACACGTATTTTGAGAGCTCTCTTAGTGCGGCCTATGTATAATAACTTACAGGGGCATTCTAAAACATACACTACATAGGTAGTGTTACAGGTAATAAAATCTTTAATGGTGAGCTCTCTGTTATTAGAGGTAGATATAAATCTTTCAAGTGCTCTGAGAGGTTTATTCACCTCTCTACACGGGAGGCACTTTCTGCAGGCATAAAAGCCATCCTTATCCCAGAACGAAGGGGGTTTATGTGGGACATCTAAAATCTTCTTGACGACCCTGTCTCCATAGTTGGGAGCTTTCCTATAGATAAAAGTGGGTCTTGTTGGTATATAGGTTTTCAGGATCTTGTCAAGGAGAAGTATGTGCCAGTGAGAAAAGAAGATATGTTCCACTTCCTTATATTGTGAGTGGTATCCTGATATGAAACTCCATTCGTAATTGGTCTTATTCGTATTCTTTTGACCTCCGAGAGTGTTATTATTCAGGTAGTCGGTTCTTGGAGTAGCTGCGAGATCTTCAATAATTTTGGTTAGTTGTGTTTCTTTGTAGCCTTTTTCCATAAATTTATTTTTCAATATATCTGCTTGGAGAAGAAAGTCTGTATCCTCGGTGCAGTTCCGTCTGACCCGCATCAATTGGCCTTTAGGTATGTTTTTTAGCCATGCGGGGTGGTGGCCACTTTGTGTTGGGAGGAAACTGTTAACATCTGTGGGCTTGAAATACACTTTAGTGCCCAATTTATTCCCATTCCTGTATATATGAACATCCAAAAAATGTATACTTTCTTTATTGTATTCACACGTAAGGTTAATGTTATTGGTGTTTTGGTTTAGTTCTTCCAGGAAGTTTTCTAGTGATGTTGTTGATCCTGCCCATATAAGAAATAAATCGTCTATATATCGTCGGTACAGTATCAGTTCTTTGCGTTTCTTGTGGAATACTGTTTTATCCTCCCACTCTGCCATAAACAGATTTGCTATGCTTGGAGCAAATTTGGCTCCCATGGCTACTCCCCTTCTTTGGGAGTAGAAACTTCCATCAAACCAAAAATAATTGTGTCCTAAACAAAAATCCAAAGCATTCCGTAGGAACACTTTCTGTGAATGGGAAATATCATCTCTTTTAGATAATGCCCAATTAAGGGCTAGCAAGGCGTCGTCATGCTGTATTATTGTGTATAATGACGAGACGTCTGCGGTTACTAGGAACACTTCTTCTTTTCCAGCCAAATCTATTTCCTGTAATAGAGATAGGAGCTCCTTAGTATCTTTGAGGTAAGCATGTGTTGATGTCACACTGGTTTGGAGATAATAGTCGAGATACTGGCCCAGACGTGATGTAATCGATCCGATTCCATTAACGATGGGTCTTGCTGGTGGAAGGTTGAGGTTTTTATGAATCTTTGGGAGGGTATATATAGTAGGTATCCTACTGCTACTCGGTACCAGATACTTGCTCTCCCGCAAAGATAAAGCTCTGGTTTGATAACCCATTTCCACCAGTTTCTGAAGATTGATTTCGTATTGTGGAGTGGGATCTTTTTCAAGCTTCGAATATGTTACCTCTTCAGATAGCATTTGTGTTAGCTGGTTATGGTAGAAGTCTTTGGTAAGAATAACCACTCCGCCTCCCTTGTCTGCTGGTCTTACTATTATCTCCTTTCTATTCTCTAGAAGTTCTATACCTTCTTTGATATACCGTGGATTCACATTCCTTTTTGGTTTGATGTATTCTAAATCACGTAGTATAAGTCCTTTAAAGACATCCAAAGGCTGATTGGTCCCCAATAGGGGGTTAAACAGTGATTTATTTCGCAAACCACTATCAGTTGGTACTGAGGAACTACTTGTTACAGGGTTTGAATTCTTGTTTAAAAAATATTTCTTCATATTCAGTTTCCTCATATATTTATTAACATCTATAAACACATTAAATTTGTTGATTGGACGGTGTAAACCACATTTGAGCCCCAAATTTAAAATATTGGTCTCTTTATCTGTTAAAACCACATCAGTTAAGTTAAAAATCCCGCCTATTCGTACTCCTTCTCGTATTCCTTTCGACTTCTTTTCTTGAGTCCTTCGTCCGGCCCTACAGCCTCTGTTCCTTCTCTCCTTGGGCCTGGTTGTTGCATCCTTTCTCGTTCCCAATGTGGAGGGTCCCTCCATTGGGGATCTCTCTGTGTCGGTCCCTGTTGTGGTCCCCTGTATTCTATCACCTGTTGTGGATAGGATGGCATTCTTCCTCTCTGGTTGTTCGACCCTCTGCCCCTCTTCTGCCATCCCCTGCCTCTCCCTAAAAAAGAGGACCGGGGTGATTGATATTGTTGTCTGTTCCTATCATCCCATAAAGGATCATATTTATTATATATGGGTACCTGATAGTAATCTTGTGTGGGTGGAGGTCGATATTGAGGATTCGGTGGCCCAGGTCTTCTTGGTTTCCCTCTACCATAGTTATAATCATTTCTGATAGGTGTGGAATGGTTGATGGGGGTCTGTTGTATACCCAAGATTCTTCTATCCAATATAGGTAATGGTTGACTAGTAGAGGGTAATTGGCTTCCAGTATTAATGTCTTGCTGGGTTTCCATAGTCAAACCATCTGTGTCTCTTGCTTCAGTTGGGTTTGCTTGCTGCCATAGGTATATCGTGTTTAAACGGAAATCTCCTAGGTCTCTATGGAATTTTTTGGTTTTCTTTTTTTGTGTTTCCTTATCCACTTTTTCTAATTTTTTCTTTATACGGGTATTAAAATCAGTAACTTGTTGGCTATCCTTAATAGGATCTAGTTGCTTTTGTAACTCGTTTATCCTTGTTTCTAGTTTGAACATCTTTTTCTTTTTCCTTTTTAAAATAAGTTCTTGTAGTTTAAAACCTACCCCATTAAAAAATTCTAGCCATTCTGACATAGATTCGGGGTCATCTAAACCATCTTGGGGTACTACTTCCCATCTTAAGCTTCTAATAATGATACGCTCCTTTAGATATTGCTCCAAAGTGCATATGTCCCACCAGGTTCTCACTTGTTTTTCTAGTGAGTTCCCGAGGGCGGTCATTACCCCATTATAGTTTAATTGTGCAGTAGTGTGCTCATTGACAGTGAAAATGCTGTTAATATCTATATTCCTATTGCTCAGGAAAAGCAATGCATCCATGGCTGCCAAGAAAAGAAAGAATTTGTATAGAAAGAAAAGGTGCAAATAAACAGGCCCAAAATTTGCACTTCTCGGCGCCTATGTATTGGTATGCAATTCCTGTGGCTCAATAATTTGCCTATTTAGATGGGTAAATAATGGGAAAATAGACGATATACTCAGCTCGGAAATAAATATATCAGAGTAATTAAACTATGGTATAAATTATATAAAAGGAGCAGCTGTTTAAATTTATATAAAATGAGAACCTCATAAATATAAAACAGAATAAATAAAATAAATATCATATATAAAAACTTAAATTCGTAAAGTCCATATGATAAAACAGCGCTAAATAAGGATAAATGTCCAAAAACATGTAAAAAGCACTTGAGTGATGACTTTGCAACAGTCAAACTAGTAGTGGTATATCTTCTCTGGATACGATATGTAGTGCACCCTACACCAATCCCAAATCTTCACCACAAGTGAGGCACGCTCCCCCTCTGGGGTACAAACTCACCACAAAGATGAAAAAGATAGGCCTTTTTTTTAGTCTGTAGGTAGTCTCACTCCAACATCCGTCATCACCACCAGGGTAGTATGGGTTAAAATCCTCAAGCAAACATATAAGGACATAAAGGCACTAATAGTGTAATATTGCTTTAATTAAGAAATCCCCAATACTAAAACCCTGTTTCAAATGCACGTACAATTCAATCACTTGTAAAACAGCACAAGTTACTGATTTTAATACCCGTATAAAGAAAAAATTAGAAAAAGTGGATAAGGAAACACAAAAAAAGAAAACCAAAAAATTCCATAGAGACCTAGGAGATTTCCGTTTAAACACGATATACCTATGGCAGCAAGCAAACCCAACTGAAGCAAGAGACACAGATGGTTTGACTATGGAAACCCAGCAAGACATTAATACTGGAAGCCAATTACCCTCTACTAGTCAACCATTACCTATATTGGATAGAAGAATCTTGGGTATACAACAGACCCCCATCAACCATTCCACACCTATCAGAAATGATTATAACTATGGTAGAGGGAAACCAAGAAGACCTGGGCCACCGAATCCTCAATATCGACCTCCACCCACACAAGATTACTATCAGGTACCCATATATAATAAATATGATCCTTTATGGGATGATAGGAACAGACAACAATATCAATCACCCCGGTCCTCTTTTTTAGGGAGAGGCAGGGGATGGCAGAAGAGGGGCAGAGGGTCGAACAACCAGAGAGGAAGAATGCCATCCTATCCACAACAGGTGATAGAATACAGGGGACCACAACAGGGACCGACACAGAGAGATCCCCAATGGAGGGACCCTCCACATTGGGAACGAGAAAGGATGCAACAACCAGGCCCAAGGAGAGAAGGAACAGAGGCTGTAGGGCCGGACGAAGGACTCAAGAAAAGAAGTCGAAAGGAATACGAGAAGGAGTACGAATAGGCGGGATTTTTAACTTAACTGATGTGGTTTTAACAGATAAAGAGACCAATATTTTAAATTTGGGGCTCAAATGTGGTTTACACCGTCCAATCAACAAATTTAATGTGTTTATAGATGTTAATAAATATATGAGGAAACTGAATATGAAGAAATATTTTTTAAACAAGAATTCAAACCCTGTAACAAGTAGTTCCTCAGTACCAACTGATAGTGGTTTGCGAAATAAATCACTGTTTAACCCCCTATTGGGGACCAATCAGCCTTTGGATGTCTTTAAAGGACTTATACTACGTGATTTAGAATACATCAAACCAAAAAGGAATGTGAATCCACGGTATATCAAAGAAGGTATAGAACTTCTAGAGAATAGAAAGGAGATAATAGTAAGACCAGCAGACAAGGGAGGCGGAGTGGTTATTCTTACCAAAGACTTCTACCATAACCAGCTAACACAAATGCTATCTGAAGAGGTAACATATTCGAAGCTTGAAAAAGATCCCACTCCACAATACGAAATCAATCTTCAGAAACTGGTGGAAATGGGTTATCAAACCAGAGCTTTATCTTTGCGGGAGAGCAAGTATCTGGTACCGAGTAGCAGTAGGATACCTACTATATATACCCTCCCAAAGATTCATAAAAACCTCAACCTTCCACCAGCAAGACCCATCGTTAATGGAATCGGATCGATTACATCACGTCTGGGCCAGTATCTCGACTATTATCTCCAAACCAGTGTGACATCAACACATGCTTACCTCAAAGATACTAAGGAGCTCCTATCTCTATTACAGGAAATAGATTTGGCTGGAAAAGAAGAAGTGTTCCTAGTAACCGCAGACGTCTCGTCATTATACACAATAATACAGCATGACGACGCCTTGCTAGCCCTTAATTGGGCATTATCTAAAAGAGATGATATTTCCCATTCACAGAAAGTGTTCCTACGGAATGCTTTGGATTTTTGTTTAGGACACAATTATTTTTGGTTTGATGGAAGTTTCTACTCCCAAAGAAGGGGAGTAGCCATGGGAGCCAAATTTGCTCCAAGCATAGCAAATCTGTTTATGGCAGAGTGGGAGGATAAAACAGTATTCCACAAGAAACGCAAAGAACTGATACTGTACCGACGATATATAGACGATTTATTTCTTATATGGGCAGGATCAACAACATCACTAGAAAACTTCCTGGAAGAACTAAACCAAAACACCAATAACATTAACCTTACGTGTGAATACAATAAAGAAAGTATACATTTTTTGGATGTTCATATATACAGGAATGGGAATAAATTGGGCACTAAAGTGTATTTCAAGCCCACAGATGTTAACAGTTTCCTCCCAACACAAAGTGGCCACCACCCCGCATGGCTAAAAAACATACCTAAAGGCCAATTGATGCGGGTCAGACGGAACTGCACCGAGGATACAGACTTTCTTCTCCAAGCAGATATATTGAAAAATAAATTTATGGAAAAAGGCTACAAAGAAACACAACTAACCAAAATTATTGAAGATCTCGCAGCTACTCCAAGAACCGACTACCTGAATAATAACACTCTCGGAGGTCAAAAGAATACGAATAAGACCAATTACGAATGGAGTTTCATATCAGGATACCACTCACAATATAAGGAAGTGGAACATATCTTCTTTTCTCACTGGCACATACTTCTCCTTGACAAGATCCTGAAAACCTATATACCAACAAGACCCACTTTTATCTATAGGAAAGCTCCCAACTATGGAGACAGGGTCGTCAAGAAGATTTTAGATGTCCCACATAAACCCCCTTCGTTCTGGGATAAGGATGGCTTTTATGCCTGCAGAAAGTGCCTCCCGTGTAGAGAGGTGAATAAACCTCTCAGAGCACTTGAAAGATTTATATCTACCTCTAATAACAGAGAGCTCACCATTAAAGATTTTATTACCTGTAACACTACCTATGTAGTGTATGTTTTAGAATGCCCCTGTAAGTTATTATACATAGGCCGCACTAAGAGAGCTCTCAAAATACGTGTGGCAGAACATGTGGCAAACATCAAAATCGGGTATAAAGATCATAACGTTTCCTTACACTTTAAATTATTCCACGACCAAAACCCAGCAGGTCTCAAGTTTTGGGGAGTAGACCACCTAAAACCACCTTGGAGGGGCTCTAACTTAGTAAGAGAATTATCTAAGCTTGAGACCCAATGGATTTATTCCGTAGATACTTTATCTCCGAAGGGGTTAAACATAGATCTAGACATCAATTGTTTTATTAGTGATTACTGATATATTGCTTTTATTTAGTTTCTATGATTGACTTTTATTAACCAATTTTTATTAACTGTTTTAGCAATTTTATCTATATTTTTAACATTTGACTAGAATACCACCCCTTACTGGCAACCTTTCTCGGCCCAATCCTCAGAAATTCTTATATCCTGATGCTCCTATATATTTATATTTATTTATTTACTATGTTTTTACTATATTTTTATATTTTTATATATATATATATTACATACAGTTTTCTTTTATATATATATATATTTTTATATTTATATATATATTTCTTATCTATTTATATATTGATTTATTTAACTTCACTTATATAGAACTAATGAAGTATACATATATAAATAGAATATATCCGCTAAGTAGTCCAATTTTATTTCAAATTAAAAAATTTAGATTTAATTCTAATTTTAATTAAAATTACCTTATTTAGTTATTTATGGTTTTACAGATGTGTGGACTGTAAATACCCATACACATGCATTTAATATATGCATTACTATATATTGATTTACTACTCTCTAATTTTATTGTTTGGATTAATGGGTTAAAATTCCCAATTTCTCTAAACCCCCTTGTTTGAACTTATGTGACTGCCATTATATTTGCACATATACATAGTGGTTGTAAAACCACAACAGGCTAAAAATAACGTTTAGATGTAATTTTCAAACTGTAAAAGACGGATTCGTTGTTTTGCCAGATCGGTCTTATCGAATTATATCGAGCAGCTAACACCGAATAACTACGGTTCTCCTTTTACGAATCGTAACAAAAATATTTTCCTTTTTCACCGAGTATCAGAATGCAGGTTCTCTTGCTCTATGTAAACAGCGATTGAGACATTTAAATTCCGTTCAAAATATATTTAAAATTGCTACGATGCGATTTATATATTTTTTTGTTGTTGTACTATATTAATAACTCTTAAGTTTATTTAAGTGTAACTTCATGTTGTGTCATTCGTTACATAACATATTGTGCAGTAGTACGTGCTGTCGGAACATTCCCCAATAGCTCTTGTCTGAGGACGTGTGTATTCGAGTTCCGCCCTGGTAAGCACCAATCAGGGCGGACGAATTACGGCACTCCAACCAATAGGCAACGAACGGGGAAGTTATACCACGCACGTTGACGCTGGACTATCTACGCCCTCAGTTGAAGTCAATCTGTGACGAAACCGGTCAGGGCCCAGATACCGCAGCGTCTCTGTAACTAGGAAGTACAGAGTGAACATCACGGCAGCTGTCGCAAATCCGGAACAAAAGACTGCCGCGTTACGAATGCAACACGGGCGCCCTCTTGGGACAGGATAGCGGTGATTACACTCTATACTTTATGTGCTGTTTTACAAGTGATTGAATTGTACGTGCATTTGAAACAGGGTTTTAGTATTGGGGATTTCTTAATTAAAGCAATATTACACTATTAGTGCCTTTATGTCCTTATATGTTTGCTTGAGGATTTTAACCCATACTACCCTGGTGGTGATGACGGATGTTGGAGTGAGACTACCTACAGACTAAAAAAAAGGCCTATCTTTTTCATCTTTGTGGTGAGTTTGTACCCCAGAGGGGGAGCGTGCCTCACTTGTGGTGAAGATTTGGGATTGGTGTAGGGTGCACTACATATCGTATCCAGAGAAGATATACCACTACTAGTTTGACTGTTGCAAAGTCATCACTCAAGTGCTTTTTACATGTTTTTGGACATTTATCCTTATTTAGCGCTGTTTTATCATATGGACTTTACGAATTTAAGTTTTTATATATGATATTTATTTTATGTATATATATTGTGACAGCAGGAAGGTAAAGTCACCTGGTTGCATCCAGGGGGGTAGATATATTTCTCCCAGATTCAGGCTTTATGCCGACTTATACAACTAGGGAGTTGATGAAGCCCAGCTGAGGCTAGTGGGCTCATGAATGACTCATACCTCTAGGGAGAGTGCTGGGCGTCGTGAGGCAGGGAGTTGATGAGACCAGCTGAAGCTTGTCAGCTCATTTAGGCCTCTATAAGAACTCCCAGCTTCATTAGATGTTAGCTCATGCCTGGAACCAGACCTGTGTGGACTGTCTAGGGAGAGTGAACCCCTGTGCGGTGAGGCAAAGCCTGTGTGGCTATTTGTTTGGACTTTTACTAAACCAGGGACTTAGGGACTAGGACAGCACCAGGCTGATCCCAGTTGTTAGTTTAGGAAACCTGCATGTTTAGTCAGAGGTCAAACTGACCAGGATTTATTTTGTTTATGTTTCTTTTTGGCTTTGCTGTGTTTTGTCACTGTACATAGAGAAATAAACCGCACCTTTTGATTTTGAAAACCACAACCTCCGTCTGCTGGCCCTGTTTTTGTGTGGGGAGCCCAACCAGGGGGTCACACACACCCGCTACCGAGTTAACCCCCTCACAGTTGGTGGAGAACCAGTGGCAGTTTTTTTTAAGCCAGCATGGAGGAGATACTGAAACAGCTGGCTCTAGCAAATGCCAATCAACAGCAGACAAATGCAGGTTTGCAAAGGAGCCTTGCAGCCCAGCAGCAAGCTCATCAACAAGCCCAGCAGCAATCTGAGGCCCGCTTCATAGACCTGTTACAGAAGCAAGAGCAGAGACTACAACAAATGGAAGCAGTAATGCAGCAACGTCCGCAGACCAGTGAGGAAAGCCGTCCCACTAATACCGCGTCCTTTGGGGTGAGTCGTTTATTGACAAAAATGACTGGAGAGGATGATCCAGAGGTATTTTTGACCACATTTGAAAGGACTGCTGAAAGAGAAAAGTGGCCTGAGGAGCAGTGGGCTGGACTGGTGGCTCCTCTGTTAACTGGTGAATCGCAGAAGGCTTACTATGACCTAGAGCCTGACCAAGCAAAAGACTATGTGTTGCTAAAAGCTGAAATATTGGCAAGGCTGGGTGTCACCCTGGCTGTCCGGGCTCAGCGTGTGCATAACTGGACTTTCCAGCTTGGAAAACCCCCCAGGTCTCAAATGTATGATCTCATTCACCTGAGCAGGAAGTGGCTACAGCCAGAGACTTTGTCTGCACCAGAGATTGTGGAACGTGTTGTAATGGATCGGTTTTTGAGAGCTCTTCCTACTGCCATCCAAAAGTGGGTAAGCCATGGAGACCCAGAGACGGCCGGTGGTCTTGTGGATCGTGTAGAGAAATACTTGGCTACAGAGAACCTGACGGCCTCTTCCAGAGACTCTCGGACTTTCCACCCTAAGACCAGACCATCCCCAGGGGCGGATAAGAGGATTCCAAGGGGTGAGGGTGGAGAGAGTGAGAGGGTGGGAGCTCTACCCAAAGTTTGGCGAGAACAGCCTGGGAAGTCAGGGGCTCAAGAGGCAGCCAAACGGATTGTTTGCTACCGCTGCCGGCAAGCGGGACATATTGCAGCAAATTGCCCGGTTGTGGAGGAACCCATGCAATGTGACTTTCTGATGGACAGACGTCAGTCGCTGTGTGCGACAGTCGCATGCACTGCCATTCGGGGAACTGAGAAACATTTATGCAAAATGTGTATTAATGGTAGAAATGTTGTGGTATTACTGGATTCAGGTAGCCTTGTGACCCTGATAAAGGCTGAATTAGTTAAAACAGAGGTCTCTGGGAATAGCAAGGTAGCTGTTATTTGTGTGCATGGGGACACCCGAGAGTATCCAGTGACTACAGTGTGTTTCGAGACCCCCAAAGGTACCCTCTCTCATCCAGTGGGGTTAGTATCTCAATTACCGCATGATGCCATTGTGGGAAGGGATTTTCCGAAGTTCTGGGAACTGTGGGATGATCCTGAGCCCCCCACTGGTGCCCCTATGTACCAGGAATGTGATAGCCAGAACTCCTCTGAGAGTGGTGAGGACTCTCCAGAATTTCCCTTGTCAGTATTGGCAGGGGAGACTCAAGAAACTGGAGAGGAGCCCACCTCCTCAGACGAAAACCTACCGTCTGTGGAGTTTTCTGATCTGGAGGTTCACAGGGAAAATTTTGCCACAGAACAGTTAAAAGACCCCGCCCTAATAAAGGCACGGGAAAACGTAGTGGAAATAGATGGCGAGTTAGTGAACCCAGATAATACCTGCACTTACCCATACTTCAGCGTAGAGAAGGACCTACTGTATCGGGTGGCAAAAAGGGCAGAAGAAACCGTTGAGCAGCTTGTGGTGCCCAAACCTTACAGGAAGTTGGTGTTGGAGTTGGCCCATGGGCACATTCTTGGAGGTCATCTGGGGACAGAGAAAACCCGAGAGAGGGTATTACAGAGATTCTATTGGCCTGGGGTGATGAAGGACATAGAAAATTATTGTTCCTCCTGCCCTGTGTGTCAGAGGTCGGCCCCGATGCCACATTTCCGTAGCCCGCTGGTCCCTCTACCCATCATTGAGGTCCCGTTTGAGAGAATCGCAATGGATTTGGTAGGTCCTATAATCAAGTCCGCTAGGGGGCACCAGTACATATTGGTTATAATGGACTATGCCACCCGTTATCCAGAAGCGATCCCTCTCAGAAATACCTCGGCCAAAACCATAGCCAAAGAGCTATCTCTTGTTTTTAGCCGGGTGGGTATTTGTAAAGAACTGCTTACGGACCAAGGTACACCCTTTATGTCCCGGGTTATGAAAGAGCTGTGTAAATTGCTCAAAGTGACGCAATTGCGTACATCTGTGTATCACCCCCAAACCGATGGGCTGGTTGAAAGATTCAACAAAACCCTAAAACAAATGTTGAAGAAAGTGGTGGATAGAGATGGAAAGGATTGGGACTGTCTACTTCCTTATTTGATGTTTGCTATTAGGGAGGTGCCCCAATCCTCTACGGGATTCTCCCCCTTTGAGTTACTGTATGGGAGACACCCAAGAGGGCTGTTGGATATTGCCAAGGAAACTTGAGAAAGTGAGAGTTCTCCCCACAGGAGTGTGATTGAGCATGTCGCCCTGATGCAAGATCGAATTGCACAGGTAATGCCCATCGTGAAGGAACATTTGGCCCAAGCGCAGTTGGCACAGCAGAGAGTGTACAACCGTGGAGCAAAGACCCGTACCTTTTCCCCGGGGGATAGGATATTGGTACTTGTCCCTACGGTTGAAAGTAAATTCCTTGCCAAATGGCAAGGCCCCTACGAGATAATGGAAAAAGTGAGCGAAGTGAATTACAAGGTCAGACAACCAGGAAGGCGAAAGCCCGAACAGATATATCACGTTAATCTGTTGAAAGCCTGGAGGGATAGAGAGTCCCTAGTCGCAGAAACTTGGTCACCAGCTCAAACTGGTTGCGTGATTCCGGAGGTTGGAATAGCAGCCACCTTGTCACAACCCCAACAACAGGAGGTTAAGGAGTTTGTGCTTCGCAACAAGGAGGTGTTCTCTGAGCTGCCGGGACAAACATCTGGGGTAGAGCATGATATTATTACCCCGCCCGGTGAAAGGGTGAAGTTAAAACCCTATCGGATCCCAGAGGCCCGACGGGAGGCAATACGGGAGGAAGTACAGAAAATGCTGAACTTAGGGGTGATAGAGGAGTCCCAAAGTGATTGGTCTAGTCCCATTGTGTTGGTGCCTAAACCGGATGGGAGCTGGCGATTTTGTAACGATTTTCGTCAGTTGAACAAAGTTACAAAATTTGACACCTACCCCATGCCACGTATAGATGAGTTGATCGACCGGCTGGGAACAGCCCGATACATGACGACTCTTGACCTCACAAAAGGGTATTGGCAAATTCCCCTGGCCAAGTCGGCCAAAGAGAAAACCGCATTTGTAACCCCAGACGGGGCGTTCCAATATAAGAGAATGCCGTTCGGGTTACAGAATGCGCCGGCCACATTCCAGCGGAAAATGGACCAGATACTGAGGCCCCATCGGAAGTATGCTGCGGCTTACCTGGATGACGTAATTGTCCATAGCACAGATTGGGCCTCACATCTGCCAAAAGTGCAAGCAGTCCTAGACTCTATCCGGGAAGCGGGGTTTACGGCTAACCCCAAGAAGTGTACCATTGGGCAGGAGGAGGCCAAATATCTTGGGTACACCATTGGCAGGGGAGTAATAAAACCCCAACTCAACAAAGTCGAGGCCATCCAGAGTTGGCCACGTCCCAACAGCAAGAAGCAGGTACGAGCCTTTCTGGGAATCGCGGGTTATTATCGGCGCTTCATTCCCCACTTTGCTTCTAAGGCTGTGCCCCTAACCAACCTGACGAAAGGGAAAGGGTCGGTCATGATTAAATGGACCCCCGAGGCGGAGGCAGCATTCCAATTCTTGAAACAAGCCTTATGTAGCCAGCCAGTGTTGTACTCACCCAACTTCTCTAAAGACTTTGTCGTACAAAGTGATGCGTCAGATGTGGGGTTAGGAGCAGTGTTGTCCCAGGTCTGGAACGGGGAAGAGCACCCAGTCATTTACCTCAGCAGGAAGTTGAAGTCCCATGAGGTAAATTACGCCACGGTTGAAAAGCAGTGTTTAGCGGTGAAGTGGGCTCTAGATTCCCTTCGGTACTATCTGCTAGGTAGGCACTTTGACATGGTTACGGATCACGCTCCGTTAAAGTGGATGGCTCAAAACAAGGAGACAAATAGAAGAGTGAATAGGTGGTTCCTGGCCCTACAGGAATTCAACTTCACAGTAAAGCATCGCCCTGGCGTTCAAATGGGGAATGTGGATGCTTTGTCTCGAGTACATGAATGCCTGATTGCTGGTGTTCCAACCCCAAGGTTAAAACAAGAGGGGGGGGTATGTGACAGCAGGAAGGTAAAGTCACCTGGTTGCATCCAGGGGGGTAGATATATTTCTCCCAGATTCAGGCTTTATGCCGACTTATACAACTAGGGAGTTGATGAAGCCCAGCTGAGGCTAGTGGGCTCATGAATGACTCATACCTCTAGGGAGAGTGCTGGGCGTCGTGAGGCAGGGAGTTGATGAGACCAGCTGAAGCTTGTCAGCTCATTTAGGCCTCTATAAGAACTCCCAGCTTCATTAGATGTTAGCTCATGCCTGGAACCAGACCTGTGTGGACTGTCTAGGGAGAGTGAACCCCTGTGCGGTGAGGCAAAGCCTGTGTGGCTATTTGTTTGGACTTTTACTAAACCAGGGACTTAGGGACTAGGACAGCACCAGGCTGATCCCAGTTGTTAGTTTAGGAAACCTGCATGTTTAGTCAGAGGTCAAACTGACCAGGATTTATTTTGTTTATGTTTCTTTTTGGCTTTGCTGTGTTTTGTCACTGTACATAGAGAAATAAACCGCACCTTTTGATTTTGAAAACCACAACCTCCGTCTGCTGGCCCTGTTTTTGTGTGGGGAGCCCAACCAGGGGGTCACACACACCCGCTACCGAGTTAACCCCCTCACAATATATATATATATTAATATGTTGCAGCGATACCGGCATCAGTGCCGATACTAAGCATTTGCACAAGTATCTGTACTCATGCAAATGCTCCGATATCTGAAACCGATACATTCAGGCTCGGTTCTTTCAGCTGTCAGCGGGATTCCCCCACTAACAGCTGAAATGTAAAAGATTGCCGTAGAGAGAGTGGGGTGCAACAGTGAGCAGAGAGGGGAACAGAGGTTAGCTGAGAGGGAGAGGAGTTCTGGTGCAGAGTTTAGCTGAGAGAGAGAGAGAGGAGTTGTGGTGCAGAGGTTCTCTGAGAGGGAGAGGAGTTGTGGTGCAGAGGTTCTCTGAGAGGGAGTGGAGTTGTGGTGCAGAGGTTCTCTGAGAGGGAGAGGAGTTGTGGTGCAGAGGTTCTCTGAGAGGAAGAGGAGTTGTGGTGCAGAGGTTATGTGAGAGGGAGAGGAGCTGTGGTGCAGAGGTTCTCTGAGAGGGAGAGGAGTTGTGGTGCAGAGGTTCTCTGAGAGGGAGAGGAGTTGTGGTGCAGAGGTTCTCTGAGAGGGAGAGGAGTTGTGGTGCAGAGGTTCTCTGAGAGGGAGAGGAGTTGTGGTACAGAGGTTAAGTGAGAGGGAGAGGAGTTGTGGTGCAGAGGTCCTCTGAGAGGGAGAGGAGTTGTGGTGCAGAGGTCCTCTGAGAGGGAGAGGAGTTGTGGTGCAGAGGTTCTCTGAGAGGGAGAGGAGTTGTGGTACAGAGGTTAAGTGAGAGGGAGAGGAGTTGTGGTACAGAGGTTAAGTGAGAGGGAGAGGAGTTGTGGTGCAGAGGTTCTCTGAGAAGGAGAGGAGTTGTGGTGCAGAGGTTCTCTGAGAGGGAGAGGAGTTGTGGTGCAGAGGTTAGCTGTGAGAGGGAGAGGCATTGTGGTGCAGAGGTTATATGAGAGGGAGAGGAGTTGTGGTGCAGAGGTTAGCTGAGAGGGAGAGGAGTTGTGGTGCAGAGGTTAGCTGAGAGGGAGAGGAGTTGTGGTGCAGAGGTTAGCTGAGAGGGAGAGGAGTTGTGGTGCAGAGGTTAGCTGTGAGAGGGAGAGGCGTTGTGGTGCAGAAGTTATATGAAAGGGAGAGGAGTTGTGGTGCAGAGGTTAGCTGTGAGAGGGAGAGGCGTTGTGGTGCAGAGGTTATATGAGAGGGAGAGGAGTTGTGGTGCAGAGGTTATGTGAGAGGGAGAGGAGTTGTGGTGCAGAGGTTATCTGAGAGGGAGAGGAGTTGTGGTGCAGAGGTTAGCTGTGAGAGGGAGAGGCGTTGTGGTGCAGAGGTTATATGAGAGGGAGAGGAGTTGTGGTGCAGAGGTTATGTGAGAGGGAGAGGAGTTGTGGTGCAGAGGTTATCTGAGAGGGAGAGGAGTTGTGGTGCAGAGGTTATCTTAGAGGAAGAGGAGTTGTGGTGCAGAGGTTATCTGAGAGGGAGAGGAGTTGTGGTGCAGAGGTTCTCTGAGAGGGACAGGAATTGTGGTGCAGAGGTTATCTGAGAGGGAGAGGAGATGCTATGCAGAGGTTCTCTGAGAGGGAGAGGAGTTGTGGTGCAGAGGTTATCTGAGAGGAAGAGGAGTTGCTATGCAGAGGTTCTCTGAGAGGGACAGGAATTGTGGTGCAGAGGTTATCTGAGAG
This sequence comes from Rana muscosa, assembly GCA_029206835.1. Classification (NCBI taxonomy): domain Eukaryota; kingdom Metazoa; phylum Chordata; class Amphibia; order Anura; family Ranidae; genus Rana; species Rana muscosa. The sequence continues at coordinate 234,990,835 of CM055126.1, forward strand.
GGAGAGGAGTTGCTATGCAGAGGTTCTCTGAGAGGGAGAGGAGTTGTGGTGCAGAGGTTCTCTGAGAGGGACAATAATTGTGGTGCAGAGGTTAGCAGAGAGGAGGGGCTGGGGTGCAGAAATCATCTGAGAGGAGGGGTTTGGGGAACAGAGGTTAGCAAAGGTAGAGGGGTTTGTGGTGCAGAGAAGGGGGTTGGGTGTATAGGTAAGCAGAGGGGATTTGGGGAACAGAGGTTAGCAGAGGGGGAGGAGTTGTGGTACATAGGTTAGCAGGGGGTAGAAGGGGTTTGGGATCAACATTTTCCCCCAGAAATCCATACCCCCAAATATTGTACAAGGAGAAGGGCAGAATAGAGAGGGAGTAGTTATTAGGCCATGCCCAAGTTTTAGCATAATTTAACCACACCCACTTCCGCCGCAGCAGGCTACGTGCACGCTGCGGGTTGCTATCTCCCTAATGTGTCCCTCATTCCCAAGTCCAAAAGTTGGGAGTAATGATCCTCAAACCGAAGCCAGGTCTGTTCAGCTCATCACTGGTAGAAATGATTCGGATTACATCAGTATAATAAAATAACAAAGTAGCAAATTCTTCTGTTTATTTTCTGTACTGGATGTGTCTGGAGACCCACTACAGGTCCACCTTGAAACTTCCAGCCTCCGCTCTGGTTTTTCTAGGATTCCCAGCCCCCCATAGCAAAGGTTTCATTACCAAGCTTAGCAATACGCCCTAATTATGTTATCCCGCTAATGTGTTTGTATCACCATGGGCCCGCGCATGCCGTCGCCGCCGCGTCGTCTGCTGAAAGGAGGCTTCTAATAAAATGTTTCACATTCTCACGCACATATGGAGGGACTTGGCTTTAGATGGCAGATAAAGTCTGCAGGCACCCAAAGCCAAATTAAATCCGTGTTTATTAAAGATAAGAATTTCTGGAGGACCCGAGGAGCTCGATCCTCGATAAATGACAGATGATTAGTGGGGCTGATAATACTATCTGTGGTGTCATCGGTTTTCATGCCGGCGCGGGCAACACAGTGCAACACCCACGTTGGAAGCAACTAATAATGGAAACCTCCAATTTGGCAAATTTTAAATATTAAAAAAAATATATATATATATTTTATATATACTGTATGTATCTATATTGTATTGCATCATGTATAATTATAATCATTTTTATATTATATGATTATATTATAAAATACAATTATAATTTTATAATATGTTATAATATAATTATTTTTTATATTATTTGATTATATTATAAATATAATACAATTATAATTTTATAATATGTTATAATATTTTTTTTTAATATTATATGATTATATTATAAATATAATACAATTATAATTTTATAATATGTTATAATATAATTATTTTTTATATTATTTGATTATATTATAAATATAATACAATTATAATTTTATAATATGTTATAATATTTTTTTTTAATATTATATGATTATATTATAAATATAATACAATTATAATTTTATAATATGTTATAATATAATTATTTTTTATAATATTTGATTATATTATAAATATAATACAATTATGATTTTATAATATGTTATAATATAAAAATTATATTATATAATGTATGTATGTATGTATGTATGTATGTATATATATATATATATATATATATATATATATATATATATATAAATATTATGTCATGGATATGCAGTAATGTTTGTCTGTCAGCTTACCTTCCTCTCCATGTGTTCACCTTAGAGGCCAGACTCTCTCACCTGGCTGCTTTCATAATCTCTCCTCCCAGCCTGGCTCCGCCCCAGGCCCTATCCCAGAACTCTATATTAACCTGTGCACTGCAAGTCTGCCTTGCTGATCAACGTGTTTGTTAAGCATTGTGTGTTTGGGTTCCTGCCTGCCGTGTGCTACGTCTGTCTCTGTGTTTCGATATTGGCTGATTCTCGACTATTCCTGTCTGCTTGTGACCTTGACCTTCGGCTTGTCCTTCGCTTATCCTTGTCTGCTTGTTGCCCTGACCTTGGCCTTTCCCCTCACTATTCTTGTATCCTGTGCTGCTGCTTCCCCTCTATCCTCCTTATCCTACGGAGCGTGAGCTAGGGGACTCTAGGGGCCGCGACCTGGATCCAGCTGCAGCGTAGGCCATCCTCACCACTAGAGGCTCTGGTGAAAACCTGCTGGGTCTTAGACTCCGCGCCCTGGGGAATCTTGGCTCTAGCTTCCTACGGATCCCTGTTGTGTTCCACTGGTCCCGCTCTCCACAACCACCCAGTATCCCATCCGCAGCAGTCAGCCATAGGGTTCACTACCTTGTGGTGCACAACTGACCCCCAACAGTGTGCATCTGTCATCTGGCCACAGGTGACCTGACATATTATATTTTCTATATACCAAAGTTTGGGTGATCTCCTCTACCTACTCTGCACTTAAAGGATTGAGGAAAGAGGAACAGCTTTAGGCACAGAGAATTTAGTTAAAGGACACACACCCCGCCACGCCCACAACTATGTGGATCATTATAAATTTGATTTGCATGAAAAAAAAAAAAAAAGAAGAAGATTGGTTGAATTACATTTAAACCAGATCCCTAAAATAACGGAAGGTTAAGAAATTGGTTGTTTTAATTTTTTAAATCTCTAGTTTTTATTAATCTAAAAGGCAAAAAATATTTTTTTTTTTCAAGTTTAAATTAAGAATAATGAAGAGTTAGACCCCCTGTTTTTTTTTTTGTTTTTTTATTGCCCCGGTTACCATTAGGGAGATTCTTTGTTTTCTAGCAAAGCCATATGGGAACCATGTGATAAATGGCTTTGTTTGTAAACAAAGCCCACCCTAAAGCCTCGTACACACGGTACGATTGTTGGCCAACTGAGCGTCTGATTTTTGTCAAAAACGCGTGTGCCAGGATCTTGCCTTGCATACTAACAGTACACAATTGTCGTGCCACAAACAAGAACGTAGTCACGTAGTACGAGGAATTTCAGCTCTTGAGCGCCACCCTTTGGGCCCCTTCTGCTAATTTTGTTTTGGTGAACATTGATTCCGAGTATTCGTGTTTGTACTTTCGACATTTGTGTACTGACCATAGGAAAATCAGACATCGATCCATTGCCCGCCGAAAATTTACTAGCCTGCCATCCAACATTTGCTGGCCGAAAATTGGAAAACAATTGTCTAAAGGAGCGTACTAACAGTAAGAATTTAGGACAACAGTCTGTCAACAGACGTGTGTACGAGGCTTTATACATTTTTCCCAAATCGTAAATTTCACCAAAATGTCCAAATTTTCACCAAATTTTCGGCAAGTGAAGAGATGAGCAAGTTTTGCTCATCCCCAGCAAGGGGGAACTCCACCAAGCATGATCAATATGCAGGACTTCTAATCTATAGCCTAATTAAAGCATACTGAAGAAGTCATCAAAGCCAATGTTTTCCATTGAAAAATGCTGAATCTCTGGCTGTCATTCTGTTTCAGTGGCTCTGACACTTTGAGTCACTGAGGTGGACCAAGTGCACAGAAAACAGGTTCTTACATCACATTGGCATGCCAGAAGGAGCCAGAGACAGCCAGGCAACTAGCATTTCCAGAAGGAGGCCAGGAAAGGCAATCCTTTAATTACCTGCGATGTAGTCAGCGTCCCTGCCCCACACGTTTCGTCCAATGACGTCCTCACGGAGCGGCATGCTCCGTGCGTAGAATGGGGCAGGGACGCTGACGACATTGCGTGTAGTGGTCAGAGCCTGCAGTGTGTGACGTGACCGAGGTGGAACGACTTTTCGCGCTGAGCGGGAACTCCCTAGTGCCGGGTAGGCACTTGGAACATGTGAGTGCAATACTGTTTGTTTTAATAAAGCCTGCTGAAACTTTTTTATACTATGGGCTTCCCCTCTTCTTTCTTCTTACTTCTTCTACATGGAATGACGTGATGAGACTTTGATCGATGAATACAGTAAAACCTTGTATTGCGAGCATAATTCATTCTGGAAACATTCTTGTAATCCAAAGCACTTGTATATCAAAGCGAATTTCCTCCTAAGAAATAATGGAAACTCAGATGATTCGTTCCACAACCATTTATTTACCGTCCACCCCCTTACCACAAGCTTACCTCAGGTGGTGGACAGTGCCATCGCAATCCGCAACCCCCCCCCCCCCCAGGGCAGGCAGTAAGCTCCACCTCAGGTACACACGGGCGGAGGAGCGAGGAGGAAAACACAGACCCGGCCAGGCTAGGGCACCCGCGACGCCGGGGGTGTCCTGGCCAAAAGAAAACTACCAAAGGGAGCAGCCAGAGCTCTCACCGCCCTCGGGATGGTGTCACCTCTGGCGGGTGTCACCCAACCTGGGTGCGGAGCGCACCCCCATAGCGACGCCACTGACACCCGTGGCACTGTTATCGTGTTATATCAATCTTTGAATTACTCCCAGTACAGGTTTTCCTTTATATTCCATTTCCTTGGAATGAAATGTAAATTGTAAATAAAAAAAATAAAAAATAGCCTAGAATTTTTAACAGGTTCCCGAACCATGTCACGCAGATATACTGTGGCACAATGGCTCTCCTAGGCAAAATCCCATAAGGGTACGTCCTACCCGGTTTCAGCCACCAAAGGGCGTGTGTGCGCCACCGCACGGCGGGGGACACGATGCGCGTGGGCACGATCGGCGACGGCCACGTGCGATCACGTGCACGACGCCAGCACTGGGATTCGTGTGTGTTTCTGTGCTGTGCTGTCAGAGGAGAGGAGCCATATCGTTTAAGAAAACAGAAAAACTGCGCTAGGACCAATGGTAAATTATAAAAAGGCAGGCAGCAATAATGTGATAAGCATGTACAAAACTAAAATAAAGAAAAAGCTGCGCCAACGTAGTTTTATATAGGACTCCTAAAGAGTCTCAAATTTTGAAGTTCAGGAAAAGGTAGTCCATGTAAAAAAAAGGGGGGGGGGGATTAGTCCATTATTACAGGGGATTCCAACTTGTGATATGTTGTGAACACAAATTATACACCAATTCCAGTCACCAATATATGAAATGGCTCCTTACCACAAACGAAAAAAATAGTATGCAGATGGCTTTAACCCAGCCTAGGCCTTTTGTCCCTGGAAGAAATTCCACCGGGTCCCCAGACAATTCACAAAGCTGATAGAGGAACTCTCCTGACGGCTCCGTGGCAGATAGGACAACAAAAACATATGTACCATAGGGTGATATAGTTTTCACAAGGTATAATGGAAAACACCACCACCGGATTATGGATTGTGAATATGCCATATGGATTGGCTCCTTACCAGACATACATAGGGAATAAGCATGTATCAGCTGCTTCCAGCCGCGGTCCTTTTCCCAGATGTACACCAGACTTCCAGATGGACCCTCTATATAACAAACACTGTTGCGCTCCGAGTGGGGTACCAAAAAACAGAGGGGGAGACCATAGAGTAGTACCCTCTTAACATGAGCTTTATTAAAAATTAAAATCTACTTACAAAATGTAGCTATAAACAAGCATAAAATTTAAGCCGGCCGGCTTGAGCGAGTACCCTTCCATACTGACTGCGTGGTGACGTCACTGCGTGTCCCCCAGACGCGTTTCGTCATAGATGACGTTTTCAATGGGCCATACTCTATACTCTATGGTAGGGATGAGCTTCAAGTTCGAGTCAAACTCATGTTCGACTCGAACATTGCCTGTTCGTCTGTTCGCCGAACAGTGAACAAATTGGGTTGTTCGCGGCAAATTCGAAAAGTCTATGGGAGAAATCTAAAGTGCTAATTATAAAGGCTTATATGCAAGTTATTGTCATAAAAAGTGTTTGGGGACCCGGGTCCTGCCCCAGGGGACATGTATCAATGCAAAAAGAAGTTTTAAAAACTGACATTTTTTTGGGAGCGGTGATTTTAATAATGCTTAAAGTGAAACAATAAAAGTGAAATATTCCTTTAAATTTCATACCTGGGGGGGTGTGTATGATATGCATGTGAAGTGGCGCATGTTTCCCGTGCTTAGAACTGTCCCTGCACAAAGTGTAATTTCTGAAGGAAAAAAGTCATTTAAAACTCACTCGCGGCTATCACTGAGGAGGAAGTTCCCCATCAGGTCCGCTCAGGCACAACCAATGACGGACAGCGCTGGACATCGGGATCGCCGCGGGACACTGGATTTCACCGCTGGAATGTTTTTTTTAATTTTTTTTCTAATAAAGGACTTTTTCAAAGTGTTTGTGTGTTTTTTTTTACATTTTTTTATGCTTTCTTCATGAAATGGTAGGGGTACAATGTACCCCTTAACAATTCACATAGGGGGGCGGGATCTGGGGGTCCCCTTTGTTAAAGGGGTCTTCCAGATTCCGATAAGCCCCCCGCCCGCAGACCCCCACAACCACCGGGCAAGGGTTGTGGGGTTGAGGCCTGGTACGGTTCAGGAGGGAGGGGGGGCTGCTCTCTCGTCCCCCCCCTTTTCCCCTGCGGCCGGCCAGTTTGCGTGCTCGGATAAGGGTCTGGTATGGATTATTGGGGGGACTCTACGCCATTTTTTTTTAAATTTGGGGTGGAGTTCCCCTTAAAATCCATGCCAGATCTGAAGGGCCTGGTATGGATATTTGGGGGAACCCCACGCCATTTTTTTTTAAATTTGCCGCGGGGTTCCCCTTAATATCCATTCCAGACCTGAAGGGCCTGGTAATTGAATTCTGGGGAACCCCCACGCTTTTTTTTATTTTTTTATCAATGACTTTTGTATGTATTGATAAAAGCCGACAATTCATTAATAGCCGCGAGTCAGTTTTAAATGACTTTTTTTCCTTCAAAAATGACATTTTTTGCAGGGACAGTTCTAAGCACGGGAAACATGCGCCACTTTACATGCATATCATACACACCCCCCCAGGTACGAAATTTAAAGGAATATTTCACTTTTATTGTTTCACTTTAAGCATTATTAAAATCACCGCTCCCGAAAAAACGGCCGTTTTTAAAACTTTTTTTTGCATTGATACATGTCCCCTGGGGCAGGACCCCGGTCCCCAAACACTTTTTAGGGCAATAACTTGCTCATTAGTCTTTATAATTAGCACTTTAGATTTCGAACGTTCGAGTCCATTGTATTTAATAGGGTTCTAAAGTTTACACGAACATTCTGTCTGTTCGCAGGTTCTGGTGCGAACCGAACAGGGGGGTGTTCGGCTCATCCCTGCTCTATGGTCTCCCCCTCTGTTTTTTGGTACCCCACTCGGAGCGCAACAGTGTTTGTTATATAGAGGGTCCATCTGGAAGTCTGGTGTACATCTGGGAAAAGGACCGCGGCTGGAAGCAGCTGATACATGCTTATTCCCTATGTATGTCTGGTAAGGAGCCAATCCATATGGCATATCCACAATCCATAATCCGGTGGTGGTGTTTTCCATTATACCTTGTGAAAACGATATCACCCTATGGTATATATGTTTTTGTTGTCCTATCTGCCACGGAGCCGTCAGGAGAGTTCCTCTATCAGCTTTGTGAATTGTCTGGGGACCCGGTGGAATTTCTTCCAGGGACAAAAGGCCTAGGCTGGGTTAAAGCCATCTGCATACTATTTTTTTCGTTTGTGGTAAGGAGCCATTTCATATATTGGTGACTGGAATTGGTGTATAATTTGTGTTCACAACATATCACAAGTTGGAATCCCCTGTAATAATGGACTAATCCCCCCCCCCCTTTTTTTACATGGACTACCTTTTCCTGAACTTCAAAATTTGAGACTCTTTAGGAGTCCTATATAAAACTATGTTGGCGCAGCTTTTTCTTTATTTTAGCCATATCGTTTGTTCCTACTAAGTAGGAAAAACGATATGTCGCCTCTCCTAGTCAATCCTATCCCCATACAGTTAGAACACCTAGAGGGAACACACAATTAACCCCTTCATCGCCCCGTAGTGTTAACCCTTTCCCTGCCAGTGACATTTACACAGTAATCAGTGCATTTTTATAGCACTGATCGCTGTATAAATGCCAGTGGTCCCAAAAAAGTGTCAAAAGTCTCCGATCTGTCCGAGGCAATGTTGCAGTACCTCTAAAAAGCGCAGATCACCGCCATTACAAGTAAAAAAAAAAAAATGAAATAAAAATGCCATAAATCTTTCCCATAGTTTGCAGACGCTATAACTTTTGCGCAAACCAATCAATATATGCTTATTGCGATTTTTTTTACCAAAAATATGTAGAAGAATATATATTGGCCTAAACTGATGAAGAATTTTTTTTTTTTTTTTTAATTGGGGATATTAATTATAGCAAAAAGCAAAAAATATTGTTTTTTTTTTTCAAAATTGTCTCTCTCTTTTTTTGTTTATAGCGCAAAAAATAAAAACTGCAGAGCTGATCAAATACCACCAAAACAAAGCTCTATTTGTGGGAAAAAGGACACAAATTTTGTTTGGGTACAGCGTCGAACGGCCGCGCAATTGTCAGTTAAAGTGACGCAGTGCCAAATTGTAAAAAGTGCTCTGGTCAGGAAGGGGGTAAAATCTTCCCGTGGCTGAAGCGGTTTTAATAGATCCTTTACGTTGAGTAAATGATGCTGAATGGGATCTATACAGAGTTACTAAAGCTGCACAATCAATCGTTAGGAATCGAAATTGCGATTCTTTTCCCTTCCCGATCTTCAAAACAGCATTTTACGATTCTTTGTAACAAGTGCAGAGAGTTCTCACAGCTGAAAAAAAATAAAAAATCCAAGCAGCCTGCCAAGAGGATACGTATAAACAAAGTAACATTTCTTCTTAGATCAAAGAAATGAACTTCTGTCTGTAGATGAGGGAAGTTTAACACACTTAAAGACTAAACCTTTTTCTGGCACTTGCTGCTTATAAGTTAAAATCAATATGTATTGCTAAATTACTTAGAACCCCCAAACATTATATATATGTATATATATATTTTAGCAGAGACCCTAGAGAATAAAATGGTGGTTGTTGCAATATTTTATGTCACACTGTATTTGCGCAGCGGTCTTTCAAACACAATAAAAAAAAAATACACTTCAATGAATTAAAAAAAAAAAAAAACGAAACGGTAAAGTTACCCCAATTTTTTTGTATAATATCAAAGATGATGTTACGCTGTGAGAATCGCGAGAGAATCGTGATCTTTATTCTGAGCAAAAAAAAATCGTGATTCTCATTTTAGCCAAAATCGTGCAGCTCTAATGCCGCGTACACACGATCGAAAATTCCGACAACAAAACCGTGGATTTTTTTTCCGACAGAATGTTGGCTCAAACTTGTGTTGCGTACACACAGTCACACAAATCTTGTCGGAAATTCCGAAAGTCAAGAACGCGGTGATGTGCAAGACGTACGACGAGCCGAGATCAATGAAGTTCAATAGGCAGTTCGGCTCTTCTGCTTGATTCCGAACATGCGTATGTTTTTTCGTGCGTCGGAATTGCATACTGATGATTGGAATTTCCGACAAGAACTTTTCTTGTCGGAAAATTTGAGAACCTGCTCCCAAATTTTTGTGGAGCCTACACAAGGTCGGAACTTCAGACAAAATGCTCACATCGGACATTTGTTGTCGGAATTTCCGATCGTGTGTACGCGGCATTAGAGTTACCCTAAAAGCCCGCCACATAGCCAACGTAACCGTAAGGCCCCTTTCACACAGAGGCGTTTTCAGGCGTTTTAGCGCTAAAAATAGCGCTGTAAAAACGCCTGAAATAATCCTGCCCCAGCATTCTCAATGTGAAAGCACTGAGGCGTTGTGCTGGCTGTGCGTTGGAAAATCCTGCAAACAACTTTTTTGGAGCATCTTTGGGGCGTATAAAATAGCGCTGTAAAAACGCCTATCCCCATTGAAATGAATGAGTACCGAGGTAAAAACGCGGTAAAAACGCCCAGAAGCTGTGGGAAGGTCACATGACCGCAGTAGAGTGGAGGATTGTGGGATACCAAATAATCCTTTTTACCGCAAAAACGCGGTAAAAACGCATAGGCGTTAGCGCTATTTTTAGCGATAACGCGGTAAAAACACTAATAACGCTAATCGTTTTTAGCGCGTTATTGCAACGCCTCAGTGTGAAAGGGGCCTAACTGACTCCTCTTCTGAAGACGCTCAATTTATCTTTACTTCTACACCAGCCAATCCCGTCGCCCCGCACAGCACACTAATCAGCGCAAACACGAATTCTGTCACTCGCCGCCGTGGAAGGCTATTATGGAAGAAAATTGCATTTGTAGATACGAGAGGCCGCCGACAATTTTCTACCTTCATTACAAACAGTATATTATAATCTCATGCCGCCGGCTGCCCGGCCGCTCATCATCATCATCACAAGAAGCCATCGCAATCATTATGACTGTATGATTGCGTGTTTGTATTGGACGGAGGAAGGGCGGCCTGCGCAATTAGCGGCGGGTCACGTGACGGCAGAAGCTGCATGGTGCACATAGTGGAGAGATACGAGGAAAGAAGGTGAAGCAAGGAGCCAGGAAAAAAAAGATAATGTGATCATGTGAAGCAGTTGGTGGGAGCAACACACTGCCCTGCTATCGGGCTCATCAGTGCACGACATGTCCCGATCAGGGGCGTCGGAACAGGACAGGCAAACCAAGCAGCTGCTTGGGGCCCCGAGCTGTCCTGGGGCCCCAGCAGAGGGCAGCACAGCAGAAAGAGGAGCCAGAGGACTTGAGGAGGCAGCACGGGAGGAGGAGGTAAGACATTCCCCCCCCGCATATCCACTGTAATATCGGCGCCCCCCCCCCTCCCGCGAACGGCGTCAATGATGTCCCGCGATAGCCACCCTCCTCCTGCTCAACAATTTGTTGTCCAAGTCCCGTGGTAGCACACCCCCCCCTGCTTCTCAACTTAAAAATTTGTTGTCCATCATGCTTGGGGCCCCCAAATTCCTTCCTTCAAACGGCCCTGGTCCCAATATACGGCAATAGTATCCATTTTCAGAAAAGCTCTACCTATTATCACTAAAGCGGAGCTCCACCCAAAAGGAGAAGCTCCGCTTGTCTGCCTCTGCCTTGCTAGAAAATTACTTAGAACCCCTAAACATTATATATATAAAGATCTCTCAGCATTCTGCACTCATTAAATGTCCAGGGAAAGCTGGTTGCCTCCTTCCAACCTCCACGTGACATCTTTCTCTGATGATAAAAGACTAGATCTTCAGCAGACAGCCCCCTCAATGAGTTCTTTAGGGTCCCAGCATCCAGCCCCTTGGGTCGTCCACCCGAGGCCCCACGAACAGCAAGCATATGGCAGCATTGCCCTCCAGGCTGGACTCCTCTGTAAGAAAAGACCCAGAGCCCAGTGTGCTCAGAGAATATATACAGTCTCCCAGCATGCCTCCAGGGCCCTGCTCCCTGGGATTGGCCAGGGCTGTATAAATATTCATACTGCCATCTGCATAGCTCCACAATTATAACCCAGAAAGTTCGCACAGCTTTTCTGGGCAGCAGAGGGAGTAAACAGAATAGCAGCAGCAGCTGAGAACAAAAAGTAGAGAACAACGGTGAGGCAAACTAAATTTACTGAACAAAGATTTGACTAGTCCCTGCTGAACCGGACGAATTTCGATCCATCTATGGCCAGCTTAACATTTATGTTTTTTACTAGACATGTGCAATTCGTTTTCTAAAAACTTTTTTGAACGAATTTTGCAAAAACATTATTTTGTTAATATTAGAATTAAAGTGGATGTAAACCCGATTTTTTTATTTTTTTGCTGTCACAATGTAGAGTATAAGATTTCCTATCATTTGTGCCAGGTCTTGCCACAAAGAGTTAATCCAGCTCTGAGCAATCCTCTTTTATTGTTCAGTGAGATAAAAACGGACAAACAGAGAAACAGAGAAACACTTTTGTCCGTTCCGCCCCCTTGCTTTGAGTGACAGGTTATTTACAGATCTCGTGCACTAGCTTTAGACAGGCATTATTTTTTAATTCCCACCCCCCACTCCTTTTCTGAAGTCATGTGGTTACTTTTCTGGATTTTGACTGGATGTTAGTGATCATAGCAGAAGGAATACACAGGAGAAAATGCATGTTGACAAGGGGAGTGTAGAGGTGGGCGGGGAGTCTACTGACATCACAACTCCTCCCCCCGAGCTCCAGACAACAGATCCACCCACAGAATCTGCAGTTTTTCAGTTCTTATAACAGACAGAGGGGAGACATTTGACAGATAAGGATACATGCAGGAGGCGTCTATATCCTTATAGATCAGCACTATGGCAGTAGTTTAGAAAGGATGAGAGTGGCTTTACATCCACTTTAAAGAAAATCTGTTTAACAAACTTTTGCAAATATTCGTAAATTTGAATATTTGAAAATTCGTAAACTCGAAAAAAATCGTAAATTCAGAAATTTGGGAATTCTAACAAAATTGAAAATCCGCAAACATCTGAAAAAAAATCGGAAATTCAAAAAAATGTAGAAACTCGGAACAATTTGAAAAAATGTGGAAATTTGAAAAAAATCTTAATTTCGAAAAATAATCTGAACTTCGTAAAAAATCGGACATTTGGAAATTCGAAAAAAATAACAGAAATAAAAAAAAAAAAATCGGAAATTCGGAAATTCGAAACTACCAAAAATGCGAAAATCTGAAATAATACCTAACTAATAATAACTTAACTATTACTAGCTATTAAAATATAGGTATTGGATGCGGCATTTGTTATATCGGATAATTCGTAACTTTGGATAAATTAGAATTTCCGTTTTTGTCAGAATTTTCAATTTCTTTTTCGAATTTACGATTTTTTTAGAATTTACAAATTTTACGAATTGCGATTATAACGAATGACCTGCAAAACAAAAGAAAAAAGACACGAAATAAAAGGAAAACGAAATTGAATACATTTTTCCGCAGTGCACATGTCTATTTTTTACAGAGACTGGGGGCCCTCCAGATTTTGGCATACTTTTAAAAGGTGCCACAACTAAAAAAAAAAAAAAAGGTTGAGAACTCACGGCTCTGAACATCTTTGGCATTAGAAAGTCTGGAAAACTTTGTTTCCAGCCTTCATTTTCATAGCACTCGGCGTATGGGGGACCCTTGTGTATAAGAACTCAGTTCCTGCCGCTCCGGCACAGATTGCCCTGTTTAGTGGAGCCGATTAAATTCCTCCATGGAGATATTAGGAGATATGAATGAGGGGAATCCCTGACGCTGCATCTCCAGTAGGACGCGGGTTTAATGCACCAATAAATGTGACAACGCTTTTCCTGAACGCTTTGTCTGCCATATAAAGAGATTGCAGCGCTTGACGTCAGCATGGCCACCCCTGGTGGGTATTCAGCTATTACCGGAATATTTCCATCAAATTACTGTATTAAATCAGGTTTACAGGGAGAACACAAAATGCCTGGAGCAGCCACACTGAAACAATGTATCGTACACACTACAACAATGTTACATGGTGTGTGTTATGAGAAACAGATACATTGACTATTGCGCAATCGTTAAAAGAAAAAAACAACTTCCTATTACATATGCTTTTCTACACACAGTCTAAAGAAGTACTTCATTAAAATAGTCAGTGATGATCTAGCAACCAGCAACAGTTCTACTATAAACAGGGTCAGGAGTGTGTAACAAACAGAGTGCAGGGGTCAGGAGTGGGTAATGCACAGAAAGTAGGGGTCAGGAGTGGGTAATGCACAGAAAGTAGGGGTCGGGAGTGGGTAATGCACAGATTGCAGGGGCCAGGAGTGGGTAATGCACAGAAAGCAGGGGTCAGGCATGGGTAATGCACAGAAAGCAGAGGTCAGGAGTGGGTAATGCACAGAAAGTAGGGGTCAGGAGTGGGTAATGCACAGAGCGCAGGGGCCAGGAGTGGGTAATGCACAGAAAGCAGGGGTCGGGAATGGGTAATGCACAGAAAGCAGGGGTCAGGAGTGGGTAATGCACAGAAAGCAGGGGTCAGGAGTGGGTAATGCACAGAAAGCAGGGGTCAGGAGTGGGTAATGCACAGAGTGCAGGGGTCAGGAGTATGGATGAGCCGAACACCCCCCGGTTTGGTTCGCAGCAAAACATGCGAACAGGCAAAAGGTTTGTTTAAACGCGCGAACATCGTTAAAGTCTATGGGACACGAACGTGAAAAATGCTAATTTTAAAGGCTTATATGCAAGTTATTGCCATAAAAGGTTTTTGGGGTCCTGCCCCAGGGGACATGTATCAATGCAATTTTTTTTTTAAAAACATCAGTTTTTTTTCGGGAGCAGTGATTTTAATAATGCTTAAAGTGAAACAATAAAAATGTAATATTCCTTTAAACATCGTTCCTAGGGGGTGTCTATAGTATGCCTGTAAAGTGGAGCAGTTTTCCCGTGTTTAGAACAATACCACAGCAAAATGACATTTCTAAAGGAAAATAAGTAATTTAAAACTTGTCAAACACGGGCAGAAAAATTGGGTCTTTGGTGGTGGTGGTGCACTGTAACCCCTCACAGTTACTCTTGGTGGGCGCAGAAATGGGCCCGGCTGTGAAATATTAGATCAAAAATTGTAATTACATGTCCCTGTTGAACAGGGGTAGAAAAATTGGGCCTTGGGTGGTGGTACCACAAAACTGTAACCCCTCACAGATACCCTTGTTGGGCGCAGGAACAGGCCCTGCTGTGAAAAATTTGATCAAAAATTTTAATTACATGCCCCTGTTAAACAGGGGCAGAAAAATTGGGCCTTGGGCAGTGGTGGTGGTGCCCTAAACCAAAAATATTGTTAGAAGCTAGCATCATCAAGATTGAGGAGGAATAAGATAGTCACTAAGCATTGGTAGTCTTCAAGGGATCCCACATCCATAGAAAATGCAATCAGTTACATCAGCATCAGGTGCTTGATAGCTGCTGATCCAAGACTGATTCTTTTTTATGAATGTGAGCCTATCAACGGAGTCTGTGGACAGGCGCACTCTATGATCCATTACAAACCCTCCAGCAGCACCGAATGTGCGTTCAGAAAGAACGCTGAATGCAGGACAGGCCAGTAGCTCAGTTGCATATTGAGCAAGTTTTGGCCAGTGGTCCATCCTCAAGACCCAGTAACCCAGTGGATGCTCTATTGGAAAGGTCTCCAAGTCTGCTCTTGCCCCTAGATTTTCATGCACCATGTAATGCAGAAGCTGGCGATGGTTGCTTGAACCGATCAGACCTTGGCGCTGAGGACTCAAAAATTGTCTAAAAAGGCATCGGTCAGCCGGCCACCTTCTCCACCGCTGTTCCTCTGACTGAACAAAGCCTCAGCAACACGTTGTCCAGCACCAGGAAATTGTAACCTCCCAGGGTCTGGAAATTCATTGCACAAACCTTTCTTCAAGGCCTCCTGAAGATGTTTCATCCTCTGCTCCCTCTGCGAAGGCAGGATGAGTTCTGCAACCTTAACCTTGTAGCGTGGATCAAGAAGGGTTGCCAGCTAGTAATGATCCCTCTCCTTGATACTATGAATCCTAGGGTCCTTTTGCAGGCTTTGCAGAATCAGGGAGGCCATACAGTATAAGTTTGCAGAGGCATTTGATTCTGAGTCCTCTGGGTCACTAAGGATCACATGATCCGTAACAACCTCCTCCCAGCCACGTACAACTCCTTGGGTTTCTGGGGACTGAAAACAATCCCTTGAAGACTGCTTCTGAGTGTTATCCTCCACGTCCATGCTGACACAATCCTCCTCTTCTTCCTGTGTGTTTGGCGAGCCCACAGGAATACTATCTGGATAAAGGGGGCCTTGAGAGGTAAGGAAGTCCTCCTCTTACTCCCGCTATTCTGCCTCAAGTGCCCTGTCCATTATTCCACAAACCGTGTGCTCCAACAGGAAGACAAGAGGGACAGTATCACTGATGCATGCATTGTCACTGCTCACCATCCTCGTGGCCTCCTCAAATGGTGACAGGACAGTGCATGCATCCTTGATCAGTAGGCACTGGCATGGTGAAAAGAAGCTAAGCTCCCCTGACCCTGTCCTGGTGCCATACTCACACAGGTACTCATTGATGGCCCTCTGGTGCGTGT
Source organism: Rana muscosa (assembly GCA_029206835.1). Classification (NCBI taxonomy): domain Eukaryota; kingdom Metazoa; phylum Chordata; class Amphibia; order Anura; family Ranidae; genus Rana; species Rana muscosa. Next base: position 235,006,840 of record CM055126.1, read on the forward strand.
GCAGCCGCTGCAGCATTGCCAACATTGAGTTCCACCTGGTGGGCATGTCACAAATGAGGCGGTTGGTGGGCAGGTTGCATTCCCTTTGAATGTCAGCCAGCCGAGCACTGGCATTGTATGACCGGCGGAAATAACCATAAACTTTTCTGGCCTGCCTCAGGAGATCCTGTAAGCCTGGGTACCTGCTCAAGAACCGCTGCACCACCAAATTTAGGACGTGTGCCAAACATGGAACATGGGTCAAGTGTCCCTGTTGGAGGGCGGAGAGAAGGTTGGTGCCATTGTCGCATACAACCATTCCTGGCTGAAGCTGGCGTGGCGTCAACCACCTCTGAGCCTGCCCCTGCAGAGCTGACAGAATCTCTGCCCCAGTGTGGCTCCTGTCCCCTAAGCAGACCAACTCAAGCACCGCATGGCATCTTTTTGCCTGAGTGCATGCGTAGCCCCTTGAACGCTTACGGAGCACCGCTGGTTTAGAGGACAAATCTGCAGAAGAGGCCATAGAGGAAGAAGAGGATGGGGTGGAGGAGAGAGCTGTGGCAGAATCACCATTAGCATTTTGGAGGCGTGGTGGTGGAACAAGCTTCAACAATACTGAACCCTGTCCTGCATTCTTCCGAGCTGCCAGCAGAGTTACCCAGTGCACCGTGAAGGAAAGGTAACGTCCCTGCCCATGCCTGCTGGACCATGAGTCAGCGGTAATATGCACCTTACTGCTGACTGCCCTGTCCAACGAGGCCAAAACATTGCCTTCCACATGCCGATAGAGAGCCAGAATGGCCTTCCGTTAAAAGAAATGACGCTTTGGAACCTGCCACTGAGGTACAGCACATTCCACAAATTCACGAAAGGCGGCAGAGTCTACCAGCTGAAAAGGCAGAAATTGCAGTGCTAGCAATTTAACCAAGCTAGCATTCAGATGCTGAGCATGAGGATGGCTGGGACCGAATTTCTTTTTACGGTTTAGCAACTGGGGTAGGGAAATTTGCCTGCTAAAATCAGATGGTGGTGTACTGCTAGCAGATTGGCTGCAAGTACTTGGGACACCTATTACTATACCTTTATTCCTCTCAGTGCAGGTTTTTGAGAGGACTGGAGGTATAGTGGGGTTGGAGATCCCAGATGAGGAGCAAGGAGAAGTTCGCCTTTTTCTTTGATGTGGGTCTTTCAAGTGCTGTTGCCAACGGACAGCAGCATGTACCCGACACAGTGGTCGAATAGTTCGGGGGACTCCTCTGTGCATGATGGTGGGGCTACGGAAGGAGTAACTGTGGACAAGGAGCCTGTGGGATAGGCCGCTTTGGCAGCTGCATTGAAAGGCAAACTACTCTAAGCCTGGGTGACAGAGGATGAGGAGGATGAGGACGTCTTTTTTTTCCACTCCACCTACTCTTCTGCATGTTCTGGCTCAATAACATGGCCAGCAGCAGAAAAAAAGGACAGGCGTGCCCCACGGCCACCTGTAGAGAATGCACCATATCCACGACCAGCACTGTTGACTGTAGATACAGAGCCTGCTTGCCCCCTTTTAGTGGCCTGTAAGCATCTGCCTCTTCTTGGTGACCTTCCGGACATGATGTATATTTTGTTTTGCAAAACCACACTACACTGTATTAGATACTGTGTACACCACCAGAAAAGTAGTAGCAACTGTACTACGGGTGCACTGTATTGTGTACTGTGTACACCACCAGAAAAGTAGTAGCAACTGCACTACGGCTGCACTGTATTGTGTACTGTGTACACCACTAGGCTTGTGCAATTAGTTTCGTAACGAATCAAAATTCGTCCGAATTTAGCAACTTTCGGACATTCGGAAGCATTCGAATTTCCGAACAGAGCAATTACGAATAAAACCGAATCCGAAATAAATTATACCGCAAAATAGCGAATGCCCGAAGGTCTTCGGCATAATTCGTTATGAAAAAAGTTACGAATGTACGAATCCATTCGAAGCACAATAACACTCACTCTGCTCTCTGCTTCTCCCTCACCATGCTGAACTCTCTCTCAAAATGGTGTACAGGGGCGGAGGCTATAGCCGCATGAAAAAACGAAAGTAAAATACGAGATTTCAAATCCATTCGAAGCACAATAACACTCACTCTGCTCTGCTCTCTGCTTCTCCCTGACCGTGCTGAACCCTCTCAAAATGGTGTACAGGGGCGGAGCCTATAGCCGCATGTAAAAAACGAAAGTAAAATACGAGATTTCGAATCGTTACAAATAACCGCTATGTATTTAGAAAAGTACAAATCCATTCGAAGCACATTAGGCATAATAGGCAGCGTCGTTGTGAGAGAGACACGGAAAATTACGAATCAACGAACCCAAAAAAAGTTACGAAAGTAGGAGTTGTGTCCAGAATCAACGAAAAACAATGTACTCTACCAAAAGTACGAATTATAAAGCAACAAAAAATTCAACGAAAAATGTCGCTTGCAAAAATACGAATGAGTCCGAACACGAAAAATCCCGTCTAGCAAAATTACGAATGATTACGAATCAACAGGACCGTAAAGAAACGAACCGAAACGGAACTAATTTTTCCGTTGTGCACAAGTCTATACACCACCAGAAGTGTAGTAGAAACTGTACTACGGCTGTACTGTATTGTGTACTGTGTACACCTCCAGAAGTGTAGTAGCAACTTCGCTTTGGCTGCACTGTATTGTGTACTGTGTACACCACTAGAAAAGTAGTAGCAACTGCACTACGGCTGCACTGTATTGTGTACTGTGTACACCACCAGAAAAGTAGTAGCAACTGAACTACGGCTGCACTGTATTGTGTACTGTGTACACCACCAGAAAAGTAATAGCAACTGCACTACGGCTACACTGTATTGTGTACTGTAGAAGCAGTACACCACGGGATGCACTGTAGATATTGGCTACACTGGATGCAGAGTATATATATGTATATATATATATATATATATATATATATATATATATATATATATGTAGCACTACCCACGAAGGAGCTGCTGGTTTTGTTTGGGTCTACGTTCTGCCTATCAACCCCAGTTTGGCTCGAACCCTCCCCTGGCACAACTGGACCACACAATGATTGTGAAACCCACTGTTGACTGGGAGCCACAATAATATCATAAAATGATATAACTTACAACTTGTCCACAATGAGTAATAGAGAACTCCACACAGTTTCCTGCTTAACCAGAATCAATTTTACTCAGTGGTAAAAGACAGAAAAATTAACCAGAGGCACAGTTGACTTGTGCAGGGCCCTGCAAAGTCAATGATGTAAATATATATGTAGCGCCCCTCTACTTTGAGGGGTGCTATGTGCCTAAATTTAGGGGTTGGTCTGAGCTAGTAGCCAGGCTCAGACCGCTTTTATTGATAGGTTCTGTTACTTTGTTCTGCAGGTGTTGTACTGGTGTGCAGTTCCCTGTGGCCTGTAGGTTAAGGTGACCAGATTTTTAAAATTAAATCGGGGACATATTTTTTTTTTACTAGTAATGGTGGCAATCAGCGACTCTCTGCCCGTCGCCGCCCGCCTCACAGCCTGTCAAGATTTACTCTCCGGGCCCCGGCTACTACTGGGTGGGGAGCGGAGGAAGATCACTCCGCCAGGGAAGGCAAGGAGATAAGCAGGCAGGCGGCTGACCGGGACTTGAGCCAAGGCAGAAGAACATGTGAGCGGAGCTGAATGGGCATGCGCCCGAACCAGCACATGATCATCAGAAAGGGGCACAGTTAATGGAAAAAAATACACCCCCCCTAAGCGGGGGGGTGTAATTTATATATTTTTTTTAATTCTGCACTGACTGTCTTTGAAATTGCCCCAGCCCCTGTTCAAATTCAATCCGGGGACAAAACCGGGGACAGATTTGGTCCGGGGACAGTGTCCTCAATCCGGGGACTGTCCCCTGAAAACGGGGATGTCTGGTCACCCTACTGTAGGTGGCACTGCCATGACAGGTCAGGGTTGAACCACTGGTGACAGTTCTGTGCCTTAGGGTGTCCTCTCTCGGCAGTAGTACAGTGGGCATGGTCAACTTGCTGTGCATGCCGGGAGAAGATACATAAGGGCAGACGCCGCCTGGAGTGGGGAGTTCGGAGAGTTCCGGTGTTCCGGAGATCGGGTCGCGTGACCTGGCCCTCCAGGCCAGGGGTGCGCGTGTGCATCGGTCCCGGGCACCTTTAGCCTGGGGCTGCAGCTTCGCCATTGGGCCCAGCACCTTAAGCTGGGGCTCACCTCTAAAGGGAGAAATCCCAGGGTGCCCCTGAGAGGGGACCCGCTCTAGGAAGAGGAGACCGGGGAGGACCTTTCTGATGGACCTGTGAGAGTTCACGGAGAAAGAGAGGCCCGGTAAACTTCTGGAGGGATTCCACTATTCATCTAAGGCCTTGTAATGTGCAGCAACTTGCACCTGTTCTTGAATTACAAGCGCTGAGAAGTTCGGGGCTCGGGGATTCTGTGGCAGAGAATCTCCCGATCGTATCTCCAAAGAAAACTTAAGTGAAGTAAAGTTTGTGCGTCACTCCGGCTGCTGGGACCGTGAGAGGGGACTATCCGGGTGAGCGGAGTCCACTTGGGATTGAGTGGTGATATTAAGTGCCTGAACCTGCCTCCCTGTTCCTTTTATTCTTCAACTCCAACTTTCCTATCCAGTTTTCAGCATAAAGAAAATAAACCTTCCTTCATTAAGGTTAAACCTTGTCTGGACATTGGCCTTATTGGTGCACTTACAACAGACTCTTCCCTACACTCTAGGGGTGAGAACCAGCCGAGGGAAGGTAACTCGCTGCGGGACCCAACAGTTGTGAACACCGCTCACCCTCTTATTCAAGAAGGAACCTGGGCATCGCGGTACGGTGTGTCCCACCTTGAGGAGGTAAGGCCAGGGATCCGTGTGCTACATACAGGTCCTTCTCAAAAAATTAGCATATTGTGATAAAGTTCATTATTTTCTGTAATGTACTGATAAACATTAGACTTTCATATATTTTAGATTCATTACACACAACTGAAGTAGTTCAAGCCTTTTCTTGTTTTAATATTGATGATTTTGGCATACAGCTCATGACAACCCAAAATTCCTATCTCAAAAAATTAGCATATCATGAAAAGGTTCTCTAAACGAGCTATTAACCTAATCATCTGAATCAACTAATTAACTCTAAACACCTGCAAAAGATTCCTGAGGCTTTTAAAAACTCCCAGCCTGGTTCATTACTCAAAACCGCAATCATGGGTAAGACTGCCGACCTGACTGCTGTCCAGAAGGCCATCATTGACACCCTCAAGCAAGAGGGTAAGACACAGAAAGAAATTTCTGAACGAATAGGCTGTTCCCAGAGTGCTGTATCAAGGCACCTCAGTGGGAAGTCTGTGGGAAGGAAAAAGTGTGGCAGAAAACGCTGCACAACGAGAAGAGGTGACCGGACCCTGAAGAAGATTGTGGAGAAGGACCGATTCCAGACCTTGGAGGACCTGCGGAAGCAGTGGACTGAGTCTGGAGTAGAAACATCCAGAGCCACCGTGAACAGGCGTGTGCAGGAAATGGGCTACAGGTGCCGCATTCCCCAGGTCAAGCCACTTTTGAACCAGAAACCGCGGCAGAAGCGCCTGACCTGGGCTACAGAGAAGCAGCACTGGACTGTTGCTCAGTGGTCCAAAGTACTTTTTTCGGATGTTAGCAAATTTTGCATGTCATTCGGAAATCAAGGTGCCAGAGTCTGGAGGAAGACTGGGGAGAGGGAAATGCCAAAATGCCTGAAGTCCAGTGTCAAGTACCCACAGTCAGTGATGGTCTGGGGTGCCATGTCAGCTGCTGGTGTTGGTTCACTGTGTTTTATCAAGGGCAGGGTCAAGGCAGCTAGCTATCAGGAGATTTTGGAGCACTTCATGCTTCCATCTGCTGAAAAGCTTTATGGAGATGAAGATTTCATTTTTCAGCACGACCTGGCACCTGCTCACAGTGCCAAAACCACTGGTAAATGGTTTACTGACCATGGTATTACTGTGCTCAATTGGCCTGCCAACTCTCCTGACCTGAACCCCATAGAGAATCTGTGGGATATTGGGAAGAGAAAGTTGAGAGACGCAAGACCCAACACTCTGGATGAGCTTAAGGCCGCTATCGAAGCATCCTGGGCCTCCATAACACCTCAGCAGTGCCACAGGCTGGTTGCCTCCATGCCACGCCGCATTGAAGCAGTCATTTCTGCAAAAGGATTCCCGACCAAGTATTGAGTGCATAACTGAACATAATTATTTGAAGTTTGACTTTTTTTGTATTAAAAACACTTTTCTTTTATTGGTCGGATGAAATATGCTAATTTTTTGAGATAGGAATTTTGGGTTGTCATGAGCTGTATGCCAAAATCATCAATATTAAAACAAGAAAAGGCTTGAACTACTTCAGTTGTGTGTAATGAATCTAAAATATATGAAAGTCTAATGTTTATCAGTACATTACAGAAAATAATGAACTTTATCACAATATGCAAATTTTTTGAGAAGGACCTGTATATATGACAGTAATAAAACACAGTCTTAATGCGCACTTTCTACATAAGTAACAGACCTATGCTCGCGAGCTCCCCCTAGTGGGCAATATTGTACCCGTGTCCCGTCACTATCAGTTCTAGTCAGGCCTGACTAAGTTCAGTGTACAGATCCTTTCAGTAGTAGGAGTCTTCACTAGCAATCGTTGGTGCACATAACAGTTGTAATCCAACAAGTATGGGAAAGTCAGAAACAACATCCAAAGTAATTACCAATGTATATGACTTGCGGGCAACACAGGCGCCAATACTTTAAATACACTGCCACTGCGGGATGCAATGTGTCCTTGTACGTGGCGTGTTAACTTTCCAAAGAAACAATGGTGGCAAGTCTATAAGGCCCACCTCCCTGCGATTCAGTTAATTGTCGTTGGGCAGGTGTCCTTCTCACCAAACAAGGCCTCGGCTCTCCAGTATGCTCAGCAACTTGCAGCCTCCGATCCTCCGCACAGCCCTAGTAGGTGTCGATGGATGGACGACTCTGGTTGCTGTGGAGTGTGAGCTGGACACCCCGGATGAGGATCCCACTCACGAGATTATACAGGCAGGCTCTGGCGATGGTGGGCCCAGGCTTCTTGGGCCTAGACACACTGGAAGCCGGCCTCAATGCAGGCTTCCTTCTTGATAGATGGCCGTGTCCCAAGAGACAAAATGTATGTATGTATATATATATATATATATATATATATATATATATATATCAAATACACTGCCACTAACTGAATAACCTGCCTACTTAATCTAAATCAAGCCATCTCACCGTCCCCACCAACAACACTACACAGGGCCGCCATGTAGGCAGCCTTATATAGTGTGGGGCGTGGACTCAGTCCCCCTGAGCCATGATTAGCCAAAGGCACCCTGCCTTTGGCCAATTTTGGCTCTCTTAGCAGAGGGCGCTGGGATTGGCAAAAGTATGCAGGTCAAGTGCATGGTTTGGTCAATCATCATACAGCAATGCACTATGCAGTGCATTATGGGGCGTTCAGCGACGCTCAAATTTTCCGCAAACGCCCCATAATGTTTGCTGTTTGGCAAACACCCGATGTTCGAGTCGAACTTATGTTCGACCTGAACATCGAGCTCATCCCTAGTCAGGAGTGGGTACTGCACAGAGAGCAGGGGTCAGGAGTGGGTAATGCACAGAGCGCAGGGGTCAGGAGTGGGCAATGCACAGAGCGCAGGGGTCAGGAGTGGGTAATGCTTAGAGTGCAGGGGTCAGGAGTGGGTACTGCACAGAGTGCAGGGGTCAGGAGTGGGTAATGGACAGGGTGCAGGCGTCAGGAGTGGGTAATGCACAGAGTGCAGGGGTCAGGAGTGGGTAATGGACAGGGTGCAGGGGTCAGGAGTGGGTAATGCACAGAATGCAGGGGTCAGGAGTGGGTAATGCACAGAGAGCAGAGGTCAGGAGTAGGTAATGCACAGAGAGCAGGGGTCAGAAGTGGGTAATGCACAGAGCGCAGGGGTCAGAAGTGGGTAATGGATAGAGTGCAGGGGTCAGGAGTGGGTAATGCACAGAGATTTTTGACTTGATATACAAGCGATGTCTTGATGTCACAACTGAGTATAAAAGAGAAGAGAGGCGCCTCTAAGTGTAGCAATACAGTTACATTTAATGAAGGTACAACATTTAGAAACTCACAGGGTTGTAGCAGAGCTGTGTAAATCTCAAGGCTGGATGCACAGAAATACCTATCCTTCGGCAGGTAAAAAGAGCCGTCGGATTCTGGGAAGGGTTAGCCGATCTGGTCATTAGAATGCGGGCCGCGGCGAGGCTAACATTTCCAGTTACACTTCCTCTGAGAATTTTAATGGATATTCCTCCATCTCCGCTACCCATAAACTCCCCATTATATGCTTATCTCTGATTTACTCCTTCAACCTAATACCGGACGCGCGCTAACGACGTGATTTCATTTCTATCACGGCACATTGTGTGTGGCTCCCCATCTCCGTCTCCTGAACTATCCTTTGTCTGGATGAATAGATTCCTGTTAATGAGGGAACTACCGAGAAGCCGGTATTACAGAAACCGCCAGGCCGTCTGCAAATGAGAAATTCAGATATATTCATTCCCGATCAAAGCGGATAAATTAGGCGGTCGGCGCGGCAGAAAGGACCAGATACCGTAAAGGTGCCCACCAAAACAAGCAATCGCCGCAAATGATTGGGAAGCTCAACAGAAATGTCAGTGACTTCAAAATCACTTTAAATAAAGCGAAATTAATATTCGGCGTCCGGCGCTTGCTGTAATTATTGTAAGGGCAGGAAGACAGGTTCTCCATCTTAAATGAGGTTTGCCGATTGATAAATCATTTTAAAGTGATACTAAGGCCCTAGTCACACCTGCGCGTCACGCCACCTTTTTTTTTTGTCTTTTTTTTGGTGTGTTTTTTTTTTTTTTCGCACGACAGCATAGGGAAGTCTGTTCACTTAGATGGGCTTCTCTACTTGCGACAAATGCGTCAAAGTAGCTCAGGTACCTTGAGCCAAGCGCGTTTTTGAGTTCTTCATTGTCGTGCATTTTGTCATGCTACAAAAACGCAGGACTGGTACCCACATTTGGGGTGCCATTAGGTAATAATGTCACCCCAAGTGCGTTTTTCCACGTTTATAGCGCATTTCCAAAATGGAGGCAGCAACGCTCATTCTGTCCACATTTCCGCAAAGCACTTATGTAGCACTACCACCGCAGGAGCTGCTGGTTTAATTTTGGGTCTGCCGTTACCTCACTGTTCACCGTATCCGCCATAGGGGTCCCATTGGAGAGTTGTTCACAGATGTCCGCACCAACACATAAGCCGTGTACACACGATTGGTTTCACCGACGAAAACAGTCAGATGGACTGTTTTCATCGGACCAACCGATCATGTATGGGACCCGTCGGTCTTTTTTCCATTGGTGTGAAAAAATAGAACATGTTTTAAATTTTTCCTATGGGGAAAAAAACCGATAGCAAAATCCGATCGTCTGTGTGGAACTCCATCGGACAAAAAACCCACGCACGCTCAGAATCAAGTTGACGCATGCTCAGAAGCATTGAACTTCATTTTTCTCGGCTTGTCGGAGTGTTTTACGTCACGGCATTTGGGACGGTCGGATTTTTGACTGATGGTGTGTAGGCAAGACTGATGGAAGTCAGCTTCATCGGATTTCCGATGGAAAAATGCATCGGATTAGAATCCATAGGAAATCCAATCGTGTGTACAAGGCTTTAGTCTCTTTTTCCAATGCTTTATTAACAAACGTCAGATAGAGGGATGGAGGGTTGGGGGAGATTCAGGCACCTTGTATTTGTGGATCACGGGTACTTCTTAGACCCAGAGGACAAACAGCTCCACAACTGGATCTAGCAACCACCGGATAGGCCTCTCTCACTGACCTAGCAGCCGGTGCGGTGCTCGGTCATAGTCTCTGCCACAGACTTGATGAATATAACTTGAGTCGTTGTACAATCCTCTGCCACAGGATTGTATAACCAAGAACTTTTGCAAAGTCAGAATACAATCTCACAGTACCATTATCTTTCAGCCATCCAGCGATACTGTGAGGTAGATTTGGCCGGGATGAGTCCTCCAATTGAGTCTCCAATGGCTCGGCTTCTCCCCGCAGGCAAGACAACTCAGGACCACCCCTGGACCTGTAGGCCTCAGAAACTCCTGGGCCTACTTTCAGTAACGAGGCCTCAGGCCAGCAGGCTCCGAGGCAAAAGAACTGCTACGACACACCTTAGGCCAGGAGGGCCATCAGGTCAGAGAGAGCGCGAAAACAGGGTCTGTCCCTTAAGTACCCTCTCCCAGAATGCACAGCGGGTGAACCACTCCCATTGGGCTGTTTCTGGGTAAAGAGGTACTCAATGCATCCAGCCTCCTGTTTTTCCAACACTGACGGGGGGTGACAGCGACACCCACGGCCAAGTGGAAAACACACAACACAGCTGAACTGGAACAGAAACTAGCAATTTAACACTCTGAGCTAAACTACAGCTCAGATAAACTTAAATTTACATATAGCGCCTACTCAATAGGAGCCGGGCGCTACACTTACATGATGAAAATGTGCCCTAATATTGTGAGTTTTTAATGTTAAAGGGGTTGTAAAGGCAGACATTTTTTTAACTTCATGCATTAAGATAGAAAAAGCAGCTGCCCCCCAGCACCCCCCTAAAACTTACCTGAGCCCCATCACCATCTAGTAATGTGCATGAGAGCCTCGACTCTCTGGGGACTCTTCTTCTTCATTGGCTGAGACAGCAGTGGGCGCCATTGGCTCCCGCTGCTGTCAGTCACAGCCAGTGAGCCAATAAGGAGAGAGAGGGGGCCGGGCCAAGCCGCGGCTCTGTGTCTAAATGGATACACAGAGCAGCAAGCCTGCTCGGCTGCCCCGTTAGCATGCTGCTTGTTTTGGGGGCACTTAGTGGGAGGGAGGGGCCAGGAACGCCAGTTGTGAACCCGATAAGAGGATCGGGGCTGCTCTGTGCAAAACCATTACACAGAGCAGTTGTGTATAACATATTTGTTTGTTTTAGGAGCCTTTAACATCACTTTAAGTACAGCTATTGATAGGCCACTATTTCTCCCACTGATACCAATGATGGGGCACTATTACTCTCACTGATACCAATGATGGGACACTATTTCTCCCAACGACAGCAATGAGGGGACACTATTCCTCCCAATGACAGAAATGATGGGGCACTATTCCTCCCACTGACTCCAATGATGGGACACTATCCCTCCCACTGATACAAAATGATGAGGCACTAGTCTTCCCACTGACACCAATGTTGGGACACTATTCCTCCCACTGTTACTAATAATGGGGCACTATTCCTCCCACGGTCCTATCATTGGTAACAGTGGGAGGAATAGTGCCCCATTGTTGGTGTCAGTGGAAGGAATAGTGCCCCATCATTCATGCCAGTAGGAGGAATGGTGCCCCAACATTGGTATCAGTGGTCAAGCAGAAGCAGACAAAATCCCTGGTCTCCTCCATGGGCCATAATCATTGGGTAGAAGGCTTTCCCCTAGTTTCCTTCAAAAACCCCCATCCTGATTGGGTTTGTCAAATTTTTCCCCCATCAATGGTAGACTAACAAGGTCCCAGACCTCCACCTGGTCTGGACCTGCGTTAATTGGGCAGAGTAAAACCACATAGTTGGTCCACATGATTTCCATTCTTGGACGTAGGGAAGAGTTGTTGTCAGTAGGTGTGGGACAGAGGTTGTGGACCCTCTTTCTGGCTGCCAGCACTTCAGCTGGGCGGTCTTTACCATTTCGGGGCTTGGTGTTCTGCTGGGGAGACACTGTAGGTGCTAGGCAGAGGCCAGCAGTGCTCTGTCCTGTTGCTAGCGTTCCAGCTCTGAGTATCGATGGATACTAAATAGCATCCGGGAGGCACATTGAGGCCATCAAGGGTTCTAAGGAGATCTGGGGTATCCTGGATATAGGAAGGAAGTGTGGTTACATGGGGTCGCAGATTCTCATCGAAAAATTTGCTGGCTCGTTCCGTCTTAGCACCTACACCCGATACTATGGGGCGACCGGGAGGTCTGAAAATATTTTTATGCGTTTTTGGGAGTGAGTAGAAGCACGGGGTCTTGGGATAAGGTACCTGAATGCCCTCAAATATCTCTTTGGTAATCAAACCCTCGGAGAGGGCGGACTGGATGGTATCGTTATATTGCTGGTTATATTTAGCTATGACATCCTCAGAAATTGGCCTGTACCAATCCCGTTTTTTGAGGATGTCCCAGCACATGTTTCTATAATTGAGCTCATCCATAACCACCACGTTTCCGCCCTTGTCCGAGGGCTTGATTACCAAATGAGAATTACGACTTAGGCCCATCAGGGCCTGTCGTTGTTGTGACGAGAGGTTCTGGTGAGCCGATCTAGTAAGGGCCAACGACTCAACATCCCCAATGGCTTGGGTTAAAAAAGCCCAGACATTGGAGTTGATGTGTAAGGAGGGGAAGTGAGTAGATTTCTTCTTTACAGCCCTCCTTAATGATTCAATGTCATTTTGATATTGGGTGTTTTGAATGCGTTAGCCTCTTGCCACCTCAGTCTCTGGACTAGTTTCAGGGACTTCAGTCCCCTCACTCTCGTCTAATAACAAAACAAGGTTCTTGAGGGCTCGGAACTCTTTTTTCTCTTTCTCTTTCTCCTTCTTTTACATGATGGAGATATAGGAACCATAGGTGTGCACAGCCTATTGCATTAGGGTGTGCATCCCAAAGCTCAAACACACATGAACGCCACCTACTGTCACAGGGAGGAGGCTCTGATGGTGGGAGACAGTTGATTGGGACCATATTACCTTACATTTTACCTTACATTTTAAGTATAGATGTAATGTGTTCCTACAGTTGAACCTAGCCTTTAATATAATGGGGGCATTTACACTGGCCACTGGCACCCCAGCCACCCACCTGGTGCCACCCCTAATTCTAATGCACATGGGGTGATTAGGGTGTGCCCAGGCACAACCGGCACACCCTATGCGCACACCTATGATAGGAACATATATGCTATATATATATTGCACCAAATGGAATTAATTCTAAGTAAATAATTATCTATGGTATTCATGCTATGTATCATCACATTACAATGTTATTTGTTTTTGTTTGTTTATTAATGCTTGTTTGCCCTCTCTGTGCGTCTTTGATCGAAGCATGGTGATTGCCATAGTCAGCGACTCAGAACTTCTTTATATGGTGCCATTGTGTGGTTTATTCTGGCAGTGTCTTTGCACAATATAACTTTGTTATTCATTCTTTCTTCTTTTTGCGGCCCCTACTATTCCGTTTTGTTTTTTTCATGGTACTTTTCCCACCGAGGGTACGCACATATGCGTACTCGGCTTTCGGGGGTTATACCGGGAATGAAGCCTGCAGCTGCAGGCATCATCCCGGTACCGTTGTTTAGAGCCGGCGATTGGCTTTCCAGGTATAACAACCGATGCGGCTAAAAGCCGCTCGGTTGTTATACCGGAGGAGTGGGAGTGGACATCCCCCCCTCCCGCCACCTCCGCCGCTCTTACCGGACCTTCCGTCCCACCGGGAGACCCCACCCACGAACGGCTTCGATTCAGTCTCTTTACTGTAACCACGGAAGCGACGTCATGACGTCACGTCCGGGTTACTCGGCTGCCAATTGCGCCGAATTTAAAAAATTACACAGTATTCAGAATCGCAGTTTTCGGCGATCTGAATACTTTGAAGTGCAAAGGAGGGATTGGGGGTCTTTTAGACCTCCGAGCTCTCCATAAATAGTACCTGTCACCACTTATTACTGTCACAAGGGATGTTCACATTCCTTGTGACAGCAATAAAAGTGATCAAATTTTTTTTTTTTTTTAAAACAATATTTTTAATTATAAAAATAAATAAAATAAATGAGAAAAAAAAAAAAATTAAAGCGCCCCTGTCCCCGCGAGCTCGCGCAGCAAAGAAAACGCATACGGAAGTCGCGCCCGCATATGAAAACGGCGTTCAAATCACACATGTGAGGTATCGCCGCGATTGTCAGAGCGAGAGCAAAAATTATAGCCATAGACCTCCTCTGTAACCCTAACCTAGTAGCCATAAAAAAAATAAAAGCGTTGCCTATGGATATTTTAAGGTACCGTAGTTTGTCGCCATTCCACGAGTGCGGGCAATTATAAAGCATGACATGTTTGGTATCTATTTACTCGGCGTAACATCATCTTTCACATTATACAAAAAAATTGGACTAACTTTGCTTTTTAATTTTTTTAAAATTCATGAAAGTAAATTTTTCCAAAAAAGTTGCGTTTAAAACACAGCTGCGCAAATACTGTGTGACATAAAATATTGCAACGATCGCCATTTTATTCTCTAGATTCTCTGCTAAAAAATATATATATAATGTTTGGGGGTTTCTAAGTAATTTTCTAGCAAAAAAATACGCATTTTAACTTGTAAACACCAAATGTCAGAAATGGGCGTAGTCATGAAAGGGTTAATGGATGCCTGAGGGCGCCCGTCCTGGCTTGCTGTCCTTTCCATGCTCCAATATGGCGTGCTCGATACTTCCGCCCATACGCTTACCAATGCAGGACGCAGATGCATGAGGTCAGCGCGCCATATACATGGCGCATACGTATGACGTCAATGCGCCGCACGTTGTTCGTGCCTTGGCGCGATTTCCAGTATAAATAGTCCATCTTGTTGAGCCTGGCCGGGTTTGACGTCCAATAGTTAGGTAAGTTTATTTCCCTACGTGGCGGTACCATACAGGTACTACATATTTACTCTGTTTTCATTTTTTCTAAAAAACTTTTTTCTTTTTACATCCAGATTTGAACAGTGATACATTTATCACTGCACTGACTGCGCTATTTGCACTTTCTTTGCAAGTATCTATGCTTGGACTTTGCGGCGAATATGAAACTTTCCCTCTCTATATATTAGGACGTCCCCTACCCCTGTTTGGGCATACCCCATTGGATATATCTGGTAATTTACCTGAACATATGTTCCCTCTATTGGCCCTATTTGCTTAGCTCTCTCTTGTTTTTCATTCTCTTGTTTATTTCTTTACACTTCATATTTTTGCTTTCTGTGACTATATTAACCTCTTCAGATCCGGGCCATTGACAAATGACGGCCTCAATGTGGACCTATAAATCCGGGAGGACGTCAATAGACGTCCTCGGCTATTTCGGCCACTGGGGGGCGCGCGAGCGCCTCCAGCGGCACGCGTGCGCGCACGGTGCATCACTGAGATGCCGATGCGCGTGCCTGGCGGCCGCAATGTCCGCCAGGTACCCGCGATCGGCGTGTACACAGAGCAGGGACGTGGATCTCTGTGTGTAAACACAGAGATCCACGTCCTGTCAGGGAGAGAGGAGACCGATGCTGTGTCCCTTGTACATAGGGACACAGATCGGTCACCTCCCCCAGTCAGTCCCCTCCCCCCACACAGTAGTAATCACTCCCAGGGCACACATTTAACCCCTTCCTCGCCCCCTAGTGTTAACCCCTTCCCTGCCAGTGTCATTTTTACAGTAACCAGTGCATTTTTATAGCACTGGTCGCTGTAAAAATGACAATGGTCCCAAAATGGTGTCAAAAGTGTCCGATGTGTCCGCCATAATGTCGCAGTCACAATAAAAAATCGCTGATCGCCGACATTACTAGTAAAAAAAAAAATTATTAATAAAAATGCAAAAAAACTATGCCCTATTTTGTAGACGCTATAACTTTTGCGCAAACCAATCAATAAACGCTTATTCCGATTTTTTTTTTGCCAAAAATATGTAGAAGAATACGTATCAGACTAAACTAAGGAAAAAAATATTATTTTTTCTTAAAAATGGGATATTTATTATAGCAAAAAATAAAAAAATATTGTGTTTTTTTTCAAAATCGTCGCTCTTTTTTTGTTTATAGCGCAAAAAATTAAAACCGCAGAGGTGATCAAATACCACCAAAAGAAAGCTCTATTTGTGGGAAAAAAAGGACGTCAATTTTGTTTGGGAGTCACGTCGCCCGACTGCGCAATTGTCATTCAAATCGTGACAGTGCTGAAAGCTGAAAATTGGCCTGGGCAGGAAGGGGGTTTAAGTGCCCAGTAAGCAAGTAGTTAATTGGCATTTATAGATCTGTCTAGCTATTTCTGCTAGCTGTAAGCATCAGGCTCTTTCCACCTGTGGAGTGTATCCCGGCAAGAACATCTTTTCTTGATTCTTTTGACCAGCAGGTAGGAATCCCATGCTGTGAACATTAAATACACTGTTTATCCTTAACTTAATTTTCTTTTTTTTCTTCTATGTATATGACTGGGGTCTCTTTACATATATATATATATATATATATATATATATATATATATATATATATTCTTTTCTGTGCACTTTCTAGACCACACATGTATCTGCTTTCACCATATTATACATATGAATTGGCAACTTCTGAGCAACATTTCGCTGTCCTGGACCCTCTTCCGAGGTATTCTTTTTGGCTTTTTGGTTATTATTGTTGGTTGTTCTTTGTTTTTTGATCATGGTGTGCATGAGGGGCAAATTATGCATTTTTTAAACCAAAGAATAATTTTTTATCATCATTTTTTAATTGTACATATTGTTTACATTTTTATGTATCTCATTCCAGATAGTGAGATTTGTCCCAAGTGTGTGTAAAAAACCTTCCCATTTTGTCCGTCCTGACGAAGCCTCACGGCGAAACGCGTCGACGTTCAAGGGACCTCCTATTGATATATACATTGTATGGTTTTTAATCTTTGTTTAACATTTATGTGACATTAAAGCATTTTTTTTTATTCAATTTTCGTGTGTTGCCTACAAAGTCCGATCCTTGTCTTGCTCCTCCTGAGTAGATAATTTTTTCCTACAAATATACGGATGTGGCAATGTGAGTGCCTTCCCCCATTCCCCTTCATTTTTTACATAGCTCTGGAGGTTCTCATTAGACCAATGGGGACCCCGGGACTTGGCTACAAAAAAAATTGTAGCAAAATAAATAAAGCAAATACAAAAATGTCAAATAAAATAAATAAAAATGATTTTAAAAATTGTAAGAGCACTTCTGTTCTAATTGTAGATATTCGTGAATAACTGTAGATTATGAAATAATTTAAAAGTGTGTTCAAATAATTAAATTGTGATAAAATAAAATAAATAAAATAATATAAAAAAAAAAAATCAGAAGCACCCTGTTCCCATCCTCCCCTAATTGCAGCTATTAGTGCATAACGATGGATGAAGAAAACAAAATCCCCAGTTGGAGGCTGGAGTACTTCCCTCCGTTAAAAAAAAATAAAAATAGTCTTTAATATTTTTAGAGGATTTCCAATTTCTGAAACATTTTTAACCTCTTGCGGCTGACGCCCCGTATGAGTTACTTAGCACTGCTGCGCGTTGAAAGAGTATTATAAATAAAAAGCCTTTGTTTTTCTCTTAAAGCTTTCACGGTGAACTCTACCTGCGGTACCTCCCCGTATTCTATAACACCCCGCCGTGACTCTGGAACGGCAGAAATATACATTAAAGTGTAATCAAGCCGCGGCTAAAAATACTGCGCTCCATCGGTACAATGTACTTCCAGCCTCCATAGAAAAGTCCATTCACCCACTGCTTAACCCCATCTCTACCGCTCTAATGTAGCTCGCCGGTGAGAAATGTTACAGCTTCTTTTCATCTCAGAACAGCTGGATCCTCTCAATCCCCAATGCTATTTCGTCTTAGCTCTTATTCCGCCTACTGAAACCAGGGGGGTGGAAATGTTACTTAACTTTTACTTTGTCCACCTTGTTTACACTCGCGTTAAAGCCAAACAGATTTTTTCATTTTTTTTGGGTTTGGTTAGTTTACGGAAGAGTCAGGTCGTTAACTCATTGCTGCTGCATCCTGCTGGCCCTTTAAGGCATCCTGAGGGGTGGAGGCGGAGTTCCTGATCATGTGACCACTGTGATTGGTTGTCACAGTGGTCACGAGATCTGAAGTCCCACCTCCACATCCTAGGAGTTGTAGCGGGGTGCTCAATTTAGGGGAGTGTCTGAGTGGTAGTTAGGCTCAGACACATTATTGTTAGGGTTAATGGACCATTTCTGTGCCATGGGAGCTAGTATTGGTGTATAGTTCCCTGGGGCCTACAGATGGCGCTGTCGCCATAGGTCCGGGTTGAACCACAGTACAAGGTTGTGCCTTTTCTTGTCGCCTCTCGGCAGCAGTACGACGGGGCTGGGAACCTGCTATGCCTGTCGGGAGAGGGTATAAAAATGGGCAGCCATCTTTCATTGGGGTTCGTCCACGCCCAGGCACCTTCAGCCTGGGTGTGTGGGTTTCGTCCACGCCCAGGCACCTTCAGCCTGGGTGTGTGGGGTTCGTCCACGCCCAGGCACCTTCGGCCTGGGTGTGTGGCTTCGTCATCTCCGGGTGCCCTAGGCCCGGAGGCCTGGTTCCTGTTCCATCCCAGACACCTTCAGTCTGGGGTGAGGTGCCGCCTTGCGAGGGGACCCGGATCTGGGATGAGGAGGCCAGGGACGTTACCTGTACCGAAGACCCAGCGCAGAGTCGTGGTGACGGTGACCTCTGGTAACTCTCCGAAGGGATGTCTTCCCCTCTACACGGGCCAAGTACTCTCTAGAAGGAAGTTCGCTTACAGGTCAGTGGCAGTGACCTAATAGGGCCGTGCCCTATTCACCTAGTCAGTGGCAAAGACTCTATTCACCTGGTCAGTGGCAGTGACCTGTTCTCCAAGTCAGTGGCAGTGACTTCTTATTCACCCGGTCTGTGGCAGAGACCAACCTCACGGTCTGTGGCAGAGATCGTGCGCCAAAGCGGTTTGTGAAGCCTAAACAGTCAAAGAACCTGATTCAAGTTTGTGCCTGGACCTCCTCCCACCTAAG
Organism: Rana muscosa; assembly: GCA_029206835.1. Lineage (NCBI taxonomy): Eukaryota > Metazoa > Chordata > Amphibia > Anura > Ranidae > Rana > Rana muscosa. The sequence continues at coordinate 235,025,778 of CM055126.1, forward strand.
CTGTCCTGTGTCTTGTTCCAACCTGTCTGTTGTCAAAGATGCATATTTCTTATCCGTGTGAAATAAATATAGAAGTTGGACTTTCAGTTGGTGTGGACAGTTACATTACTGGGGGAAACATAAGGACTTGCATCTACGTAAGGTAGAGGTGAGAATCATCCTCGGGAGGATTCAACTCCAGCTGCCGGCAGGCTTGAAAACTGACACCGCTCAACCTCCTTACTCAGGAGGGTACGGGCTTGTGGTGCGGTGTACCTCTCCCCTCCCTGCGAGGAGCCGAAAACACACAAAAAGGCAGGTAGGGGGAGAGGTGAGGGCGCTACAGAGTATACAATGAGTGCGCTCTCTCTGCATAGAACAGCGGTGCAACATACCCTATATTACCAAAATTATTGGGACGCCTGTCTTTACATGCACATGAACCTTAAAGTGGATGTAAACACACTTTAAAAAATAAAATAAAAAAAATCTAACACCTGCAAGACAAAGGCATAATGAGCTAGTATGCATAGCATACTAGCTCATTATGTAATACTCACCTGGGATCGAAGCCCCCCGCTGCAGTGCCCGACACAGCACCGGCCGGCGACATGTTGTCCCGGAGTTACTTCCGGCGCTGTGATTGTCCGGAGCCGCGATGATGTCACTCCCACGTATGCACACGGGACCCGCTGGTAACAGCACAGTCACTGAAAGCAACGGCACGTACGTGCCATTGCTTTAGTGCGCATGTGCCGAATACATCGGCGCATGTGCCGATTAAATCGGCAAATGTAGCGGGTGGTTACATTTAGGGGAGGCATCTGAGTGGTAACAGGCTCAGATGCAGCAATTTTTAGGGTTTTCCCTGCGGCCTATGGGTGGTGCTGTCGCCATGGGCCGGGGTTGAACCACCATTGGAGGTCTGTGCCTTTTTTGTCCTCTCACAGCAGTGGTACAGCGGGGCGGGGAACCCACTGTGCATGCTGGGAGATTGGATAAAAGGGGCGGACATCTTCCGCTCGGGGTCCACGCCCAGGCACCTTCAGCCTGGGGGTGAGTGCTGGTGGTCTCCAGGCGCATTCGGCCCGGAGACGAAGCTGTGATTCCACCCCAGACACCTTTGGTCTGGGGTGAGGTACTCTCCGGAGGCCTGGGGCCCAGTACCTTCGACTGGGTCCTTCATGGGATGGAGGATTCCTAGGGGCCCACCAAGTGAGGGGACCCGAATCCAGGGCGAGGGGGACCAGAGAGGTGACCTTCCCGAAGACCCAGCGCAGCATTGGCTGGTGACGGTGGAGGCCTCTGGTGACCGTCCGGATGGATGTCTCTCCCTGACAGGGGCCGCATCTCAAGAAGTTAGTCCACGCTCTCATGGTCGGTGGCAGCGACCAAACTGAAACCCAGGTCAGTGGCAGAGACCTCAAGTCTAATTCACCCGGTCGGTGGCAGCGACCACCCTCACAGTCGGTGGCAGCGACCGTTCACCAAGCCTGTTTGCGCATACCGAAACAGGAGAGTAACAAGTTTATGTTTGTGCCCGGACCTTCCTCTTCACCTTGTCTGTTCGTTGTCTAACCAGTCTGCCCTAAAAGGACTATTTATTGCTCTGAAGAATAAATACGTGTTGGACTTTCAATGGTGTGGAACTTGGCTTTCTGGGAGTTGAAAGGTCATTCTCAAGGGAAGTGCTTGGCTCTGGACAGGGGCACAGGCCCGAAGGTAAATGGTTATAGCTCACACCTCTACACACAAGAGGGTACGAGCTGGTGGTGCGTCACACTCTCCTCCCTGGTCCCCTAGACGAGAGCCATTGACAGAGAAGGAGGGAGTGAGAGGTGAGGTCGCTACACAAATACAGGGGATATCTCCTAAACCGTGCAGGTTTAGGAGATATCCAGGGTAGCTACAGGTAAGCCTTATCATAGGCTTACCTGTAGCATAAAGTGTGTTGTAAAGGTTTACAAACACTTTAATGGCGTAATAGAACTCTCTCCATCTCCAGCACATCCTTTCTGAAAATTGGTGACCAGAACTGGACAGAATACTCCAGATGCGGCTGTACCAGAGTTTTATAAAGTATTAGAATTATAGGTTTATGTCTGGAGTAAATCCCTTTTTTAATGCATGCTAATATTCTGCTGGCTTCTGCTAGGACCCCCAGATCCTTCTCCATCCTGGAATCACCCCAGAGCTTCTCCCCTAGTAAGTGACCTTATATTTTTAACCCCCAAGTGCATTTCTTTACATTTTTCAATGTTAAATCTAATTTGCCATCTAGTTGCCCACTCCATTCATTTATTGAGGTTTTCTTGTAAGGTTTCTACATCCTGCTGTGATGTTATTGCCCTACATATTTTTGTGTCGTCGGCAAACACTGAGATTGAGCTATTTATCCCATCCTCTATATCATTTATAAATAAATTAAACAGAATTGGTCCCAGGACGGAGCCTTGGGGTACCCCACTTTCCACTCTAGACCATTCTGACCACACGTTATTTAACACCACACTTTGGTAAGTATGACATGTTTGTTATTAAAAAAAAAAAAAAAAGGTTTAGTAACCCTTTAACCCTTCCTTGTCATTAAAGTGGTTTATTACTGCACTTAGAAGCGCCTTCTTCTCTGCTTTGTAGAACAGAGAGGAAAGGAGGAGATAGAGAACCAAGAGGAAGGGAGCTAGAGAATAGAAAGGAAGGGAGAAGGAGATAGAGAACAGAAAGGAAAGGAGAAGGAGATAGAGAACAGAGAGGAAGGGATATGGAAATATAGAACAGAGAGGAAGAAAGAAGGAGATACAGAACATAGAGGAAGGGAGAAGGAGATAGAAAACAGAACGAAAGGAAGAAAGAGATAGAGAGCCAAGAGGAATTTAGTTGGAGATAGAGAATAGAGAGGATGGGAGAAGGAGATAGAGAACAGAGAGAATGGGAAAAGGAGATAGAGAACAGAGAGAATGGGAGAAGCAGATAGAGAACAGAAGGGAAAGAAGAAGGAGATAGAGAACAGAGAGAATGGGAGAAGGGGATAGAGAACAGAGAGAATGGGAGAAGGAGATAGAGAACAGAAGGGAAAGAAGAAGGAGATAGAGAACAGAGAGGAATATAGATGGAGAGGAAGAAAAATGGAAATTGAGAACAGAGAGGAAGAAAGATGGAAATTGAGAACAGAGAGGAAGAGATAGAGATGACGATGAAGATAGAGATAAGGTTTTTTTTTTTTTTGTTTTTTTATACAGTTACTCTGCTTAAAGCCTGTACTGTAGTGATATTAAATGTATAAGTGGAACTTGGTGTGCTGTATCACTCCATCGCTTCTAAGGTGCAAAACAAACTGCACAGAGGAGGTAAGATTGACATGTTTGTTATTTTTTAAAAAAAAGGGGGTTTAGTAACCCTTTAACCCATCCTTATCATTAAAGTGGTTTATTACTGCACTTGGAAGCACCTTCTTCTCTGCGTTGTAGAACAGAGAGGAAAGGAGGAGATATAAAAAAGGGAGAAGGAGATAGAGAACCAAGAGGAAGTGAGATAGAGGATAGAAAGGAAGGGAGAAGGAGATAGAGAACAGGGAGGAAGGGATATGGAGATATAGAACTGAGAGGAAGAAAGAGGGAGATACAAAACAGAGGAAGAGGGAAGGAGATAGAAAACAGAACGAAAGGAAGAAAGAGATGGAGAACCAAAAGGAATTGAGTTGGAGATAGAGAATAGAGAGGATAGGAAAAGGAGATAGAGAACAGAGAAGATGGGAGAAGGAGATAGAGAACAGAAAGGAAAGAGAAAGAGATAGAGAACAGAAAAGAAAGAAGAAGGAGCTAGAGAACAGAGAGGAATGTAGATGAAGATAGAGAACAGAGAGGAAGAGAGCTGGAAATTGAGAACAGAGAGGAAGAGATAGAGATGAAGAGAGAGATAGAGAAGGCGATGAAGATAGAGATACAATTGAAAAGAGATGGAGACAGTAACAGAGAGGAAGAGATAGAGAATAGAAAGGAAGTGAGAATGAGATAGAGAACAGAAAGGAAAGGAAAAGGAGATAGAGAACAGAGAGGAAGAGATATGGAGATGTAGCGGGTATACACTTTTCTCTCTATTTAAAACTGGCAGAGACACCAGCAGTGTGCAGTTCCTTGCGGCCCAGCAGGTGGCGCTGTCGACCTGGGCTGGGGTTGAACCATTGCTGTGTGCCGTGCCTCCTTTTTGTCCTCCCTCTGCAGCATTATGGTGGGGCGGGGAACCCGCCGTGCTTGCTGGGAGAAGGTATAAAGGGCCGGCCATCTAGAGGACGTCCGGAGGTCGTTTTCCATCCCAGGCACCTTTAGCCTGGGGTGAGGTGCTCGGATGGAGGTCTGGAGCTCAGTGCCCAACACTGAGTTCCGCGAGGGAAGGAGGTCCTAGGGAACCCAGGGATTGGGTACCCGAATCCGGAAGGCGTAATGGACTGGGGGGAGACCGCCTGGAAGGAAATCCCCCCTCCGCTCGGAGACCTCAGCCCACTTCAGGGAGGAAAGTGAAGAGTTCATTGTGTCTGGGCCTACTCACATCCACACCTCCTTGTTTGTTCTGTTCTTTAAGGGAGTCTAACTGATTGTGCTGTTCACTTGAGAAGAATAAAAGGAGTGTTGGACTTTAATGGTGTGGGGCTCTTTTCTGGTGGACATTGTTCAAGGTAACTCCAGGTGCACAACACTGACCCGAAGGTAGAGAAAGAACTTTGCTTACACTGCACAGACATGCTGTGGTGAAGGCTTGGCGTGGTGACCCCGCTCTCTCCCCTCTAAGGTACCCCTAGACAAGAAGAAAGACGAGCTGATGCAAAGAGGGCAGTGAGGAGGCCACTACAGAGATATAGAACAGAGAGGAAAGAAGAAGGAGATAGAGAACATAGAGGAAGGGTGAAGAAGATAGAAAACAGAATGAAAGGAAGAAATAGACAGAGGACAGAGAGGAAGGGAGTTGGAGATATAGAAAAAAGAGGATGGGAGAAGGAGATAGAGAACAGAGAGGTAGGGAGATGGAGATAGAGAACAGAGAGGATGGGAGAATGGGATAGAGAACAGAGAAGATGGGAGAAGGAGATAGAGAACAGAGAGGATGGGAGAAGGAGATAGAGAACAGAGAGGAAGCGATATGGAGATATAGAACAGAGGAAAGAAGAATGAAATAGAGAACATAGAGGAAGGGAGAAGAAGATAGAAAACAGAATGAAAGGAAGAAAGAGATAGAGAACAGAGAGGAAGGGAGTTGGAGATAGAGAATAGAGAGGATGGGAGAAGGAGATAGAGAACAGAGAGGAAGGGAGATGGAGATAGAGAGCAGAGAGGATGGGAGAAGGAGATAGAGAACAGAAAGGAAAGAAGAAGGAGATAGAGAACAGAGAGGATGGGAGAAGGAGATAGAGAACAGAGAGGAAGGGAGATGGAGATAGAGAACAGAGAGGATGGGAGAAGGAGATAGAGAACAGAAAGGAAAGAAGAAGGAGATAGAGAACAGAGAGGATGGGAGAAGGAGATAGAGAACAGAGAGGAAGAGATAGAGATGGAGAGAGGGTTAGAGAAGGCAATGAAGATAGAGATACAATTGAAAAGAGATGGAGACAGTAACAGAGGAAGATGGACACAGCGACTCTTTATCCATCCCAGCAAAACAGCTAGTTAAGTATGTTAAAAACCATTTTATTTATACAGTTACTCTGCTTAAAGCCTGTACTGTAGTGATATTACATTTATAAGGGGAAATTAGGGTGCTGATTCACCCCATCGCTTCTAAGGTCCTCCCACATCTGCTGAATTCTCTGTTATATTAAAATCCAACAGAATAGTGAGACCCCCATGTAATGGTCTTAGCAGACCCGGGAACCCAGCACAGAGATCTCACCAATGATGCCCCAAGAGATACAGCCAGGTGATATAACTCTTCAGAATCAGTTTTGGGTGGACTAATTCTCTAGGTTCTCCTATACGATGTAGGTCACCAATGTTCAGAATGTACTTTTTAGGCCTCCATTTGACAATCTTATTAAACCCCTCTTCATGTTTAATGGTGTCTGGGGCTGTGGATTAAATGTAACCTACTAAAAAGACAATAAAACCCCAGGGCTAATTAAATTATTCTTTAAAGAGGTTCCTATAGATACTTTAATCCGGACAACACGGAATGGCCTTCTAATTAACAACAGATTTGTTGGTGGAACTCCTCGACGTAATGCCCATTTAAATCATTTACAGGAATGACATAAAGTCAGCCTTTGTATGTTGTTACTCAGCGCACTCATTACCAGCTAATTAGCGGGATTGCCGACTAAAAACAGCCTCACCGCGTGCAGTAAACCAACGTCATTGATTCTCGTACAAATGATAATTACAACGTAAATAATGACAGGAACGGGCGGTAGAGGCGACATTCAGAATAAGACTGGAGACAAAAGGCACGTTATGTGAGTAGATCGTGTGCCAAGGTTCTGCCTTTTACTACTACCGTACTTAAAGTAGACCACTACCAAAAAGTAAAAAAACCCACACAGCCTACCTGACAGGGCCACACCCCGGCCTGAAGTGACTAAGGACAGGACATAGGTTTTATCAGTCCCTGTCTTTGCAGCCTCAGTTGCAAAGATGAATGAATTGGAAGCGCTCTGAATCCTCTTGCTCAGTGATGAATGGACAAAGGAGTGATTGGTACCAATCACCCACTGTGTTCATTCAAGAATGGAAGGGGCCAATAAATAATATATTTACCAGCCCCTTCTCCTGCTCTCCACCCTGAAACATCCCCTCTGTGTGCGCGCAGCAGCTGCCGGCAAGAGAGGAGGGAAGCCGACAGCGCTGTGGGGGAATGGGGCACACAGGGGGTCCCAAACAGAAGATGGAAGGGGTGCATGTGCTAGAACCACTACCCATGGAAGAAGCTGGCAGCACTGCAGGGGAAGGCAGAAAAGGATTGGTGTCTGCAATAAGAGAGTACAGCTGGCCCTCCTGCTCAGTATGTGACTGGGCCCCTCTCTTGAACTGATGGGGTCTGGACCCAGTACAGGAGGGCTGGCTGTACTGCCTTATCAGAGGCCCTGAGCACAACCAAAACCATAACCTAGAACAGTGATGGCGAACCTTGGCACCCCAGATGTTTTGAAACTACATTTCCCATGATGCTCAGCTACACTGCAGAGTGCGAGAGCATCATGGGAAATGTAGTTCCAAAACAGCTGGGGTGCCAAGGTTCGCCATCACTGACCTAGAACAATGGTCTCCAAACTGTGGCCAGATGTGGCCCTTTGTTTGCCTTTATCTGGCCCTTTGGGCACTATTCCATCCACTGACACCAAAAAGGGACATAAGTCCAGTCACTGACACCAACAATGGGGCACTATTCCTCCCACTGATACCAACAATGGGGCACTATTCCTCTCACTGATACCAACAATGGGGCACTATTCCTCTCCCTCACACCAACAATGGGGCACTATTCCTCTCCCTCACACCAACAATGGGGCACTATTCCTCCCACTGATACCAACAATGGGGCACTATTCCTCTCCCTCACACCAACAAAGGGGCACTATTCCTCCCACCGATACCAACAATGGGGCAATATTCCTCCAATGATACCAACAACGGGACACTATTCCCACTGACACAAACAACGGGGAACATTTCCTTCAGTTGATACCAACAATCGGGCACTATTCCTTCAATTGATACCAATGATGGGCCACTATTCCTTCCACTGACACAAAGAAAAGGCCACCGTTTCTCCAATGACACCAACAATGGGGCACTATTCCTTCTACTGACACCCACAATGTAAATAGCTGGTTGCTAAGGGGCGGACAACCAGCAACTGTCAGATTAGGAAGGGGGGGGTACGAGCGAGTGCCCCCCCCTTCCTGAACCATACCAGGCCACATGCCCTCAAAAAGGGAGGGAGGGTGCTTTAGGGCAGGGGTGCTCTGCCCCCCCCAAAGCACCTTGTCCTCATGTTGATGGGCCTTTTCCCCACAACCCTCACTGGTGGTTGTGAGGGTCTGCAGGCGGGGGGCTTATCGGAATCTGGAAGCCCCTCTAACAAGTGACCCCCAGATCCTGCCACCACCCATGTAAATGAGTATGAGGTACACAATACCCCTACTCAGTCACCATAAAATAAAGTGTAGTGTAAAAAAGACAGTTTTTGACCAGTCCTTTATTCCCTACACTATAAGAACGATCATAGCGGCTGTTCTGCCGCTTGATCGTTCCTTTGGGAGGCGACGTCCCCCCCTCCCGCCGCCTTCCGGTGCTTCTATCGACTCACTGATGCGATCGGTGAGTCGGAGAACGGATCCGCCGGCCCTGGATGTTTACCATCGAGATTTCTGGTGGACCAGATGGTCGCCGGAGTCGCTATGATCGTCGGAGGTCGGGCGCGATGTTATGACGTCACACCCGGCCTCTGCATTCAAACAATGGGCGTCGACATCGTTGTTTTTTTTATTTGTTATTTCAGGCTTCCCAGCCTAGTGGTGAGATGTGGGGTCTTATTTACCCCCCATATCTCACTGTAAAGAGGACCTGTCATGTCCTATTCCTATTACAAGGGATGATTACATTCCTTGTAATAGGAATAAAAGTGATCAAAATTTTTAATTTTTTTTAAAAAGTGTAAAAAAAAAAAAAAAAAAGTATAATTAGCAACAATAAAAAATAAAATACAATTTTAAAGTGCCCCTGTCCCCGTGAGCTCGCACGCAGAAGCAAACACATACGCAAGTCCCGCCCACATATGAAAACGGTGTTCAAACTATACATGTGATGTATCGCCGCGAACGTTAGAGCGAGAGCAATAATTTTATCCCTAGACCTCCTCTGTAACTCAAAACATGTAACCAGTAAAAAAAAATTAAAGCGTCGCCTATGGGGAAGTTTGGCGCTATTCCACAAGCGTGTGCAATTTTGAAGCGTGACATGTTAGGTATCTATTTACTCAGCGTAACTTCATCTTTCACAATATGTAAAAACAATGGGTTAACTTATTTGTTTTTAAAGCACAAAACAGTTTTTTCCCCCAAAAAAAACACGTCCCTGAAATTGCTGCGCAAATACCTTGCCAGATAAAAAGTTGCAACAAATGCCATTTTATTCCCTAGGGTCTTTGCTAAAAAAAACATATATAATGTTTGGGGGTTCTAATTCTAGCAAAAAAATTATGATTTTTACATGTAAAGATATGTAAGAATTGGCCTGAGTGGCAAGTGGTTAAAGCGGAGGCTCACCAAATTTTTTTTTTTAACCACTTAACAACCACCTGCCGACAAATAACGTCGACAAGGTGGTTGCTTAACTCTGGGAGGACGTTATATAACGTCCTCCCAGAATCGCGCTCCCGCGCGCCCCCTGGGGCGCGCACACGGGAAACTCCGTGACCGCCGGGTCCAGAGGACCCGGCGGATCACGAATCGCGGTAAATCGCCGCTGATAGCGGCCGTTTACCACGTGATCGCTCCGTCAAATGACGGAGCAATCACTTGTAAACAGACCGGCGTCATTTGATGACGCCGGTTCCTCCCTCCCCTCTCTGTACCGATCGGTACAGTGTGAGAGGGGAGGGGGAGGGAGCGGATGGCAGCAGCAGCACTGTGGGCTGGATCTGTGACAATTGCAGTCACAGATCCAGCCATCCATCCATCCCTGCTCAGCCATCCCTGTGCTATACCCTGCCAATACTCTGCAATACACCCTGCCAATACTCTGCAAAATACCCTGGTGCAATACTCTGCAAAATACCCTGGTGCAATACTCTGCAAAATACCCTGGTGCAATACTCTGCAATACCCTGGTGCAATACTCTGCAATACCCTGGTGCAATACTCTGCAATACCCTGCGAAATACTCTGCAATACCCTGCGAAATACTCTGCAATACCCTGGTGCAATACTCTGCAATACCCTGGTGCAATACTCTGCAATACCCTGGTGCAATACTCTGCAATACCCTGGTGCAATACTCTGCAATACCCTGCACAATACTCTGCAATACCCTGCAAAATACTCTGCAATACCCTGCAAAATACTCTGCAATACCCTGCAAAATACTCTGCAATACCCTGCAAAATACTCTGCAATACCCTGCAAAATACTCTGCAATACCCTGCACAATACTCTGCAATACCCGCCACAATACTCTGCAATACCCGCCACAATACTCTGCAATACCCGCCACAATACTCTGCAATACCCGCCACAATACTCTGCAATACCCTCCACAATACTCTGCAATACCCTCCACAATACTCTGCAATACCCTCCACAATACCCTGTGCAATACCCTCCACAATACCCTGTGCAATACCCGTGCAATACCCTGCCATACACCGCAATACCCTGCCATACACCGCAATACCCTGCCATAGTCCGCAATACTCCGCAATGCCCGGCAATACTCCGCAATGCCCGGCAATACTCCGCAATGCCCGGCAATACTCTGCAATAACCACTTCCCGCCCTCCGGCCGTCATATGACGTCCTTGACTTTGTGCGGGGATATCTGAATGATGGGAGCAGCTACAGGCATCATTCAGATATCAGCTTTTTCAGCCGGCGATTCCCTACACCATAAGAACAATCATAGCGGCTGTTCCACCGCTTGATCATTCTTACGGGAGGCGAGAGGGGATGTCCCCCCCCCGCCGCCCTCCGGTGCTTCTACCGACTCACCGCTACGATCAAAGCCAGGATTGTTGTTTTTTTTTTTTTGTATTTTTTTCAGGCTTCCCAGCCTAGAGGTGAGATGTGGGGTCTTATTGACACCCCCCCCCCCCATATCTCACTGTAAAGAGGACCTGTCATGCCATATTCCTATTACAAGGGATGTTTACGTTCCTTGTAATAGGTATAAAAGTGATCAAAAAAATGTTTAGGGCGGAAAAACATGTCAAACTAAAATAAATAAAGTAAAATGAAGAATAATTTTTTTTTTTTTTTTAAAGCGCCCCTGTCCCCGTGAGCTCGCATACAGAAGCGAACGCATACGTAAGTCCCGCCCACATATGAAAACGGTTTTCAAACCACACATGTGAGGTATCTCTGCGAACGTTAGAGCGAGAGCAATCATTTTGGCCCTAGACCTCCTCTGTAACTCAAAACATGTAACCAGTAAAAATATTTAAAGCGTCGCCTATGGGGATTTTTTAAGTAGCGAAGTTTGGCGCCATTCCACGAGTGTGTGCAATTTTTAAGGGCGACATGTTAGGTATCTATTTACTCGGCGTAACTTCATCTTTCACATTATGCAAAAACATTGGGCTAACTTTACTGTTTTTTTTTTTTTTAAGCACAAAACATTTTTTTTCCGTAAAAAACGCGTTAAAAAAATTGCTGCGCAAATATCGTGCGAGATAAAAAGTTGCAACAACCACCATTATATTCTCTAAGGTCTTTGCTAAAAAAACATATATAATGTTTTGGGGTTCTATGTAATTTTCTAGCAAATAAATGATGATTTTTACATGTAGGAGAGAAATGTCAGAATTGGCCTGGGTTCTCCAGAACGCCTGAAGGTGCTCCCTGCATGTTGGGCCTCTGTATGTGGCCACGCTGTGTAAAAGTCTCACACATGTGGTATCGCCATACTCGGGAGTAATAGCAGAATGTGTTTTGGGGTGTAATTTGTGGAATGCATATGCTGTGTGTGAGAAATAACCTGCTAATATGACAATTTTGTGAAAAAAAAAAAAGAGAAAAAAAAAATCTTGATTTTGCAAAGAATTGTGGGAAAAAATGACAACTTCAAAAAACTCACAATGCCTCTTTCTGAATACCTTGGAATGTCTTCTTTCCAAAAAGGGGTCATTTGGGGGGTATTTGTACTTTTCTGGCATGTTAGGGTCTCAAGAAATGAGATCGGCCGTCAGTACTTCAGGTGTGATCAATTTTCAGATATTGGCACCATAGCTTGTGGACTCTATAACTTTCACAAAGACCAAATAATATACACCAATTTGTACTTATTTTTACCAAAGATATGTAGCAGTATAAATTTTGGCCAAAATTTATGAAGAAAAAATAGTAATTTGCAAAATTTTATAACAGAAACGAAAAAAAAATCATTTTTTTACAAAATTTTCAGTCTTTTTTCTCTTATAGCGCAAAAAATAAAAAACCCAACAGTGATTAAATACCACCAAAAGAAAGCTCTATTTGTGTGAAAAAAAGGACAAAAATTTCATATGAGTACAGTGTTGTATGACTGAGTAATTGTCATTCAAAATGTGAGAGCAGTGGTCAAGTGGTTAAAAGACAGCAGCCACAAATCCTGCAGCTGCTGCCTTTAAAAAAAGGCCACTTACCTGTCCAGGTCGCCCGTGACGTTGGCTGCCGCTCGGCCCTCGGCCTCCCCCGCCGCCATCCTCGGTGAGGGAATCGGGAAGTGAAGCGCTGCGGCTTCACTGCCCTGTTCCCTACGGCGCATGCACGAGTCGCGCTGCGCCGTCCTCACTGGCCCCCGTTGTGTTCTGGGAGCAGAGTGTTTCCCAGAACACAAAGGGGGGGGTGTGACGCGAAGGGGCGGGACTCCTGCGGGAGTCTGCACCCGGAAGTGGGGAAAATACCTGTTTTATACAGGTATCTGCACCCCTCCCCCCTCAAATGTGCCAAATGTGACACCGGAGGGGGGGAGGGTTCCGAAAAGCGGAGGTTCACTTTTGGGTGAACCTCCGCTTTAAAGAAAAAAATCTATTTTGCCTTCATTGACTCTAAGGCATTTTCCAAACAAAATGGTAAAATTTCCATGAAATGTGCTGATTTACGCTGCAATTCCGTAAATGTGATTGTTCCCAACTTCCTCTATTTATTTCTGCTAAGGACCCTAGCAGGAGCTTGTTGGCTGACGGGGGGCCGTGATCAGTAGAAGAATATAATGAAAATTTAGAGGCTCCGAAGCCCTGAGGAGTTAAAGGACATTCGGTGATTTGATGCAGAACATGTTACGTTATCTCACGGCCAAGCCAGCGTGATTGCTCCGTCCTCATGCGGAGATTCTGAGGTCTGACAAAAGCAGGGCCTCAATTTTCCGCTCTTTAATGGGGAACTCTATGATCTTCATGAATAGGCTCCATTTTTTTTTTTCTTGTATACACAAATGGTTTTTCTGCCTCCAGGAGCGGCTGAATCATATTCGGACGCTTTTTTCCGCTGTGGAAGCCACAACTGGGAAATCAAATGAGGTAATGTGAGATCTCAAAATAACATTAAAAAGATAAAAAAAAAAGTAATATTTAAAGTATCAGTCCACCGAAAAGTTATATTTCACGTTTTGGTAGCTGCTGATGAGATAAACACCCTGACAGTTTCTTTTATCTCTTGGGGATTCTATTAGTGAGATCTCTGCACTGAGCTGTGCTAAATATGAGGGGTTCCCACCATCCCTGCACTGAGTTCCCGGGTCTGTACATCCGCTGTGCCCATTATGAGGGGTTCCCACCATCCCTGTACTGAATTCCCAGGTCTGTACACCTGCTGTGCCCATTATGAGGGGTTCCCACCATCCCTGTGCTGAGTTCTCAGGTCTGTACACCCGCTGTGCCCATTATGAGGGGTTCCCACCATCCCTGTACTGAATTCCCAGGTCTGTACACCTGCTGTGCCCATTATGAGGGGTTCCCACCATCCCTGTGCTGAGTTCTCAGGTCTGTACACCCGCTGTGCCCATTATGAGGGGTTCCCACCATCCCTGTACTGAGTTCCCAGGTCTGCACACCCGCTGTACCCATTATGAGGGGTTCCCACCATCCCTGTGCTGAGTTCCTGGGTCTGTACACCCGCTGTGCCCATTATGAGGGGTTACCACCATCCCTGTGCTGAGTACCCGGGTCTATACACCTGTTGTGCCCATTATGAGGGGTTCCCAGCATCCCTGTGCTGAGTTCCCGGGTCTGTACACCCGCTGTGCCTATTATGAGGAGTTCCCACCATCCCTGTGCTGAGTCCCCAGGTCTGTATACCTGCTGTGCCCATTATGAGGGGTTCTTACCATCCCTGTGCTGAGTTCCCGGGTCTGTACACCCGCTGTGCCTATTATGAGGAGTTCCCACCATCCCTGTGCTGAGTCCCCAGGTCTGTATACCTGCTGTGCCCATTATGAGGGGTTCCCTCCATCCCTGCAGAGGTTCCAGGTTGCATATCCACACCCCTCATTCAACTTACAGGTTGTCATGAACCTGCTCCTGACCTGTGATTGGACAGTAAAGCTGGGTTCACACATATGCAGCTGCGCTTTTAGTGCGGCAGGCCGTGTGGTTCTGTTCACTGGTTCAGGTGCAATTCGGTTGCGAATTTTTACATGAAATCGCACCTGAACCGGATCCAAAATCGTACAGGACCCCTTTTTAAAGCCGCACCCCCCCCCGCATCCAATTTGCACATATTATGCGAGTCGGATGCGGTTAAAAACGCATCCAATTAGAATATATGTGAGCCGAGCCTAAAGGAGAAAAGCAACACAGTGATGAGTTCATCTACTTGTTACTCTGCTTTCTTCTCCTACCAGCATGTCCCATGCAGTACCGGGACAGGGTTGTCCAGCGCCCAAGGCAAGGATCCAGAATTCCGCCCCCCCCGCCCCCACTATTAATCCCTTCCCGCCTAAGGGTAAAACAAATGTTAATGCCTAAGCACAATTTTGCAACTTTGACATGTGTTAGCAAAACTGTACACATCAACACAACTACTTTGTGCATCTAGGTGGATTATAGCGCGTTTTTTTTTTTCAGGACAAATTGCGCTTTAATTTGGTGGTAAATGGTAATAGATATCTCCTGATTTTTTTTTTTTTTATTATTATTTAACCACTTGCTTACTGGGCACTTAAACCCCCTTCCTGCCCAGGCCAATTTTCAGCTTTCAGCACTGTCACGCTTTGAATGACAATTGCGCAGTCGTGCGACGTGGCTCCCAAACAAAATTGACATCTTTTTTTTTCCCCACAAATAGAACTTTCTTTTGGTGGTATTTGATCATCTCTGCGGTTTTTATTTTTTGCGCTATACACAAAAAAAGAGTGACAATTTTGAAAAAAATACAATATTTTTTACTTTTTGCTATTATAAATATCCCCATTTAAAAAGAAATAAATATTTTTTTTTCCTCAGTTTAGGCCGATACGTATTCTTCTACATATTTTTTGGGGAAAAAAAAAATCGCAATAAGCGTTTATTGATTGGTTTGCGCAAAAGTTATAGCGTCTACAAAATAGGGCATAGTTTTATAGCGTTTATATTAATCATTTTTTTTTTACTAGTAATGGCGGCGATCAGCGATTTTTATTGTGACTACGACATTATGGCGGACACATCGGACACTTTTGACACATTTTTGGGACCATTGTCATTTTTACAGCGATCAGTGCTATAAAAAATGCACTGATTACTGTAAAAATGACACTGGCAGTGAAGGGGTTAACCACTAGGGGCGCTGAAGGGCGCTAAGTGTACCTAAGGGAGTGATTCTTACTGTGGGGGGAGGGGACTGACCGGGGGAGGTGACCGATGGTTGTCCCTATGTACAAGGGACACACCATCCGTCTCCTCTCCATGTTTACACACAGAGATCCACGTCATTGTCTCTGTAAATGCCGATCGCGGGTACCTGGCGGACATCGACACGGTTGTTCCCCGATGCACGCTCGGGAGCGCGCGCCGGGGACGAGGAAAGGGGCGGACGTCAATTGACGTCCACCCGGCATTCTAGGTCCGCGCTGTAGCCGTCATTCGGCTATAGCGCGGACCCCTAGTGGTTAAGGAAAACTGGCCCACAATAATAATAAAAAAAAATGTTATTTTATTTATTTTTTTACATTTGGCTGTATATTTTTTGCAACTGCCATAACCTTCCACCAAAGAACAGCCCAAAACAAACACTCCCATTCCTGACGATCGCAGCGATATCACATATGTGCAGGTCATTTGTTGTTTGTACCCGTAGTACAGCCCAGAAACAATGGCGTACATTTCGCTTTTTTTATCCTACATAAAACATACTGACACTGATGCTAATTAAATAAAAAAAAACACGTCCAAAAAATAGAAAAGCAAATTTGGTGGGGACTTTGAATGAGGCAGGAAACTAGTCATGCCTCCATCCCTATTTGATTAAGAAAGAAAAAGAGCAGCGGGGTGGGACTTTAAATGAGGCACGCAGTCCTTGTAGTTAATAAAGGTTGGCATTTAATGTGTGCCAAGGTAGAGCAACAATACAGACATGAGTATTGACACAATATACCTTGTACATACATACATAGATAGCATGAATGACACATATCCTCAGGGAAGAAGTTGTGGGTATAATACCTCTTGTCTTCCCATTATTAGAGGCTAAATACCAACAATATTGCAAGTCATATGATACGTTACTGGGGGTACACCATACTAATAAAATGATACAAACACATGTTGATGGAAACAAGATACATAAGCCCGACGCGTTTCATGGAATTATATCCATTCTTCAGGGGCAAGCATGTGTACATAGATACGCTGTCTGTAGAGGGTGCCAGCACAGGCTGGAAGCCCCCTATGGGGGGGCACCTTTTCCGGGAGCTGTGGTGGTGGGAGCCGCAAAACAACCAACTTAAGATGGCAGCCAGAGGCGCAGGATACCCAGCAGAGCAGTCCCCAGGTAATGACCAACGGGGTGTCCTATGATGATCTTGAGAAACTGTCAAAATAAAAAGTGAAGAGTGAATGTATGTATGGCCATCGTGTATGACAACCCGTGAACAGTAGGGGTGTTGTAGCAATGTATGTGTGATGGTGTGTGAGTCCCCGACCAAAACGATTGGGGAGTGAGTGTAGTTTGGCAATAAGTGTAGGAATGCCCTCCCATTGAAAGCTAAAGTGTTCAAATAGGTGACCTATATCAATGTGAAATGCAAAACTGAAGTTGGTGAAATATCTGATATTGAAATCTGAATGTGAGATGAGGGCATTGATCTGGAGATGTCTGCCGGACAAACCGCCATCTCCGCCGGCGCCCACGACAGATGCATGCGGCACACACCCCCGAATGCCACGCTGGACGTGTGTGGGGGCAGTGGGGAGGAGACCAGCATCCGGGTAACCTAGGCATCCGGAATGTGGCGCCTCTCCCTCTCACACGTTACTGAGATGGAGTGCACTGTCGGCGCGGCAGCGCTCATATGGAGCAACGCAGCACGTCCAGCGGCGAATGCGTGACGTCGATGCACGTCCAAAAAATACTGACCCCGACCTTGACCTAAACACTAACCCTGGTACTGAGCTAGATCAAACCTTGATCTAGCTATTTATTTTTTATTTTTTTATTATTATAGTTTTTTTTTATACACACGCCTTTTATATTTCTATCTCTGCAAGGACAGAGAATGATACAATGTATCTCTCTCCTCCATTCACAATAGACAGCTTCCCAGTGACTGATCACTCCGATAGTCAATCAGAGTACATCACAGCGATCAGGTGACCTGGAATCGGACATTCCGGGTCCTGATTGTTGGAACGGGGCCCTCGGTGAGACCCTGGTCACGAGGTTCGGCGCACACTCCCAGTACAAAGGGAGATGCGCAAATATGCGGCCCTACGGAAAAAAAAAAAAAGCCCAGTCCAGCGGGGCTGCAAGTTTGTGTTACGTCAGCGCCAAGGGGTTAAGTTCTACCCAATAATAAATGCTGACCAGGACCCTTGACCCCAACCTTGACCTTTGACCCCGACCTTGACCCTAAGTGCCGGTTCACACTGGGGCGACCTGTCAGGTGACTTAGCCGCCTGACAAGTCGCGCTCCATGCAGTGCAATGGAACCGTTCTAATGGGAGCGACTCAAAAGGTTCCTGTACTACTTTTGGGCGACTTCGGAGCGGCCTGCATTGACTTCTATTAACCACTTACAGACCGGAAGGTTTTCCCCCTTAACCACTTCGCATCCAAGGACGTCCATGGATGTCCTAGACTTTGAGCCGGGATATCTGAATGATGGGTGCAGCTACAGGCATCATTCAGATCGTTTTTTAGAGCCGGCGATTCTGTGTACTGTAAGAACGATCATAGCGGCTGTTCCGCCGCTTGATCGTTCTTACAGGCGGCGAGAGGGGACATCCCCCCCCCCCCGCCACCCTCCGGTGCTTCTACCGACTCACCTGTGCGATCGGTGAGTCGGTGACAGGATCCGCCGGCCCCGGCTTCTTACCATAGAGATTTCAGGCGGACCAGATGGTCGCTGGAGTCTCTATGATTGTTCGGAGGCCGGGAGCGATGTTATGACGTCACGCCCGGCCTCTGCATTCAAAAAAACGGCGCCGCTTCGGCTAGGAAGCGGTGATCGTTTTTTTTTTTTTTTTATTTCAGGCTTCCCAGCCTCGAGGTGAGATGTGGGGTCTTATTGACCCCATATCTCACTGTAAAGAGGACCTGTCATGCTTATTCCTTTTACAGAGGGATGTTTACATTCCTTGTAATAGGAATAAAAGTGATCATTTTTTTTTTCTTTTTAAGTGTCAAAGTAAAAAGTTTAAAGTAATATTAACAATAAATAATAATAAATAAATGGCGCCATTCCACGAGCGTGTGCAATTTTGAAGGGTGACATGTTAGGTATCTATTTACTCGGCGTAACTTCATCTTTTACATTATGCAAAAAAATTGGGCTAACTTTAATGTTTTAATATTTTTTAATTCATGAAACCGTTTTTTCTCCCAAAAAAATGCGTTTGAAAAATTATTGCGCAAATACCGTGCGAGATAAAAAGTTGCAATGACCGCCATTGTATTCTCTAGGGTATTTGCTAAAAAACATATATAGTGTTTGGGGGTTATATGTAATTTTCTAGCAAAAAAATGAGGATTTTTACATGTAGGACAGAAGTGTCAGAATTGGCCCGGCTGCGAAGTGGTTAATGACCAGGCCATTTTTCGCGATAAGGCACTACGTCGTTTTATCTGACAATTGCGCGGTCGTGCGACGATGTACCTAAACAAAATATGACCTTTTATTTCCCACAAATAGAGCTTTCTTTTGGTGGCATTTGATCACCTCTGCGGTTTTTATTTTTTGCTCTATAAACGAAAAAAAAAAGCGACAATTTTGAAAAAAACAAACAATATTTTTTACTTTTTGCTATAATAAATATCCCCCAAAAATAATAAAAAACACATTTCTTCATCAGTTTAGGCTGATACGTATTCTTCTACATTTTTTTGGTAAAAAAATCACAATAAGCGCATATTGAGTGGTTTGCGCAAAAGTTATAGCGTTTACAAAATAGGGGATAGATTTATGGCATTTTTATTATTACTATTTTTTTTTACTAGTAATGGCGGCGATCTGTGATTTTTAGCGGGTCTGCGACATTTCGGCAACAGATTGGACACTTTTGACACTTTTTTGGAACCATTGACATTTAAACAGCCATCAGTGCTATAAAAATACACTGATTACTGTATAAATGTCACTGCCACGAAAGGAGTTAACACTAGGGAGCGATCAAGGGGTTAAATGTGTTCCCTGGGAGGTGTTTCTAACTGTGGGGGGAGGGGACTGACTGCAGGAGGAGAGAGATCGCTGTTCCTAATCACTAGGCCACGCGGATCGGGTCCCCCGCCGTGCTGCTGGCGCGCGCGCGCCTGCGCCTGCTATGGCTCTTATAAGAGCCGACGTACACCTACGGCGATTTGCGGGAACAAGCCGACCTGCCACAGTATAATGACGGCAGCTGGTTGGTAAGTGGTTAAAGAAGTTGTTTGCAAGCCGCGCTGAGGTCGCGCTCTGCGGGGCGACTTCAGAGTCGGACGACTTGGGGGTTTTTTTTGCATTAAAATTCGTTAACCACTTCAGCCCAGCATTTTTTACAATACGGCACTGCGTTACTTTAACTGACAATTGCGCGTTCGTGCGACGCTGTACCCAAATAACAGTTAGGCCCCATGCACACGAGACGCTGTTATTTGCTGTTGAACGCGCGTTCAGAGGCAGTTGGACGCTTTTTTCAACTGCTCCTGAACCCATTCAATGTTATCCTATGTGTCCATGCACACACTCTCGTTTTTTGGCGTTTACAAGCAGTTGCGTTTAACCTCGTTTTTCCAGAAGCAAAAAAATGGGTTCAGACGCAAAAGTTTTCACGTTTCAGACGCTAAACGCTGCTAAACGCGGCTAAACGCGGTACCGGCGTTTTGCCGCGTTTGCGTTTATAAGCGTTTTTAAAGGTGACCTATTTTTTAACATTAGAAATCTCAAAAATGATGGCAAATGATGAAAAACTATTAAAAAATATAAAAGAAAACTCTAATTGCTTGCATCGCATTGTGGACAATCCACAACTTGTGGCAGGTAAAGTGGCAAGTGGACAATCAACAACTTGTGTCAGGTGATGTGGCCAGGTGACGTGGCCAGGTGACGTGGCAAGTGGACAATCCACAGCTTGTGGCAGGTGACGTGGCCAGGTGACGTGGCAGGTGACGTGGCAGGTAACGTGGCCAGGTGACGTGGCCAGGTGACGTGGCAAGTGGACAATCCACAACTTGTGGCAGGTGACGTGGCCAGCTGACGTGGCAGGTAACGTGGCCAGGTGACGTGGCCAGGTGACGTGGCAAGTGGACAATCCACAACTTGTGGCAGGTGACGTGGCCAGGTGACGTGGCAGGTGACGTGGCAGGTAACGTGGCAGGTGACGTGGCCAGCTGACGTGGCAGGTAACGTGGCCAGGTGACGTGGCCAGGTGACGTGGCAAGTGGACAATCCACAACTTGTGGCAGGTGACGTGGCCAGGTGACGTGGCAGGTGACGTGGCAGGTAACGTGGCCAGGTGACGTGGCCAGGTGACGTGGCAAGTGGACAATCCACAACTTGTGGCAGGTGACGTGGCACGTGATGTGGCAAGGTGACGTGGCAAGTGGACAATCAACAACTTGTGGCAGGTGACGTGGCCAGGTGACGTGGCCAGGTGACGTGGCAGGTAACATGGCCAGGTGACGTGGCCAGGTAACGTGGCAAGTGGACAATCCACAACTTGTGGCAGGTGACGTGGCACGTGATGTGGCAAGGTGACGTGGCAAGTGGACAATCAACAACTTGTGGCAGGTGACGTGGCCAGGTGACGTGGCCAGGTGATGTGGCCAGGTGACGTGGCAGGTGACGTGGCAAGTGGACAATCCACAACTTGTGGCAGATGATGTGGCAAGTGATACGCTAAATACAAGTACACTGCTGCTCTCTCAGCTGCTGCTACTCACTCTGGTCTCACAAACTGGCTGAAATGGTTAAAATTTACTGTTTTTTGAGCTTAGGGAGGGTCTATGATGAAACGCTTATAAACGCAAACGCGGTTAAACGCCGCTAAACGCGGCCGCAAACGCGGCAAAACGCGTGTTTATAAACGCCGGTTTCAGCGTTTAAAAACGTGTGTTCAGCAGAGTTTGCACCTGCGTCTCGTGTGCATGGGGCCTTATGTCCTTTTTTCCCCACAAAATAGAGCTTTCTTTTGATGGAATTTGATCACCTCTGCATTTTTATTTTTTGCGATATAAACAAAAAAAATAGCGACAGTTTTGAAAAAATTAAAAATAAAATATTTTTCACCTTCTGCTATAAAACACATCCAATAAAAAAATGTAAAAAAACGAATTTCTTCATAAATTTAGGCCAATATGTATTCTGCTACATATTTTTGGTAAAAAAAAAAAAATCCCAATAAGCGTATATTGATTGGTGTGTGCAAAAGTTATAGCGTCTACAAACTATGGGATATTTTTTTTTTTTTTATTTATAATGCTGGCGATCAGCGGGACTGCAATATTGCGGCGGACAAATCGGACACTAATGCCTTGTACACACGATCGGAATTTCCGATGGAAAAAGTCTGACGGACTTTTTCCATCGGATATTCCGACCATGTGTATTAGGGTTGCCACCTTTTCTTCAAGCCAAACCTGAACACTTTAGCGGAACACTGTGGACTCTGGTGTAAAGGGGAACTCTGATGTAAAGGAGTTACTGCTCACCAAACCTCAAACTTACATCAGAGTTCCCAGCTTTCCCCCTTAAATTAGGGTCCTTAAATCCCCCTTTACATCAGAGTCCACAGGGCACCCCTTACCTTGGTGTACTCACTTGCTTGGAGGCAGGAGAGAGTAGAGAGGGAGGGGGGAGACATCAGTTACAGACATTTGATGGTAAGTTCACTCACCCGTGGATGGAGGCTCAGGCATCGACACCTTCCATCCACCATATACCTGAGCGGAGTTCCTGAGCTTCAAACTTCCAGCCCACACATCACTTTCCTGAGGCACAGAACACTGGGGAGTGTGGGTGGGCAGACAGAGGGGTGGGAGGAGGAGGAGCAGATCAAGCCCTTTCTTCTGTCCATGTATTGGGGTGGGGCCTGTGTGCACACCTGTGCACTTGGCATTTGTGGATATTGATTACTTGGGGAGCCACAGTCCATTCTGAATATTGTGTCCGGGTTTCAGATGGTCTGAAACCTGGACACACAATTCAAAACCCGGACTGTCCGGGTGAATCCCAGACAGGTGGCAACCCTAATGTGTATGCCCCATCTGACTTTTTCCATCGGAAATTCCAAGGAATTCTGTCAAAGTTTAGATAGAGAACATGTTCTCTTTTACTCTAATGGAAATCCGGCGGAATTCCGATGTGATTTTGGCCGGGCAAAAGTCAGACCGTGTGTACGGGGCATTAGGCTCTGTTTCCACTATTAACAAAAAAACAGAAGGGAGGTATATAACAAGCTCATCCACTATAGTCTGAGACATGCGGGGATGAAGCTACTTAATAGTAATAGATTCCCCATTCATGTAGCAACCACAGCATCACTGGGGGGATATCCAGCCAGTTAACCCCCGAGAGTGTTCCTCTGAATTAGGTGAAGGTATAAACAAAAAGGGGAGAGAGGAAGGAAAACCTTCCCAAAATAATTCTTCACTGAGGAACAGCTGTTTGGACCAGTAGTGTATTTAGGTTTTGTGCTGCCCTAGGCCTGACTAAACTTGTGCACCCCCTAATTTAAATATGACCCACCCCTTCCTGTCAAGGCCACACCCCTTTGTTTAAGACATGCCCTGCAATTTTCGAGTTAGGACACTAGTTCTGAGGCAATGAATTCCCTTAATTTGCATAGATTTCCTCTCCCTTCCTGTTTGGCTCTGGGGCAGGAAGTGAAGGGAAATCTCTGTAATTAGGACAGGGATGGTAAAAAATTAATTGACAGGGGCTATAACCCTACCTTACTCTATCCAAAATGAAAAAAAAAAAAGTTGCCTATAGTAACAGTGTAGACCAAGCCGGCGGGGACTCTTTCCGTGCTGCTCCCCTGCAAAGTGCTGCTCTAGGCCTGGGCCAGGATACAGCATTGGTTTGGACTATAAATATTTATTACCCCATTCAATAAAATTAGACATTGGTCTAAATAAGGACATGGGTGGCCACCACAACAGCCATACACATCACAATTACTCCTATATAAATGTCTATTCCGCTTTCATCTCAGACCATACAGTGATATGACTAGAGGATATCCTCAATAGTTGAATAAGTGGGTCTAGTCACTGAATTAGAAAGTCATATTAAAGGAGAAGTATGGGATGGGTTAAATAACTAGTACATATCACATTAGTCACATATCAGCTAATCTTTTTTTTCCCTACCTCTTTTAGTTTTTACAGCATGTGCACATGAAATTTCCTTCAGCTGGCAAAAACGCTCCACTTTCAGTTTGAAAAGATCTCAGGGGGTGTGAACATCTCCACCAACACACCAACACACCCCCTGCCTCTGTCCCCCCTCCCCTAAGAGACGTGTCTGTGCTGATAGATAGGGAGGGGGGAGAAGCTACGCTCTGTGAAGTCTCAGAAACAAGCAGAGGGAGGAGAGCCGACATCAATCAAGCAAAATGACAGGAAAGGGGGTGGATCCAGACTCTATATTCACACCATTGTCTGGATGATGCTGTATGAAAGACTGTAGAACCTCCCACAGGTATTTATCTCGATTTTAACAGAATAGGGGCACTTCTGAGAGGGCTGGGAGGGTTTATAGATATCAGCAGCTCACATAGAATAGATGTGTCAGGGAATCTAGTAGACCAGACTGTGTGACTACACAGAGACCAAAAACGCATGTAAGTGAAATAAAAGGTGTTTATTTACAAGGTGACAAACAAGTATATATATATATATACAAATCAAGGGGAGATACCATAATCGTAAACAAAGCCAAGCCAGGCCGAGATCATACACCAGGGGATATCAGCAGATGGGTGAGGACAGGAACACAACAGGGCAGGGAGAGGATGGATGGACAGGCTGCTGGGCAGGAATCCAAGGTCAACAGGTAATAGAAGGGGCAGGTCCAGGATGGGCTCAGGATAGGATCAGGTTGGGTCAGATGCAGGCTCAGGGTCAGATGCAGGCTCAGGAGAGTGAGAGAGATACCAAGGCGAGCATGTGAGGGCTCGCCGGGTATTTATAGGACTGCAGTGATTGTCCTCATGTGACAGCTGAGCGGAGGAAGTGCTGCCTGCCCCACACTGCCTGAATACACCCGCTGGTGGACACCGGTACTACGGCCCATGGATCAGGCATTACCACCAGCAGGTGAGATCCTCTATCAAAGATACTGGCTGCAAGAGGACACCTGCTGGTGGACACTAGTACTGCAATCCATAGGACCAACAGCGCCACCAGCGGGTGAAGCCTTTCCTGACAAGATGTAAGCAAAAAAAAGGAAACCCATACTTCTCTTTTAAAGCTCCAATGGTGCACAGTTCAATTGCTGTAAAGTATCCACACTATAGTAAAGGGACACAGGTTTGCACCTTGTTTACGCAATGTAACCAAATAAAGCATGCATAAGGTAATCTTGTAAATGTCTTAGCCCAAAACAGTTTGGAAATCAATGTGGCAATTGGAGGAAACAAGCGGCTACATTTGAGTATACATCCCCTTTAGTATTGATGGGGGTAAATACAGCTCACCGCTTGAGGTCTTCTTTAGCCACAACCCTTCAAGTTAACGTCCACAAGTGCTGAGACGAATGTTCATTGAGGTAAGGGGCAGTTCCATATAGTCGGGTGCAAGTGTCCGGTAACACGGACTTGGCATGCGTTGGTATGTGTCTGTTCGAGGAAACAATGTCCATGTAGTCAAACTTTCCTTGTAGGTAATGCAGCGTGAAGCGGCGTGATGTGCAGCGTCTCCCGGGACTATCCGGAGGTGGAACCAGTATAATACTGAAGATGGTAGGATGGTTCGCTATGTGAGTGGAGCATCCATGTCCTCACCACGGCAAGCGTGATAGCATAAAGCTTACGCGTTTTGCTTGTTCCCAAGCTTCTTCAGAGCATGCGCAGATGCCCGATATGAGTCCTTTAATACTCTACGTGTTTGGCAATCAATTAGCCACACCTGTAGGCTCACAAGGTCATTCATACCGGATTACACGCTAATTAACATATAGTGTACAAACAGACGTAACAAGAAGGCGATCCGTGGTGCAAGGGTGCAGCGTCCATTTTATCAGTCGTATAATCTTAGTAGTATTAAGTATTGTGAGGTCCCGCCATACTAAATGAGAGAGTTTAACTAGAGATAGGGCATAGATATCTGCTGGAAGGGTAAGAGAAGGGGGGGGGGAGAGACGAGTCTGAGTCTCAACCCAGAAAAACAAGTCCCATTTAGCATTTATATAACTGATATACTCCAGTTGCATATGAGGTAGCTAGTACCCCCCCCCATTTCACATAGATACCAACCTTACACCTGGATTTTACAGGCGGGTAAAACATATCAGGTAGTTAGTCAAGTATAACGGGATATCACACTTACAAGTGAATTAAAATTCATTTATACCCCCCGGTCGTGACAAGTACCCCATGTCAACCAGGGGCCAGACCACAACATAAACAGTACAGGCTGCGGGCCATCATCTGCCAAGCACCTGGGGATATACAGGGAAGGGCATCTATGATTCCAAGAACACAGACAAATTGCATTCGTTGTTGAGTCCCATGGGCTGCATGCGGTTTAAATTAAAAATCCTCATTTTTTCTTTCTGATAGAGGATTCTGTCGAAGTCGCTTCTCCTGGGGGGCAGATTGAGTCTATAGATCCCTTTGCAGGTAAGGCCATCTGGCTTAACTCCATGGTATTTGAGAAAATGTAAGGAAAGGGGACATTCATCATCTTTTTTGATGATAGTTTGGATGCGTTCACCAACTCTGACCTTGAGTTGTCTCTTAGTCTTGCCCACGTAGATCTTGCCACATGGGCAAGACAACATATAAATGACACGTGTAGTTGAACAATTAATGAAATTAGTAATTTTAAAGCTTTTGGTGCCATCAGAGTTGGTGAACACATCGGTCCTATCAACAAATTTACAGATTGAACATCTGCCACAGGCAAACATGCCCTTCAACGGTGGCAGGTCCCTCAGCCAATTTGGCTTAGATGATTTCTGGTATGTAGTAAGAAGGGGGCGGTCACCGACAATACTGCCCAGAATCGGTGCCTCTGACAAAATATGCCAGTGGTGGCCAAGAATATTTTTGACTTGGTCCCATTGTGCTCCACATTTAGTGATTATCCGGATTGGGGCTTGTTGTTGGGTCCTTGTGTTCACCGGTCCCTTCTTATCCAGGAGATCTTTCATATCAATCTTAAATGCTCTCTTCTTTGCCCTACGTATGCATCCATGAGAGTATCCCCTTACTCGAAACCTGTCAGAGTTCTTGTGCCTCAGCCTTAATGTCCTCCTCATTTGAGCAATTTCTCCTGATTCGTAAGAATTGCCCAATTGGGATCCCCCGAATTAGTGAGCTTGGGTGATGGCTAGTAGCAAATAGTAAAGTGTTTGCTGCAGTTTCCTTCCTAAATGTTTGTCGACAGTTTGTTATTTTCCACATATATCGTCAGGTCAAGGAAGGAAAGAGTTTCAGGGTGCCAGGAGTAGGTAAGTCTAATGTTCCTACTATTGAGGTTAAGTTCCTCAATGAAGAGGACTGATTCCTGGGATGACCCCCCCCAGATCATGATCATGTCATCAATGTACCTCAGCCACAGGTGACAGTGGCTGAGGTACATTGATGAGGAGTACACGACCTCGTCCTCCCATAGCCCAAGGTGGAGGCATGCATACGATGGGGCCCAGGGTGCACCCATCGAAGTTCCTCTTATTTGCCGGTAATTGACACCGAAGAATTGGAAACAGTTATGTTCCAGCAGAAATTCCAAGGTGTCCACGATAAACTCATTCTGAGCACAAAGTAAAGGGAATTTCTGGAAGAGGAAATGCTGAACGGCTTTGAGGCCCCATTCGTGAGGGATCGACGTATAGAGGGATTCCACATCAATCCCCACCAATAGGGCTCCAGGAGGCAGGGTTACAGTCTCAAGTTGATGTAGAACATCCCTGGTATCCTGGACAAAGGAGGGGAGTTTACACACTAATTCTTTGATGAGCGCATCCACAAATTTCCCCACCCTTTCCAAGGGCCCCTTTATAGCAGGCCTACCTGGGGGATTAGTGGTGGATTTGTGGAGCTTTGGAATTATATAGAATGTCTGTAACCCTAAGATAGTCATGTTCCTTTCTAGTTATTAACTGTTCCTCCAGAGCAAAGCTCAGTTTAAAGTTCAGTTCCTTAGTGATTTCCAAGAAGGGGTTAGTGTCAAGCCTCCGGTAGGTGGATTCGTCATGGAGAAGGCACATTGTCTCTTTTTCATACATAGCTTGGGGGAGCAAGACTGTGTTCCCACCTTTGTCACTGCCCTTAATTACAATATCAGTGGCTGTCTCCAATTCTCGACATGCCTTCCTTTCTTCTCTAGTGATGTTATCTATGCCACTCCATTTCCAGTTGATTTTGGATAGGTCTTCACGTACCTGTTCCAAAAATAGGTGGATCCATCTATGTTTAGACAGTGGTGACATATTTAGGGATTTAATTGGAAGGTTAGATGGACAGGGGCATTTGGGTGTGGAACTCTAGGTATCGGAGTCAGAGTTTGAGTCATTGTTTTCCTGCAGAAGGGAGACTAATGCATCCAGTGCTTCACGTTCTTCTTTGTGGGAATCAGTTATCTCGATTTTCTGATGGCATTCATTATGCCAATATCTAAAGATAACTTTCCGCAGGAAAAGGCTGACATCTTTGAAGACCTCAAATTTGTTCATCACCGATTTGGGTGAGAACGAAAGCCCTTTCTGGAGTAGCGAGATGTGATGTTTATTGAGTGGAAAATCAGTTAGATTAACCACTCTCATATCAGGTCGAGTATTTGGTTCACTATTTTCACTTAATGGATGTTAATTGGTTGTTACGTCCTGCGGGGTCTGGACCTGAGCTCCCTGTTGTTTCTTTCGTCGTCTCGTCCGTTTCCGTGACTGAGGTTGTGAGTCTGAGTATTTGGTCTCCCCCTTAGTGTTGGTTTGTATTTTCCTTTTTTTGGCCCGGAAATGTCTCCTATGTCCCCACCCTTGTCTAAAAAAATGACTGATTTCTCGTGGGGTTCTGGCTCGCTGTCCGAGGATGAAGGTGCAGAGCGAGCGGTTTTAGGTTTGGGACCACGTCCCTTACGCGATCTACTTCTTCCTCTCTGGACAGTCGGGTCAAAGATGTCGCCTTTTTCCCAGTCCAATAAATTTTGTTTGAACTTTTCTTGTTTATTTATTTTTAAATTTTCTCAAGTTCTCTCAACCTCTTTTTTAAGCAGTTTGTTACTTTTATCAAAGTTTGAATCAGATTTAAATGGTTCCAGCATTCCTCGGTGTCAGTTACCGGCAAATAAGAGGAACTTCGATGGGTGCACCCTGGGCCCCATCGTATGCATGCCTCCACCTTGGGCTATGGGAGGACGAGGTCGTGTACTCCTCATCAATGTACCTCAGCCACTGTCACCTGTGGCTGAGGTACATTGATGACGTACTAGGTAAGTGATCTGGCGCAGAGCGACCGCCCTGCCAGTCTGCTCACATAATTTGTAATAAAAACATTTTTGCCATTCTGAAGCTTCCCTCCAACCACTTTGCATATTATTTTATATATACTGTGATTCTGTACTTGTCAAATATGCTGCAGAAATCTCCCTCCGCTGAGTCTGGCTGCAGCTATTTTAACTGTGGGCAGCTGAAGCTGCTGCCTGTTCACTTCCTGGTTTTACACAGAGGCACACCTCCAGCTCTGCAGCTCTCATTGGCCCTCTTATGACTCACCCCCTCCCTTCCTGGCAAACTCTCACGAAAGTGAGAGCTGTGCATGATGTCATAAGCCTAGGCTAATGACCAGACAAGAAACAGGAAGTGGGCTGTAAAAGGTATTTACTGGCAGAAAAAAAAAAAATACTATTCAAAGTTAAAACATCAACAAGGGCGGAAGATTTAATAGATGGAAAGATGGATAGTTGAATAAATTACTGAAGGTCCTCTTTAAAGTGTATTTAAAAAAAACACTGTACAAATACCGTGTCGACATAAAATATTGCAATGATCACCATTTTATTCTCTTGGGTCTCTGCTAAAGAAAAAAAAATCTATAATGTTTGGGTAGGAGGGTAATTTTCTAGCAAACATGACTGATTTAAACTTGTAAACAAAAAGTGGCCTGGTCTTCAAGTGGTTATTATTACAGAGCTGCATTAATTAGCGTCTTTTAGATATGTCCGGAGTTCCGCTTTAAGACTTTAATTGTCATTCTTTGATTGTGCGGCACACAATGCTGATCCTGCATGGAGGAGATGCATCTTTCAGCGCCCGGCAGTGGCTCATATGATCCAGCAAAAGAATCCCTTTAGGTCTGAACCAAAGCAACCGCCAAGAACAGACATCAGGAATCTTCTTTTCAGAGCAGCAGGGGAGGAATCTTAAAACGATAAATTCGGCACAAAAGAACAGAAAGCGAGGCGGCTTGGAAACTTACGTAGGAGGATTTGAAAAGGAAATTTAAAATCAAACAAGAAAGGTCAGTCCGGTCCATCCACTATCAACAGGAATCCCTTTCCATCTGATATGCTGATAAAAATGGAAGATGAGGACTATTTATAATTGGGTTGGTGGGAAAGCGGCGTAGTTCAGTGCGGAGCCAAAAATTCAGGAAAGTGATCCTGTTATTGTGATTTCCACATTTTGGGGATGATTTAGTATGGCCATTCCCAGTGGCGGCTGGTGTGTTTTTTTTTGGGGGGGGGCGGCAAACAACCACCCCGCCCTGGTTGGTCGGTCGGTCAGTTGGCGGCACCCCCCCTTACCCCGGCACTCCTATAGGCGGGTTGCGGGCTCCTACGACGGCGAATGGCGGCCGGGTTGCAGTCTCCTTTAGGCAGGTTAGGGGCTCCTATGGGCAGGTTACAGGCTCCTACGGGTGGGGGGTAGCAGCCGGGTTTCAGGCTTCTATGGGTGGATTGCAGGCTCCTACGGGTGGCGGGCAGTGGCCAGGTTACGGGCTCCTATGGGAGGGTTGCAGGCACCTACGGGCGGCAGGCAGCAGCCGGGCTGCGGGCTCCTATGGGTGGCGGGCAGCAGCTGGGTTGCGGGCTCCTATGGGTGGGTTGCAGGCTCCTATGGCTGACGGGCAGTGGCCAGGTTGCGAGCTCCTATGGGCGGGTTGCGGGCTCCTATGGGTGGCGGGCAGCAGCCGGGTTGCGGGCTCCTATGGGCGGGTTGCAGGCTCCTACGGGTGGCGGGCAGGGGCCAGGTAGCAGGCTCCTTTGGGCAAGTTGCGGGCTCCTATTGGCAGGTTACAGGCTCCTACGGGTGGGGGGTAGCAGCCGGGTTGCAGGCTTCTATGGGTGGATTGCAGGCTCCTACGGGTGGCGGGCAGTGGCCAGGTTGCGGGCTCCTATAGGAGGGTTGCAGGCTCCTATGGGCGGCAGGCAGCAGCCGGGCTGCGGGCTCCTATGGGTGGCGGGCAGCAGCTGGGTTGTGGGCTCCTATGGGTGGGTTGCAGGCTCCTACGGGTGACGGGCAGTGGCCGGGTTGCGGGCTCCTATGGGCGGGTTGCGGGCTCCTACGGGTGGCGGGCAGCAGCCGGGTTGCGGGCTCCTATGGGAGGGTTGCAGGCTCCTATGGGCAGGTTGCGGGCTCCTACGAGTGGCTGGCAGCAGCCGGGTTGCGGGCTCCTATGGGTGGGTTGCAGGCTCCTACGGATGGCGGGCAGTGGCCGGGTTGCGGGCTCCTATGAGTGGGTTGCAGACTCCTACGGGTGATTATTCAAAGTTCGTAAATTCATAAATTCTAAAATCCCAAAATTCTAAAATCCCAAAATTCTAAAATTGGTCGGTCGGTCGGCGGCACCCCCACTTATCCCGGGACTTACCCCATTGGTTGCAGGTGGGCGGGCTTCTATGGGCGGCGGGGAGTGGCTGGGTTGCGGGCTCCTACAGGCGGTGAGCAGCGCCTGGGTTGCGGGCTCCTATAGGCGGGTTGCGGGCACCTACGGGCGGTGAGCAACGGCCAGGTTGCGGGCTCCTACGGCGGCGAGCTGCGGCTGGGTTGCAGGCTCCTTTGGGCAGGTTGCGGGCTCCTATGGGCAGGTTGCAGGCTCCTACGGGTGGGGGGCAGCAGCCGGGTTGCGGGCTCCTATGGGTGGATTGCAGGCTCCTACGGGTGGCGGGCAGTGGCCAGGTTGCGGACTCCTATGGGAGGGTTGCTGGCTCCTACGGGCGGCGGGCAGCGGCTGGGTTGCGGGCTCCTATGGGCAGGTTGCGGGCTCCTACAGGTGGCGGGCAGCAGCTGTGTTGCGGGCTACTATGGGTGGGTTGCAGACTCCTACGGGTGGCGGGCAGCGGCCGGGTTGTGGGCTCCTATGGGCGGGTTGCAGACTCCTACGGGTGATTATTCAAAGTTCGTAAATTTGAAAATCCAAAAATCGAAAATGTGAAATAATAACTAACTAATAATAACTTAACTATTACTAACGATTAAATTGTAGGTATTGGAATTTCCTTTCAAATTTGGCTGTTAGTGAACGTAACAAATACGAATTTATCTGAAGTTACGAATTATCCGAAATAATGAATGCCGCATCTAAACGAATTAAAAGTAACAAATTAATAATAATAGTAAAAAACAATAATAATAAAACTTTTTATTATTATTTTTATTATTTATTATTAATTAGTTCCATTCCACTTGTTTACATGCGGCATTCGTTATTTCGGATAATTTGTAACTTTGGATAAATTCGTATTCATTACGTTCACTAACAGACAAATTTGAAAGGAAATTCCAATACCTATAATTTAATAGTTAGTTATTATTAGTTAGTTATTCTTTCAAATCGGATTTTCTTTCTTATTTTCGAATTTACAGATTGCGTTCATAAACAATGACCTGAAAAACGGAAACCCCCCCCCCCCCCCCAAAGCGAATGAAACAATCACATTTTTCAGCAGTGCACATGTCTACCATTGACTTGAATGGGCAAGTTTTACAGATGGCTTTTCACACAGGTCTTCAAGTCAGCCTACAACCCCTCAGTTCCCCCACAGCCTTCTCCTTCCATTCTCCAGCACAGGTTCTCCCGGCTGCTCTGCTATTGTACCGTCTTGGTTAGAAGGACCGCTGGCGTCCTAAGAACCAATCAAGTGCTTGCTCCAGCATTCACAGCAGGATGAACCTTCCTCCATCCAGACCTGCTCCGCCTCTGCCTGCTGCTACACCTGGATCAAGCATGCAGCAAGCAAAATAAGTACAATGTAAACACTCCTGACATGCATGATTGTGCTAAGTCAGCAATTCAGGAGGTGCTGAGGACATTAGGTCTGCCTGACAGCCAAGCAGCTAGCATTTTCAGTAGAAGAGGTCAGCTTTTTTTCCTCTAAACAAAGGATTCTTATACATTGCAACCCCAATTCCCCAAAATGTTGGGATGCTGAGTAAAATCTACATAAAAACAGAATGCAATGATTTTCAAATCTCATAAACCTCATATTTTATTAACAATGGAAAATAGAAAACATATCAAATGTTTAACCATTTGACTACCGGCACTTTTTACCCCTTCCTGCCCAGGCCAATTTTCAGCTTTCAGAGCTGTCGCACTTTGAATGACAATTGCGCGGTCATGCTACGCTGCACCCATGTGACATTTTTTATCATTTTTTTTCACACAAATAGGGCTTTCTTTTGATGGTATTTAATCACAACTGGGTGTTTTATTTTTTACTAAATAAGCAAAAATAGACTGAAAATCTTTGCATTTTTTTTCTTTCTCATAGTTTGTTATAAAAGTTTGCAAACAGGTAATTTTTCTACTTCACTGATATGCGCTGATGAGGCAGCACTGATAGGCTGCACTGATGTGCACCGATGAGAGGCAGCACTGATGGGTACTGATGAGGCGGCACTGATGGGCTGCACCGATGTGCACTAATGAGGCAGCACTGATGAGGTGGCACTAACGGGCACTGATGAGGCGGTAGTGATCGGCTGCACTAATGGGCACTGATAGGCTGCACCGATGTGCACTGATGAGGCGGCACTGATGAGGCAGCACTGAGGGGCACTGATGAGGTGGCACTAATAAGGTGGCACTGATGGGCACTGATTGACAGCACTGGTGGCCATTGTTGGGACTGCACTGATAATCAGGACACTGATAATCAGTGCCCTGATTATCAGTGTACATGTCCCTTTTACAGAAGCCAGTTATCGGCTCTCTTCTCTCTCTTCTCCCTTCCTCATGCTGTCAGCCGATAACCAGCTTCTGTTTACATTGTTGTGTGATTGGACACAACTAATCACATGATAAAGAGCCACTGATTGGTTCTTTACTGCAATCTGTGTTTGGCAGTGTCCAGAATGCCTCATGGGAGGTGGGTATACGACGGCCTCCCAGAACTGGCGGACTGCACTGTAGCCCTCATTTGGCTATAGCGCAGTCGGCAAGTGGTTAAAATAAGAAAATGGACCATTTAAAAAAAAAAAATCAGGTCATTTTGAAATTGATGGCAGCAACACATCTCAAAAAAGTTGGGACAGGGCAACAAAAAGCTGGCAAAGTAAGTGGTACTAACAAGGAAGAGCTGGAAGAACATTTTGCAACTAATTAGGTTAATTGGCAACAGGTCAGTAACATGACTGGTTATAAAAAGAGCATTATGAGAGTCAGAGTGTCTCAGAAGTAAAGAAGGGCAGAAGTTCGCCAATCTGTGAAAAGCTGCGTTTAAAAATTGTCCAACAATTTCAAACTAATGTTAGTCAATGTAAAATTGCAAAGACTGTAAATATATCATCATCTACAGTACATAATATCCTCAAACGCTTCTGAGAATCTGGAGAAATCTCTGTATGGAAGGGACGAGGCCGAAACGCAATATTGGATGCCGGTGATCTTCGGACCCTCAGATGGCTCTGCATTAAAGACAGACATGATTATGTGATGGACATCACTGGCTGTACGGGCTCTGGAATACTTCCAATAATCAGTGTCTGTGAACGCAGCTTGCCGTGCTATCCAATAATACAAGGCTAAAGTTCTATCATGGGAGGGAGAAGCCGTATCTGAACATGATCCAGAAACACTGCTGTCTTCTCTGGGACAAAATTAATTTAAAATGGTCTGCTGCAAAGTGGAAAACTGTCAGACAAATCGAAATTTTACATTCCATTTGACAACAATGGGCGCCGCGTCCTCCGGACTAAAGTAGAGAGGGACCTTCCGGCTTATTATCGCCGCTGAGTCCAATAGCCGCCATCTCGGATTGTAGGGGGTGGTGGGGCATTAGTGCGTATGAAATGGGCAGCTTGACACTCTGGAAGGGAACCATCAATGCTGAAAGATATATCCAGGTTTTAGAGCAGCATATCCTCCAATCCAGACAATGTCTTTTTCAGGGAAGGCCTTGCATATTTCGGCAGGACAATGCTAAACCGCATACTGCGTCTATGACATCAGCATGGCTTCCTAGTAGGAGAGTCTGGGGGCTTAACTGGCCTGCCTGCAGTCCACACCTTTCACCAACTGGAAATACGAAAAATATGACAAAGAAGACCTAGGACTGTTGAGCAGTTAGAATCCTATATCAGGCAAGAGTGGGACAACATTCCTCTTCCAAACCTCCAGCAACCGGTCTCCTCAGTTCGCAGATGTTTACAGAGTGTTGGTAAAAGAAGAGGGGATGCTACACTGTGCTAAACTTTGCCCCGCCCCAACTTTTTTGAGACATGTTGCTGCCAACCATTTCAAAATTACCAGATTTTTTTCCTTATAATGGTCCATTTTCTCAGTTAAAAAAATGTTTTCTATTGTGAATAAAATATGGGTTGATGAGATTTTCAGATCATTGCATTTTGTTTTTATGTAGATTTTACACCACGTCTCAACTTTTTTGGAATTGGGATTGTAAACTTATTCAAGGGACAAAGTAAAGCCAAGTGTTCCCTGGCTCCAAGTAGGGATGAGCGGAGGAATTTCGCTGAGTGGTTGTTAAGTCACAATTTTTTTTTTTTACCTTCATGCGTGAAGATAAAAAAAACTTCTGCATGCAGCAGCCCACCCTAATATTTAGTGAAAACTAAAAATAAGGATCCCTCGAGGTGCAAATCCCTGCTAATGCCAGCTATGAATCCATCTATAAATATATAAATAAACCCCTATATGCTTGTGTAGCGGGTATTTAAATATAAAGGAAGAATCTGGGTGGTAGTGTAACCCAGATGCGCTGATTATTGTTTATGGAGGACTCTGGTGGTGCTAGGTTCCCTGGGGTACGAGGGTGGCGCTGTTGCCCTGGGCCCGGGGTTGAACCCTCACTGCAAGACTGTACTCTTTTTGTCGCTTTCCGGCGGTTGTACAGCAGGGCGGGGAACCTGCTGTGACGCTGGGGAGAGGAGATAAAGGGGGCGGACGCCTTGAGTTCAGGGTTCAGAGTCGGAGGACACCGCCGCGCCCAGGCACCTTCGGCCTGGGTGCGGGCGTTCCGGAGTTCCGGGCACAGGGGCCCTTGGCCTGGCCGGAGCGGGAGATGGAGTCCATCCCAGGCACCTTTAGCCCTGGGGTGAGGTACTATTGAGGAGGCCTGGGACCCAGTACCTTCGACTGGGTTCCGCAAGGGTGGAGGAGTCCGAGGGGCCCTAAGGTGTTGGGTGCCCGAATCTGAGACGAGGAGGCCAGGGAGTGTAACCCTTCCGAACAGCCCGGTGCAGCATTTGCCGGTGATGGTGGGGCCTCTGGTAACTCTCTCGGAAGGATGTCTTCCTTCTGACTGGGGCCACAGCTTAAAGAAGGTAACTCCTATTTCATGTTCGTCAGAGTTGCTGGTAGAGACCCAGAAAAGGAAAGAAGTACATTCACAGCCACTGTGCGCCATAACCGTTGGTGATATCTCAATGGTTTAGTTTGATTAAGGATTGTGCCTTGACCTACTCCCCACCAATACTGAACTGTTCGTTAGTCACAACCTGTCTGTGCTAAGTGACGATTTATTGCTGCTAAAGAATAAATAAGAGTTGGACCTTTTCAGTGGTGTGGAACTCTGGGAGCAAAGGGGAGTCAGTTAGAGGGAACACTTGACCCCGGGTTATACACACGACCCGATGGTAAAATACGTTCTGGCCTTCACCTCTATCCAGAAGAGGACATGGGCCGTGGTGGATCTCATCCCTCCCCCCAGGTTTCCCCTAGACAAGACAGCAAGCGGAGAAGAAGAAGGGGTGAGAGGGGTGAGCCCGCTACACTTGAAACTGCAAAAAAAAGGGAGAGAGGGGGGAAAGGGATTGGAGTGGGAGCTCTCGGTATCATATCATCAAAAACTCATAATAAAAACCCTGCTTTGGCTCAACCGACTCCAATGACATAAAAGGGGACGAGGAAAAGAGGAAAGGAAATACACAGCCCACTGTGCAAGTACAAAAAGTCAAAGTTTATTATATCAAAAACACATAAATGGAATAGCCAGTGATAAAAACGGAATCATTCACAACGTGTCAATCATACTGTGATAAAAACTCAATGTCCACCATTCTTGCCCCTATCCAGTGACAGTAATATATATGTAGCAAAGAATGCGAAAACACAATATCTTCAATCCTAAGCAGCAATAATAAATTGAAACATGGAAATTGCATGCATGTAACCAGGGCTGCTGTTAGAAATCATGGGGCTCCCTACAGCCTACCTGGCAGGGCCCCCAGGCCCCCCCCCCGAAATATAGCAAAACAATATTGTCACCAAAAAATCATTAGCAGACACAAACATAACAGAGAAACTGTGTGAATTAGCCCTTTTTTAAATATTTTTGTAAAATCTTTTTACATTTTTTAAAATGATTTTATTTAACAATTAAAAAAATATTTTTTTACAATTTGTTATTTTAGTATGAAACAAGTAAGCAGGCATTGCCATGGGGGGGGGGGGGGCAGCACAGTGACACACAGAGGGAATCAGAAGCAGGCAGAACAGGGAGCGGGAAGCAATTACAAGAACAATTCCCTGTGTCTGTGTCACTCCCTGCAGCAGCTGAAAGCCAGCAGGAGGGAGAGAACCCGTCTTTCAGCTACTGCAGAGAGACGCACAGGGCATCCTTCTGTAATTGCCCCTCAAGCCGACTACACTAATTCCCTCTGCTGTCTGGGCCCCCCTGTGTACCTGGGCCCCCTACAGGAGGACTGGTGGTCCCCCCCTATCAGCGGCCCTGCATGTAACTAGGATGTGGAGTTAAGTTGGCTCCTAACGGGAAATGGATCCTAGGAAGATAAGACCTGGATCCTAGGAAAGAGGCACGCTGGCATATTGTGATAGGTGTTTTGGTAATTCCTTGATGTATCGAAAAGGGGTGGAAGTGAATGTGTAGCGCTAGTAGTGAAAAATGTATAAATCACTATATGATACAAACCCAACAGGGTAAAACAGTGAAAACATATATATGTGTATATATAAGGCAATGAGTCCTTAACCACTTGCCGCCCGCCCTATTACAAAATGACGGCGGCAAAGTGGTTTCAATATCCTGACCGGACGTCATATGACGTGATCAGGATATTGAGCCGCATCGCAGCGATCGTTGTTGTGGGGTGTCAGTCTGACACCCTGCAACACCGATCTAGGTAAAGAGTCTCTGACGGAGACTCTTTACCACGTGATCAGCCGTGTCCAATCACGACTGATCACGATGTAAACACGAAGAGCCGGTGATCGGCTTTTCCTCACTCGTGTCTCTCAGATGTGAGTAGAGGAGAGCTGATCGGCTGCTCCTCTGACAGGAAGGGTCTGTGCTGATCGATTATCAGCGCAACCCCACCGAGGATGCCCAGACTGGACCAGCAGTGATGCCACTAGGACCACCAGGGATGTCACCACCAGGTATGCAACCCCTCCTAGCTTCTGCCCACTAGGTTCTAGAATATTCTCCAACATTCTAGAACCAGGGGGAGACACCAGAGAGCTGCCTGGATGAGTCATCCAGCCCTAACCTCTAATAACCCTGACCCAGATTCTATGGCTCAGGTTTAGCCCTGGGCCAGACTATAGTTTACCTGCACTACAGCTAGTAGCACACTAGAGGGTGCTACATATGTATCTGCTGGAAAGGTAAGCTTTAGCACCCATCTGCTGTACATGTGCTGAGAGTGCATTTCCAGCACAGTGACTGGGCTGTCACCGACAGCTTTTGGTCAGTTTCTGATCAAGTTGAGTTGAGTTGAGAGATATCTTAATATAGCGCGGTCTTACCCCGAAGGGTCCCGACGCGCATAGCAGATGTAGCGCTACCCCCAGTTAAGAGAGCCGCTGAGTTTTGTTTCGGGCCCTATATACAACACCACCAACCCCCGGCAATCTACTCAACCCACACTGGCACAGTTAGTCTAGGGATTGTTACCTCATAACGGTCTATACCTGATTATATACAATCTGGCAGTATCGATAGATAACTACTATCTGCTAAGCTGACACTAATACCAAAGTGATAAAATAGAACTGGATTTACTTAGGTATAAGGATTTAAAGTTAAACACATCACATAGTATACATGCAGAGCCCTGCGGCAATAAACATATTCATCAACGATAGTACAGAGTGATCACCCGCCACGTGCAACTATCTTCTTTCCCTATGCGCAATATGGCGCAGCAACAAAGTTTTAACCCCCAGCCTGGTCAGGCCTGACCCAGATTAAAACTCAGTCCCTTATGAGAACAATTCTTCGCATGCAACTTTAACGGTGGTGCACTTTCAGGAAACAATATTTGTAATCCAAGGGGTAGTAAATAACAGGGTGGGCCAAGGCAGTCACTAGGCCCAACAAAGTAAAAGGATAATGAAGTGAGCAAGTGCTCGCTCACCACTCCGGACGCAATCCCAGTCCGGGCTTCCACTACTGTGTATCCACACACAGTGTCTCCAACGGCCAGGTCTCCGGTCCAGCTGACGTCAACAAACTCGAGCAGGAACAGATGCCACCCAGGCTCCGCAGTGGGGTGGAAGGCTCTTTGGTAGGTATGCAAGGCCCAGGCTTCAGGCCTTACACAGCAGCAGATCCGCACAGGGAGTCCTTTTGCTTGCAGCGCGGCGTCCAAAAAGACAGAGCCTAGCCTCGCCCTCTTCTTATATAGCCCCACCCATGAGTCTCTGCGGCGGCCCAATGCACCCTGGGTGCCAAACGGGGTTCTGGGTAACGTAGTCCAGGGGCCTTAAAGGAGACCCTGCTACACAGAGTTCCTGGGAAATGAGGACCCAGGAACCAGAAGCAGCACAGAGCGGCAGAAAGGGTGGAAGAGAGAGGCTATGCAGGGAAGGCTTGCGTGAAAAGCCAAGTCTTCAGTAACCCGCGGAAGACCAGAATAGTAGGGGCCTCCTGGAGCTCGACAGGGAGGCTATTCCACAAAACGGCACCCCGGTGGGAGAAGGCCCGACCACCGCACCGGATCTTCTAGGGCACCGAGATGTGGAGGAGATCTCTGCCGGTAGATCTGAGTGATCTAACAAAAGCTCGTTTATGAAAACGAGAGCAGAGATATCTTGGGCCAGGCCTCTCATTATCTTAAACATAATACATCCAACCTTAAATAAGGTGCGATAGTGGACCGGCAGCCAGTGCAAGGCGCAGAGGACAGGGGTGATATGATCCCTCAGCGGGACATCCATGAGTAACCTAGCATGTGACCAATGAGAGTGCCAGTCACACTGGTCACATGATACACCGCCTCCTGGGCATTAAAGCCCACTTAAAGGGCTGGCAGGAGGCGACTTTAAGGGGTTAATAGATTTCGATCAGTTACGTTGCTTTGCTGTTTTATTAAATAAGGCCATCAGTTTTTTCTGTTTAAACATTTTTCCAGCAAAACAAGCTTTTCTTTCCCCCTTACTTTGCAAAAGTTATAAATAAACAAGAATTAAGTATTCGCTTTGAATACCAAGAGTCGGCAGGATTCTGTTTTTTTTCTAATCTGAATGGATGTAAGGATGCTGGAATATCACAGCGGGCCGCCCTTGATATGGAAATGTGATTTATTTCACTCTGTGCTCTCTGTGTTATAGTAAAATCACCTTCTTTTGTACTGCTGGGTAAAGATCAGAGAATGTTCAATGTTTTTACATGCCTAAGAAAGATTTCCGTCTGCTTGAAAAAAAAAAAAAAAAAACTTACGAATTTGCTAAAATGAAGTTGGTAAACTATACAGATTTTCTTCCACTGGTGGATGATAAATATTCTGCAGTCGGTGTGTGTTAGGAGAGGACTAGGGTAACCAACATTGTGACAGAAAATGCCAATTGACTGGCTGCCCTTGACTACAGTGTTTTCTGAGCTGCTGATCTGGAACAGGTATGTATCAGAAGTTCTGATCCGCATTGGATCAGTGACAGTCAGGCAGCTACAATTTTTAGGCGAGGTCAGCAATTGCCATTGGCTCCAGCTGCTGTCAATCACAGCCAGTGAGCCAATGAGGGAGGGAAAGAGTGGGCAGGGCTGAGCCTCGGCTCTGTGTGTGAATGGACACGTAATGCAGTGGCTCCTGAGTAAGCCTGCTTGCTTTGGGGGCACTTGGCAGGAGGGAGAAGCCTGGAGCCCTGGGAGGGAGGGGGGGTCCCGAGAAGAGGAGGATCTGGGCTGCTCTGTGCAATGGTTTTGTTAGTATGATATATTTGTTATTTAAAAAAACAAAACAACAAGCCTTTAATATCTATTTAATTTCAGTGAAAAATGCATGTCAAAATAGGTTGTCAGGAACTGAATCACCTGCTGGTGGCGCTGTGGTTCCTGGATCAGAAGGGTATAGTTCCGGTGTCAAGCAGTGGGTGTCTCCAAGCAGAACAATGAAGCAAGAGGTACTAGCAAAGGAGGGACTAAATACCCTCCCAGCAGTCAGCATCAGGCGAAGGCTAATTGCTGGGATCTACTGGCTGCTGGGAAGGTATTTAGTCCCTTCTCTGCTATTACTTTTTGCTTCATTGTATTGCCTGATAGCCATATTGATGCTAGCTGATTTATCCTGAGCCTAGATACTGCTCCTGCTCCTCCTTTGCCCTTTACCTGGTACCCTGCTTCCTCATATCTGCTTGTTCCTGATCCCAGTTTTGGTTTCCCCTTCTTATGTCTCTATTAATCCGTGTTCCCCATTTTATATATATATTGTATTATAGTTAGTTTGCTAGTTTGGTATTTTGTCACTTGGTTTATGATTATCTTATATCTTTATGTTTGCTGTGTTTCCTGTTTGCTGGTGTTTTTTTTTTTTTTATGTCATTAATGAAGCTGTAGTAAACTCTTTGAAAAAAAAACTTTCTGCCTGCAAGGCAAAGGCATAATGTGCTAGTATGCAAGGCAAACTAGCACATTATTAAGGACTTACCTTAAACCAAAGCCCTCCAGTGTCGCCCTGTCACCGTTGCAGAGGCTTCCATCTTTACCTGGTCTTCCTTTCGGGTCCGCTTGTTTAGCCGAACCGCGATGACGTCACTCTCGCGCATTTGAGCGGGAGTCTAGGCCGCGGCACACAGCTCTGAGCGCATGCGCTGGTGACGTCACCGGCTGCTGCTCACTAGAATATCTCCTGAAAGGTACATGTTTAGGAGATATTTATTTTACCTACAGGTAAGCCTCATTATAAGCTTCCCTGTAGGTAAAAATTAACAACAAGAGTTTACTACCACTTTAATAAACGTACTTTATTATACGTAGTCTGGTTTCAGTTTCCTGAGTGCAGCTACACAGATCTGGTCATCTCTGTTGCTGGATGCCTGCTCTCAGTATCCTTGACATAGGCATAGCTCTGCTGTGTACACCTGACCTCATATGTAAAAGGCTAAGTTCACTTTTTTTTTCTTCTAAATTCCCGCTCCCCTATGTACCAATGTGCCATTAATGTACTTCTTTTGCAGAAATAACAAAGGTTTCCATTCATTCTACACATGCTCACCTCACTGTCCTCATGGCTGTTTAAAACACTTCTCCATTACTTCTGCCTTACTTCCTTGATAGACAAGAGGTCATGACACCCGCAGCGGGTTTACACTGACGGTCACGTGTACTCCACACTAGGTGTCTCTGGATAGCCATGTGCATGGCCCATGTTGCCGTTGAGATATCAGACAATTCACCACATTTTTAGACACACCTCATAAATGTTTTAAATAGGTGTGGCTCCTTTAGGAGCAGGAGGAACCCTAAAGCGCCTCGAGCGAGAGAAGAAGCCTGACGGCAAGGGAGCGAGGAAGGTAAATGACAGTATAGCGCACACACCTTTCTCCCACCCTGCATTTAACTTGGCCCCTCGCAGGAGGAATGAAAGGCACACCGCACCACAAGCCCGTACCCTCCTGTGTAAAGAGGTTGAGCGTGTTATTGTTGGGTCTTGTCTGCAGCCAGAGCCAAAATCCTCCTGAGCATGATTCTCACCTCTACTATGGGTAGATGCAAGTCCTTGACTTCCCCAGTAATGTAAATGTCCACACCAGCTGAAACTCCAACTCAGTATTTATTCTCACTTTGCAATAAACAGTCTCTTGGATAGGAAAGGGTTGGAGCAAAGGAAACAGAACAGCTTAAGGTGTGGAGGAGGTCCAGGCACAAACGTAGCTCAAACTCTTCGCTGTTCAGATTCTCAAACAGTTTTAGGCGCACAGTTTCTGCCACAGACCGTGAAGTTGGTCTCTGCCACAGACCTGGTGAATAAGGCCCCTGCCACGGACCTGGCAAAACTTTTGGTCTCTGCCACAGACCTGGTGAATAAGGCCCCTGCCACGGACCTGGCGAAACTTTTGGTCTCTGCCACAGACCTGGTGAATAAAGCCCCTGCCACGGACCTGGCGAAACTTTTGGTCTCTGCCACAGACCTGGTGAATAAGGCCTCTGCCACTGACCTGATGAACTTGAACTTCCTTCTTAGAACATAGCCCTAATCAAGGAGAAGATGTCCCCTAGAGAGTCAACAGACCCTTCCTTCACTGTGACTCTCGCATCAGTCCTTCGGAATGATCCTCCCTTCTCTTAGGGTGCGGGTCCCCTCGCAAGGCGGAACCCTGGACTCCTCAATCTCTAGCGGACCCCAGCCGAAGGTGCTGGGCCCCGAGCCGTCGCTGCAGCTCCCGGGTCTCCATACCCAGGCGGACAGGAACGGTGAGGTAGTACCTCACTCCAGGCTAAAGGTGCCTGAGGTGGAACCGGAACACAGCCTCCGGGCCGAGGTGAAGGTGCCTGGGGGTGGACCCCGATCAGGAGACGTCTGCCCCTTTTATATCCTCTCCCGGGATGCACAGCAGGTTCCCCGCCCCGCTGTACGGCTGCCGAGAGGGGTCACAAAAGGCACAGCACTGTATTGGCGGTTCAACCCAGGCCTACCATGGCAGCGCCACCCATAGGCCACAGGGAACTACACACCAACACTATCCCCTGAGGACAAAAATGGTCCATAACTCCTAACAATCCAAGGTGTCTGAGCCTAATTACCACTCAGACACTTCCCTTAAATTGAACACCCTGCTACAACAGCAATTTTCATCCTTAAACCTTCGCCATCTGCTGGTTTAAAGTTAGCACTGCAGCTCAGGCCTCCTTTGTGCACACTTGACCTCATTAGTGGCCTATAGTGGAGTGTCAAGGCTTTGCCTGGTCAACAGATTATTCTTTATGCTGTGTTGCTGTTTATGCTCTGGATTATTATTATTTGGAGTGTGTTTGTACTCAGCCTATTTGTACTTATCCCATACCTCCTAAACTTTCTGAGATGGGAATGAGGGACACCCATTAGCAAATGTATGTAGGCATAGGACACCCCCCCGCTACGCCCCCTTAAAGGAAAATTATACCAAAAAAAAAAAGATTGGTTAAACCCACTAATGATTTTTTACCACTACTATTCCTTTATATTGGCTTTCGGAATTTACAAATGCA
The DNA here is from genome assembly GCA_029206835.1 of Rana muscosa. Classification (NCBI taxonomy): domain Eukaryota; kingdom Metazoa; phylum Chordata; class Amphibia; order Anura; family Ranidae; genus Rana; species Rana muscosa. Next base: position 235,070,095 of record CM055126.1, read on the forward strand.
GCAATTTAGAAATTGGATGAAAGGTTTAGCACTGGGAAACACTTTTTGAAAGATAAATAGTGCATTTTATATACAACTACAGTGGGGAAAACAATGATTTGATCCCTTGGAGATTTTGTAAGTGTAGCGGGGTGTTCCCCTTTAATGCAGAGAGACAAGAAGTTCTAGGGGAGAGGTGAGTCAGGAGGAAGTAGAGAAAAGACATTGCTGGAGTGAGAGCAGAGGAGAGAGAGAGACTACATCACCCAGAACCACATTCTTCATAGGTTCCCACCGCAGAGACTCATGGGAGGGGTTATAAAAGGAGGAGGCGAAGCTGGGCTCGGCCTCTTTGGGACACGAGACTTCACAGCCTGATCCTCCTGTGCGGATGTGTCGGAGTGCAAGGCCTGAAGCCTGAGGCCTTGCTCAGCACCAAAGAGCCTTCCACCCCCCTCTGCGAGCCTGGGTGGCATCTGACTTTGCTCAGCTACAGCCTTGTTGGATCGGGGACCCGATCGCTGGAGAGACCGAGTGCGTGTGACGCAGCCGGTGGAAGTTTCCCGGACTGGATCCGTAGTCCGGCGGGTGAGAGGGCATATGCCCAGAACGAGATACTGTTAATGCATATAGGCCAATAGACTGCCGTGGCCCCCCTCTAGTTGTTCCTGATACCCTTAGTGAAGAAGAGCCATACCATAGCTGAACTTGTAGTCGGGATAGCCAAGTTCCTGCCCATCGCTACCTACCTCACTGGATTACAAAGTTGTATTTTGTTAATGTGCACCACCGTTAAAGACCTGCCGGTGAAGAAAAAGGACTAAGTTATAGACCTCAAAAACCAGGCCTGGTGGGTTACTAATGTGTTTTGGGTTATTGCGCCATAGGGCATTTAGCTAACGGTCGCCCGTGTGGCGCACTTGTTGCATGTCAGTTCTTTAGTGTGTTAGCATTGCAGGGCTCTGCATTACCAATGATTGAATGTAAACTGTGATCAATGTTATTATCTTTCTTACTAAGAGCTTAAGTAAAACCTTATACCCTTTTTTTTTCTTTAGTATTTTCTTAATGCTCACTTATTCATAAGGTATAAGATAGATAGTTTACTTTTAGTACTAGCTGTGCCAGCAGAGGGTAGAGCATATTGCCGGGGGTTGGCGGAGCTGTCATCAGGGCCCAAACTAAATCTGCGGCCTTCTTAGTTGGAGGTATCGCTACACGTGGGGGTTCTCGTCCGGGATCCTGATACAGCAAGCGAACACGCCAAAAGACCGGCATGGACCCGCTAGAAGTAGGACAGTGGTACACAATGGCTGGCGCAGATCCGGCCGCGGCGGCAGTTATTGAACTCCCGGGGATCTGGCAAAGAGATGCGATAAAGCAGTTAATGACATCCCTATCACCATGCCAGAAATCATGGGTGATGGATGTGAGACCACATGCTTCGTGTACATACGCATTAATAGAGTGGAAAGACGAAATTCCAGAGCATTTTAAAAGCCAGAGCATACAAGCTATGGATGGGCAGACCTACCATCTGACACATGCGCTGCCACATAAGGGAGATCGGTTCCAAATAAGAAAGTCATCATCTCCACAGATACCTCCCCCACCATCCCCTAAGGCACAAGAGCAGGAGGATACAGAGAGTCCCAGATCATCACCGGCCACCCTCAGCACAGAACTATGCGCTGTACTGGGAGAGATTGTGGCCCAGTGCAAGAAGAATCCCACAGATTACCCAATGTCGGGGTACAGAAAGCTCCGGATATTCTCAGGGAGAAAACCTGTGCCCTCAGGGGAAGAAGGATTTGAGGAGTGGCTAGATGGCATCACTCAGGCCTTAGAGGAATGGGAAGTTCCAGAACGCAGCAAGAAACAGCGAATTGCTGAAAGTTTGAAGGGGCCTGCTCTGGATGCCATACGCAACCTGAAGATGAGCAGGAAAGACTGTACTGCACAGGACTACTTGGACATCTTGCAGAATGTGTTCGGTGGGACAGAAAAAGTTACCGAGCTCACCTATCAGCTGGAGCACTGCTACCAGAAAACAGGAGAGAAACTGTCAGAATATATGGGACGTCTAGATAAGATCCTGCATAGAATTATTCTGAAGAAGGGGATCGACCCAGGGAAGGTAGACGAGGCCCGGGCTCAGCAGGTATTGAGGGGAGCGCAGCCCCTGGATCCTATTGCATTGGCGCTGCGCACCCGACAGGACGGGAAGAACCTGGAATACCCCGACCTCATTCGAATGGTCAGAGAGGAAGAGGCCATGTGGGAGGAGAAAAAGAGGGAACAGCCAGTCGAGCCAACCAAACCTCTGGTGGTGATGGTCAGCCTGGCCATGACCCCCAAAAGGGATGCAGAAATGGACACCCTGAAATCGCAGATGTCCCAAGTGTTGGAGATACTGACTTCTTTGATGGAGAAAGATCAAAGGAAACCAGAAAAGAAAAGTCCAAGAAAGGAGTTGTTCCCGAATACCTCAGCGCCCGCTTCTCTACAGGATCGTGAAGAAGAGGTGATTTGTTACAACTGCGGAGGGATTGGTCATTTTGCAAACATATGTTCCAGTCCCAGGAAGAAAAAGATAAATAACCGCCAGCCGGCGGAAAACTTCAGAGGGCCCCGGTGAAGGAGTCAACCGGGTGCCCATCATTTTCAGTGAGCTCCAAACTGAATGAAAAACAAAAGAAGAGGGGAAAACAGCCACCAAGATCCATCCCATGCTGAAGACGGCCTACCAACGGCTGGTCCAAGAGCAGGAGACCCCTGGAGAGGGGATAGGGAAGGTGTGGAGACTTGGAAGAGAAGGGGTAGTGTTGCAGCCCGGCGAAGTAACCTGTCTCAGAGCCACTGTGAAGCTTACTTGGGAGCAGCCTGGTCCCTTTGTCGTGCTGGAGTCAGACCCAAGGGGTGAGTCCTCAGGTCTGGAAGTGATACCGGAAGTGATTCCGCTGAAGGTCCTGAAGAAGGCCCATTGTAGAGTTCCAGTGAGTGTTAGGAACACTACCAGAGACCCCATGGAAATCCCAGCCAGAATGCTGCTAGGCCAGGTGAGCCCTGCGGCCCCTGTTACCCTGTCAGAAGTGAAGAGGACAGGTGAAGGAGGAGATGCTTGGGAGAAGCTGTCCATGGAAAACCCGAATCTGCCAGGAGCTTGGAAGGAGAGAGCCAAGGCCCAGATGAATAGATGGGAGAAGATCTTCTCTAAGGATGAGTTCGATGTGGGGTGTGCAAGGAGTGCCACCCATCGGATCCGCCTCCAGGAAGACAAGCCCTTCCGAGAGAGGGTCAGGCGGGTCCCCCTAGCAAATCTGGAGGATCTAAGGGAACAACTTGCAGAACTCAAGAGGACTGGTGTGATACGGGAGACCAGAAGCCCCTATGCCTCTCCCATCGTGGTGGTCAGAAAGAAGAATGGATCATTGAGGCTCTGTATCGACTACAGGACTCTCAACAGGAGAACCATACCTGACCAATACACCACTCCGAGGATAGAGGATGCCCTACAGAGCTTGTCTGGAGCTAAATGGTTCAGCGTTATGGATCTCAAGAGCGGGTACTATCAGATTCCTATGCACCCAGAAGACAGGGAGAAGACAGCCTTCATAACCCCAGTAGGGTTCTTTGAATTCAACCGGATGCCCCAAGGTCTGTCTGGAGCCCCAGCGACTTTCCAACGTCTCATGGAGAAGACTGTAGGAGACATGAACCTTATTGAAGTCCTTGTATACCTGGACGATGTCATTGTCTTTGGGAGAACCTTGGAAGAACACGAAAGGAGGCTGGAAAAAGTGTTGAGAAGACTCAGTGAGGAAGGACTCAAGCTTTCGCCTGAGAAGTGTCGGTTCTATCAGTCTTCTGTGAACTATCTGGGGCACATAGTGTCTGAAGAAGGGGTTGCCACAGACCCTGAGAAATTGGAGGCAGTTACCTCCTGGCCACGACCCACCACAGTAACAGAACTCAGATCCTTCTTGGGGTTCTGCTCCTATTACAGGAGGTTTGTGGAAGGATTCGCCTGAATTGCCAGGCCATTGAATGAACTACTCAAGACCGAGGGGGAAGAGGACGACTCAGGGCGCAGGAAGCCGGGAGAGTCAGTCAGAGATCAGTGGAACCAGAAGTGTGAAGAGGCCTTCCAGGCATTAAAGGAGAGCCTAACCACTGCCCCAGTCTTGGCCTATGCAGACCCAACCAAGCCCTATGAACTACATGTAGATGCTAGTCATGACGGTCTGGGAGGAGTACTTTATCAAGAACACGAAGGGCAACAACGGCCTGTTGCCTATGTGAGCCGGAGCCTGACCCCCCCTGAGAAGAACTACCCCACTCACAAGCTGGAGTTCCTGGCCCTTAAGTGGGCGGTAGTAGACAAGCTCAAAGACTACCTGTATGGGGCGGAGTTCACTGTGAAGACCGACAACAACCCCCTTACCTACCTTTTCACCACGGCCAAGCTGGATGCCACTGGACACAGGTGGCTGGCCGCACTTTCTGGATTCAACTTCAGCCTAAAGTATCGGCCAGGGACTGGGAATCGAGATGCAGACGCTCTGTCCAGGAGATCTAATTCTCTCACCAGTGACGTAGAAGATTGGACCCAAGTGGCACCGGACGGGGTGCAGGCCCTTTGTCAAGGAGCTGAATTCCAAGCTCGAGGAGGTTCCAGAGCAGAGGAAATAGGAGTTACCATGGTGGGAGTCCCCAAACACTACTGTGGAGTAGCTCAACTGGGAGAGGACAACCTGCCAAGACTGTCCAAGAAGGAGTTGAGGTGTGACCAATTGGAAGACCCCATGGGGAGATTGGATCCTGATTCTCCAGGGCCTCCAGGACCAAACAGACTCATGCGTCAACCTTCAAAAGAAGCTCGCCTGCTGAGGAAAGAGTGGGACAGGTTGCAGTTACATCAGGGAGTGGTCTACCGAAGGGGCCCCTCTGATGACTCAGAAGATAAGTGGAAACTGTTCCTCCCAGAGAAATATCGAGAGACTGTTCTGATTGCCCTGCATGACAACCATGGCCACCTAGGGGCTGAAAGGACCTTTCAACTTGTCAGAAGTCGGTTCTATTGGCCCTGCATGAGGGCAGAGATAGAAGAGTACTGCCACTCATGTGCACGGTGCATCCAGAGGAAGACTTTACCCCATCAAGCTGCCCCAATGGGCCATCTACAGAGTCAAGGCCCAATGGATCTGGTATGCATTGATTTTCTCTGCCTCGAACCCGACCTGAGTGGACTAGGAAATGTTCTGGTGATAACCGACCATTTCACCCGGTATGCCCAGGCTTTCCCCACCAAAGACCAGAAGGCCTCCACCGTAGCCAAGGTACTTATGGAGAAGTACTTTGTCCATTATGGGCTGCCACAGCGACTCCATTCAGATCAAGGGAGGGACTTTGAGAGTAAGCTGATCCGGAAGCTCCTGGATTCTTTGGGAATCAAGAAGACTCGAACTACACCTTACCATCCACAGGGAGATGCTCAGCCGGAAAGGTTTAACCGAACCTTGCTCAACATGTTGGGGACTCTGGAAAGCGAGAAAAAGCAACATTGGAGCCAACACATAGCAGCCATAGTACATGCTTACAACTGCACCATCAGTGATGCTACAGGCTACTCCCCATATCGACTCATGTTTGGGAGAGAAGCGAGACTACCGGTGGACTTGGCCTTTGGCACCTCTCTGGACCATTCCTCAGCCACATCCCACAAAGGATATGTGGACAGGCTCAGACACAGCCTGAAAGTAGCCCATGAACATGCTCAAGCGGCCTCAGATCAAAGGGGAGCTCGAAATAAAAGAAACTTCGACTTGAAGGTTCGGGTACAAGACCTACAGCCCGGGGATCGAGTACTGTTACGCAATCTGGGGGTCCCTGGAAAGCACAAACTTGCAGACAGATGGAGATCTGAACCCTATGTCATCTGCAGGAAGTTGCCAGGCCTACCTGTCTATACGTTGAAGCCAGAAGGAAAGGTAGGCCCACTGAAGACGTGGCATCGAAACCACCTTCTCCCACTTGCTGAGGCAGTTAGAATACCTCCCGTGGGAGACTCCCCTGAACCGACCTCTATCCTGGATACTCCTAGGCCGAACACTCGGTCGCAGACCTCCCGAGCTGAAGATGGAGAGGCCTCTCAACTTAGTGGAAGTGAGGAGGGAGAACTTGATTGGCTGTGGCCTTCCCCAACTCCAGGAACTTCTACCATAGATCTTCCAACCACTGAAGACACCACAGATGAAACACTGAACCCAGAAGCCACAGAGTTCATCCCTTCTAGTCCTTCAGCAGAATACTGGGAAGATGCCCATGATGGTTGTTCAGAGGAAGAGGAGCCTGTGGCGCCAGAGCCAGAAATCCCAAGAGGGCAAAGGGCTCGAAGAGTCATCCGGCCTCCTAAGAAGCTGACCTACCCACAAATGGGGAACAGCTCAGAAGACTCTGTAGTTACTGCTAGGAGGAATGCTGAGAATCCGGATCCCTCCACGGTCCATTTGGTGGAGGGCAACCCCAGCTCACTCTCTGGCACAGCTAGACAGGTCGCCCCCACTGAAGCGACCTGTAGACAGGACAGCTCCCCATCTTATGATGATTGGTGGGAGGCTCCTCTGTCAACCCTATGCAACCGCATTGAATCTAGAATGTTTTGCAGACCTAAAAAAAAATGTCTTTGGGGACCAAAGATTCAAAGTGGGGGGAGTGTGTAGCGGGGTGTTCCCCTTTAATGCAGAGAGACAAGAAGTTCTAGGGGAGAGGTGAGTCAGGAGGAAGTAGAGAAAAGACATTGCTGGAGTGAGAGCAGAGGAGAGAGAGAGAGACTACATCACCCAGAACCACATTCTTCATATGTTCCCACCGCAGAGACTCATGGGAGGGGTTATAAAAGGAGGAGGCGAAGCTGGGCTCGGCCTCTTTGGGACACGAGACTTCACAGCCTGATCCTCCTGTGCGGATGTGTCGGAGTGCAAGGCCTGAAGCCTGAGGCCTTGCTCAGCACCAAAGAGCCTTCCACCCCCCTCTGCGAGCCTGGGTGGCATCTGACTTTGCTCAGCTACAGCCTTGTTGGATCGGGGACCCGATCGCTGGAGAGACCGAGTGCGTGTGACGCAGCTGGTGGAAGTTTCCCGGACTGGATCCGTAGTCCGGCGGGTGAGAGGGCATATGCCCAGAACAAGATACTGTTAATGCATATAGGCCAATAGACTGCCGTGGCCCCCCTCTAGTTGTTCCTGATACCCTTAGTGAAGAAGAGCCATACCATAGCTGAACTTGTAGTCGGGATAGCCAAGTTCCTGCCCATCTCTACCTACCTCACTGGATTACAAAGTTGTATTTTATTAATGTGCACCACCGTTAAAGACCTGCCGGTGAAGAAAAAGGACTAAGTTATAGACCTCAAAAACCAGGCCTGGTGGGGTTACTAATGTGTTTTGGGTTATTGCGCCATAGGGCATTTAGCTAACGGTCGCCCGTGTGGCGCACTTGTTGCATGTCAGTTCTTTAGTGTGTTAGCATTGCAGGGCTCTGCATTACCAATGATTGAATGTAAACTGTGATCAATGTTATTATCTTTCTTACTAAGAGCTTAAGTAAAACCTTATACCCTTTTTTTTTCTTTAGTATTGTCTTAATGCTCACTTATTCATAAGGTATAAGATAGATAGTTTACTTTTAGTACTAGCTGTGCCAGCAGAGGGTAGAGCATATTGCCGGGGGTTGGCGGAGCTGTCATCAGGGCCCAAACTAAATCTGCGGCCTTCTTAGTTGGAGGTATCGCTACATAAGTTACAAAGAAATTGAGGGTCTATAATTGCTATAGTAGGCTATAGTAAGTGTATTGGTAACACAAAACGCTGCCATGGATTCCTGCAGCGCCTGCAAGGTCCCCCTACTCAGGAAGGCACATGTACAGGCCCATCTGACACTTGCCAATGAACATCTAAATGATTCAGAGAAGGATTGGGAGAAAGTTCTCTGGTCAGATGAGACCAAAATTTAGCTCTTTTGCGTTAACGCGACTCGCCGTGTTTGGAGGAAGAAAAATGCTGACTATGACCCTAAGAACACTGTCACTACAGTCAAGCACGGAGGTGGAAACATGATGCTTTGGGGCTGTTATCCCTACTAAAGGTACAGGCCGACTTTTGCCGCATTGTGGGGCCAATGGACGGGGCTATGTATTGTAAAATCTTGGATGAGAACCTTCTTCCCTGAAGCTGGGTCATGGATGGGTCTTCCAGCATGACAATGACCCAAAACCTACCTCCAAGGCAACAAAGGAGTGGCTCAAGAAGAAACAGATTAAGGTCAAGGAGTTGCCTAGCCAGTCTCCAGACCTTAATCCTATAGAAAATTTATGGAGGGAGCTGAAACTTCGAGTTGCCAAGTGACAGCAAGAAACCTGAAGGATTTAGAGAAGATTTGTAAAGAAGAGTGGACCAAAATCCCTCCTGAGATGTGTGCAAACCTGATCACCAACTACAAGAAACGTCTGACCTCTGTGCTTCCCAACAAGAGTTCTCCACCAACTACTAAAGCCCTGTACACACGACCGGTTTTACCGATAAAAACAGTCCGATGGCATGTTTTCATCGGACAAACCAATCGTGTGTGGGCCCCATCGGACTTATTTCCATTGGTGAAAAAAAATAGAACATGTTTTAAATTTTTCCGATGGAAAAAAAACGATAGGAAATTCCGATCATCTGTGTGGAACTCCATCGGAGAAAAAACGCACGCATGCTTAGACTGAATTAGGAGACGGGAGCGCTCGTTCTGGTAAAACTCGCGTTCGTAATGTAGATAGCACGTTCGTTATGCTGTAAGGGACTGAAAAGCACGGAGACTGAAAAGCGCAAATCGGTTCTCACCAAACTTTTACTAACACGCAGTAACACGAAATCAGCAAAAGCAGCCCAAAGGGTGGCGCCATTGGATTTAAACTTCCCATTTATAGTGCCGTCGTACGTGTTGTACGTCACGGCGTTTGGGACGGTCGGAATTTTGTCTGATGGTGTGTAGGCAAGACTGATGGAAGTCAGCTTCATCGGAATTCCGATGGAAAAATCCATCAGATTTGATTCCATCGTGTGTACAGGGCTTAACCCTTTCCCGCCGAGCGTACGCAGATAAGCGTAGTCGGCTTTCGTGGGTTATACCGGGATGATGCCTGCAGCTGCAGGCATCATCCCGGTATCATTTTTTAGAGCCGGCGATTGGCTTTCCAAGGATAACAACCGATGCGGCTAAAAGCCGCTCGGTTGTTATCCCGGAGGAGCGGAAGGGGACATCCCCCCTCCCGCCGCCTTTGCCGCTCTTACCGGGCCTCCCGTCCCCCCGGGAAATCCAATCCACGATGCGCCACTTCCGGCGCCTAGAGAGAGAGACTGAATCGAAGCAGCGAACGGCTTTGATTCAGTCTCTTCAATGTAACCACGGAAGCGACGTCATGACGTCACGTCCGGGTTACTCGGCTGCCAATGGCGCCGGATTTAAAAAAGTACACAGTATTCAGAATCGCCGTTTTCGGTGATCTGAATACTTTGAAGTGCAAAGGAGGGATTGGGGGTCATTTAAAGAGTACCATCAAAAGTACCTGTCACCACTTATTACTGTCACAAGGGATGTTTACATTCCTTGTGATAGCAATGAAAGTGATCGAAATTTTTTTTTTTTTTTAAAACACAATTTTAGATTATAAAAATAAATAAAATAAATACGATTTTTTTTTTTTTAAAGCGCCCCTGTCCCCGCGAGCTCGCGCAGCAAAGAAAACGCATACGGAAGTCACACCTCCATATGAAAACGGTGTTCAAATCACACATGTGAGGTATCGCCGCGATCGTCAAAGCGAGAGCAATAATTCTAGCCATATACCTCCTCTGTAACTTTGCCTATGGAGATTTTTAGGTACCGTAGTTTGTCGCCATTCCACGAGTGCTTACAATTATAAAGCATGACATGTTTGGTATCTATTTACTCTGCGTAACATCATCTTTCATATTATACAAAAAAATTGGGCTAACTTTACTTTTACATTTTTTTTAAATTCATGAAAGTAAATTTTTCCCAAAAAGTTGCATTTAAAACACCGCTGCACAAATACCGTGTGACATAAAATATTACAACAATCGCCATTTTATTCTCTAGATTCTCTGCTAAAAAAATATATATAATGTTTGGGTTTTCCAAATAATTTTCTAGCAAAAAATATGGATTTTAACTTGTAAACACCAAATGTCAGAAATAGGCTGAAGCCTCGCACACACAACCGATTTTCTTGGCAAAAAACGACAAGAAACCTGCTGGGAGAGCTTTCTTGCCGAGAAAACCATTCGTGTGTATGGTTTCTCATCGCAAAAACTACTGGGAATCTCGACGAGAAAAATAGAGAACCTGCTCTCTATTTCCTCGTCAGGATTCTCGTTTTTCTCGTCGGGATTCTCGTCGGCCTGTTTCCCGACGAGAAAACCGGTCGTGTGTACGCTTTTCCGAGTCTTAAAAAATCGCGCATTGCTCAGAATCAAGTATGAGACGGGAGCGCTCCTTCTGGTAAAACTAGCGTTCGTAATGGAGATAGCACATTGGTCACGCTGTAACGAACTGAAAAGCACGAAGACTGAAAAGCGCGAATCGTCTCTCCCCAAACTTTTACTAACACGCGGTAACACGAGATCAGCAAAAGCAGCCCAAGGGGTGGCGCCATTGAAATCGAACTTCCCCTTTATACTGCCGTCGTACGTGTTGTACGTCACCGCGCTTTACAACGTCGAGATTCGGAATTGACAGTGTGTATGCAAGGAAAGCTTGACAAGAATCTCGTCGAGAAAAAATACGTTTTTTTTTTTTACGACGAGATTCTCGCTCGTGTGTACGAGGCTTTACTCATGAAAGGGTCATGTTTTGCTTGGGGACCTAATACTTATTTTACTCACTGAACTGCAACTCAGTTTATAACATTTTTTATCGTGTTTTTTCTGGATTTTTGGTTGACATTCTGTCTCTATCATTTAAAATACACCTATGATAAAAAAAAATGATAGACTCTTCATTTCTTTGTAAGTGGGCAAACTTACACAATCTGCAGGGTATCAAATCATTATTTTCCCCACTGTATAGAGATCAGACCAAAATGAGGGACAAATGAGGAGGAATGAGGGACGGAGGGACTTTGTTCCGAATGAGGGACAGTCCCTCGAAATCGGGGACAGTTGGGAGCTATGTTATCCAGATCATCAATCTTTTCCCTCGGTATTATCCATCGTTGTTCTGCTTACTTGTCTGGCATCTGGACTCGGTCTTTGTCTGTCCCGGCCATAAGTCTGCTGACTCGGATACTGTCTGTTGTTTGCTCTGACCATCTGTCTGGTGACGTACGCCCTTCTACCATCTATGCCGCCTGTTGTTGTTGCCAGAGGGTCTACCAAACTCCATGACAACAGCTCCGCTAATGGGACCAAGTTTGACATTTGCAAGACAAGTCCACATATGGATTCAGTTTCAGCCGCCCATAATTCTGGATCTGCCACTTCTATTGATATGCCAGTTTCACTGAAGAGGACTGCTGCTTATGGAAGATATTATAGAGTATATCATTTATGTACTTTCACTGATCAGCCATAACTTTATGACCACTAACATGTTACAGTCATCTCGTTACAATGGCATCTGAAAGTGGGTGGGATATATTAGGCAGCAAGTGAATATGTTGTCCTTGAAGTTGATGTGTTGAAAACAGAAAAAAAAAAAATGTTCATCGCAGTTTGTTGAGTATGGGGCTGTGTAGCTGCAGACCGGTCAAGGTGCCCATGCTGACCCGTGTCCACAGCCAAAAGTGCCTACAATGGGCATGTGAGCATCAGAACTGGACCACGGAGCAATGGAAGAAGGTGACTTGGCCTGATGAATCATGTTTTCTTTTACATCATGCGGATGGCCGGGTGAGTGTGCGTCACGAGATGGCACCAGGATGCAGTATGGGTAGAAGACAAGCCGGCGGGGGGGCAGTGTGATGCTTTGTGCAATGTTCTGCTGGGAAACCTTGGCTCCTGCCATTCATCTGGATGTTACTTGACACGTTTGTTCCTCACCCCCTGGTATTCCCAATTTCAACATTAGCAGATACCCTTTCTATAATTTTACAACATACCCACAGGTAAGGGTGCTAGGATTGCAGCTTTTGTTCCCCCTCTTCCTGCCTTAGTTAACCACTTGCCGCCCGCCCTATAGCGTATTGACGGCGGCAAAGTGGTTTCAAAATCCTGACTGGACGTCATATGACGTCCTCAGGATTTTGAGCCGCTGCGCGCCCCCGGGGGCGCGCATCGCGGCGGTCGTTGCTGCGGGGTGTCAGTCTGACACCCCACAACACCGATCTAGGTAAAGAGTCTCCGACGGAGACTCTTTACCACGTGATCAGCCGTGTCCAATCACGGCCGATCACAGTGTAAACAGGAAAAGCCGGTCATCGGCTTTTCCTCACTCGCGTCTGTCAGACGCGAGTAGAGGAGAGCCGATCGGCTGCTCCTCTGACAGGGAGGGTTTGTGCTGATAGATTATCAGCGCAGCCCCCCCGAGGATGCCCACACTGGACCACCAGGGATGCCACCAGGGATGCCAGCACCAGGTATGCCACCCTAGACCAACAGGGATGCCAGTTAGTGCCCCCTAATGGATGCCAATCAGTGCCCACAATGGGCATCACTGATTGGCAGGCATTATTGTTTGGCACTGATTGGCATCCATTACAGTACATCAGTGACGCCTATCAGTGCCCACCCGTGCCACCTATCAGTGCCCATCCATGCACATCCGTGCCACTTATCAGTGCCCATCCATGCCCATCCGTGCCGCCTATCAGTGCCCATCCGTGCCACCTATCAGTGCCCATCCGTGCCGCCTATCAGTGCCCATCCGTGCCGCCTATCTGTGCTGCCTATCCGTGCCCATCTGTGCCTCCTATCCGTGCCCATTCGTGCCGCCTATCCGTGCCACCTTTCAGTGCTGCATATTAGTGCCCATCATCAGTGCCCATCAATGCCACCTCATTGGTGCCACCTCATCGGTGCCTGTCGGTGCAGCCTCATCAGTGAAGGAGAAAACATACTTATTTAAAAAGTTTTGTAACTGAAACAAAAAAAAAAAATTTTTTTCAAAATTTTCGGTCTTTTTTTATTTTTTTTAGCAGAAAATAAAAATCCCAGAGGTGATCAAATATCACCAAAAGAAAGCTTTATTTGTGGGGAAAAAATGATAAAAATTTAGTTTGGGTACAGTGTAGCATGACCGCGCAATTGTCATTCAAAGTGCAACAGCGCAGAAAGCTGAAAATTGGTCTGGGTAGGAAGGTGTATAAGTGCCCAGTATGGAAGTGGGTAATTACCATTAATTAAGATTATTATATATTATATATTATAGGGGTCCCCAATCAATTGCTCCTGATGAGTGAATACAACTCCACGAAACGCGTAGAGCTTTCATATTTGATGTCACACCACAGCAATCATGTGGCTACCATCGGTTTTAATTGTTTGAGTCATCAACTTTCATTATATGTTACCATGTCTTAGTTTTGGGTATACTGCCGATATCGAGGTTGATCATGTGCTACTTTGTATATTATACTACTATTTTTACTATAATGTGATATACCAATCATGTTCCATTTTACATTGTATCATACTTATTGAAATAATATCGATGTCATTCCATGCATTATGCTCTTAATTGATGCTAATAAAATAATTTTATACTTTATATTGTTTGACTCATCCTGCCCTAGTGTTGTGTTTCACACAAAGTCCCACTGCCCTCATTGCCAGTCACTTGACACGTACCAGATACCTAAATATTGCTGGTCACCAAGTACCACCCCTTCATGGCAACACATTTCCTGATAGCAGCAACCTCTTTCAGCAGGATAAAGCGCCCTGTCACATTGCAAAAATAGTTCAAGAATGGTTTGAGAAACACAACAATGAGTTTGTGGTGTTGACTTGGCCTCCAAATTCTCCAGATCTCAGTCCAAGCGAGCATCTGTAGGATGTGATGGAAAAACAAGTCCGATCCATGGAGGCGCCACCTCACCACTTACAGGACTTAAAGGATCTGATACTGACATACCTTCAGAGGTCTAGTGAAGTCCATGCCTTGACAGGTTTGGGCTGTTTTGGAGGCAAAAATGGGAACCTACTCAGTGTGGTCATAAAGTTACAGTTGATTGGTGTTAATAAAAGGGTGTGGAATAAAAATAAAAATGAAATGAATACTCAATACTATCATTGTAGGTATTAACCCCATACAGTTACCAGAATACAATCTTTTATATTGGCATAGCGGGCTGTTAAGTATTAATAGGTAATGATGATTTTTAAGATGTTACTAACACTGTTAATGCTGGAATGTGACAAAAAATCTGAGATCTGCATTTCTTTGGGCAGATGTCTATAGAGAAAAACACATTGGATTTGGCAGAATTTACAGAGAAGGAAAATTGCTGCTGGGAGAGCGAGAAATGCGGAGACTGAAATAAAGGAGCCAACCCCGGCAGGGGCTCCTCCATCCACTTCTGACATTCTAATCTCACTGAAATGGATTAATTATAAATGCGGCTTCGGCGGGGTGAAAAGATTTCTACCAGGTCACAGATAAAGGGAAATCACTGATGAGATTCCAGCCCATAATAATAGAAACCTGCAAATGTCTGTGTGTGACCTGCAGATGAATCACCCGAGAGATGGAGCCCATCGTATGGAAGGAGGACATCTCTGAACGTCTGCATTACTGGAGGAGATATTACTGCCAGATCTCTCTCCCTCCCCCTCTCCCTCCCTCTCTCTCTCTCCCTCTCCCTCCCCCTCTCCCTCCCTCTCTCCCCCTCTCTCCCTCCCTCTCCCCCTCTCCCTCAGCCCTCTCCCTCTCTCCCTCCCCCTCTCCCTCTCTCTCTCCCCCTCTCTCTCCCCCTCTCTCTCTCCCCCTCTCCCTCTCCCCCTCTCCCCCTCTCTCTCTCCCTCCCTCTCCCCCCTCCCTCTCTCTCCACCCCTCTATCTCTCTCCCTCCCCCTCCTTCCCTCTCTCCCCCTCTCCCTCCCTCTCCCTCACCCCTCTCTCTCTGCCCCTCTCCCTCTCTCTCTCTTCCCCTCTCTCTCCCCCTCCCCCTCTCCCGCTCTCTCACTCTCCCTCCCTCTCTCCCCCCTCTCCCTCTCTCCCTCTCCCCCTCTCTCACCCCTCTCTCTCTCTGCCCCTCTCCCTCTCTTCCTCTCTCTCTCTCCCCCTCTCTCTCCCCTCCCCCTCTCCCCCCCTCTCCCCCTCTCTCCCCTCCCCCTCTCTCCCCTCCCTCTCCCCCATCTCTCGCTCTCTCTCTCTCTCATTCCTTTCCTCTTCTCCACCTTTGTCTCTTTCTCCTCCCATCTTTCCTTCTTTATTTTCCTTCCCTTCCCCTCCATTCTTTTCTATCCTCCTTTTCCTTCCTTCCTTCTTTTATTCCTTCCCTTCCCTTCCTTTCCTTCCCTCCTTTTCCTTCCTTCCCTTCCTTTCCTTCCTTTTCCTTCCTTCCCTTCCTTTCCTTCCCTCCTTTTCCTTCCCTCCTTCTTCCTTCCATTCCTCATTTTGCTTCCTGCCTTCTCCTTCCTTTCTATCCTCCTCTTTCTTCCTTTCCTCCTCTTCCTTCCTTCCTTTGTATACTCCCCTTCCTTCCCTCTTTCCTCCCTACCTTTTTCCTTTACACCCTCTTTATCTTTTTAAATGTATGTTTTAAAAAGACTCTTGGATGTCTATCTATCTTTCTATCTTTCTAATCTTTCTATCTTTCTATCCTATTTCTTTCCTCCACCTTTGTCTCTTTCTCCTCCCATCTTTTCTTCTTTATTTTCCTTCATTATTTTCCTTCATTCTTTTCTATCCTCCTTTTCCTTCCTTCCTTTCCTCCTTCCTTCCTTCCTCCCTTTCTTTTGTTTTCCTTCATTTCTTCCTTCCTTTCTATCCTCTTCCTTCCTATCCTCCTTTTCCTTCCTTCCTTTGCCTTCCTTCCCTTCCTCCTTTTCCTTCCTCTTCCTTCCTTCCTTTCCTCCTTTTCTTTCCTCTTCCTTTTGAAGAATTGTCAACAATCACATTTGAACAGAACTCCCCTGGCATAGAAGTCCTCATCCTCACAAGGGGTGTGTTGTTCAAATGTTGACAATTGTTATCTCATTTAGATTACATTTGTATATAAAGTCTGTATTGGTGTCTCCTGACGAGGAGGACAATGTCCAAGAAACGCGTTGAGCCGTGAAGACTAGAACATGTAAACTAATTATCTTAATAATGTGAGATCTTTTTTATATTTTGTATCTCTTGGTGTTGTATTTGAAAATGTTGTAATGTAACAAGAGTCTATATTTGTACTTTTTAAAAACAAACACGAATTAATAAAAAATAAATTTAAGGCGCCTTTCACACGGACGGCTGTTTTGCCGCAGTTAAAAGCATGTAAAATGTTCTGTGAAATTCAAGGCTCCATGCACTGCGATTAGCTGCATTTGTACATTGCGAATACCTGCGTTTACGTGCGGTTACATGCGGCCGTGTTTAGCTGCGGTAGTCATTCCCATAGCAACCCTTTTTATACCTACTGATTATGATGTGCTTCCTGTTGTTCTTTTTTTTTTCTCACGCTGCTATCCGCAGTTGACACAATAGACTGCGATTACCTGCGGTTATGTGCATATAGCTGCGCTACATCACACCTGGACGCATTCAATTCTATTTTTTCTATTCGCACCAAACCGCATGTAACGAAATCGCAGCTAAATGCTGTGTGTGAATGGGGCCATAGGAAAGCATTGTGTGCTTTTAGCTGCGGTAGAAAACTAGAAAACCCGCAGCTAAAAGCACCATTCTATCCGTCCGTGTGAAAGGGGCCCAAGACTAAAATGAATGCTGTGCCTCAAAAGTCCCACGCCAACACCATAGTGTAATTTTACTGCTAATTCTAATTTAGGCATGTGGCACTCAAAACGTAACATATTTTAATTGGGTGCTATGATGCGTTTTTGTGCTTTAAAATAAAAATAAAAAAATAGATTTTTCCCCGCCAAAAATTGTGTTTTAAAAATACAGTGTGGCATAAAAAAATTGCAACACCCCCAATTTATTCTCTAGGGCATGGGTAGGCAACCAACCGGGCCGCTGCTGCTAAATGTCCGGCCCGTCAGTGCCTCGGCTTGAACCGGGGTGGTGCCTGCAGCTACTAAGTGCCAGAAAAAGCCTGGTCTGGAAGTGAATACTAGCACCCCTCCCGCCTAGGTAATACTAGAAGATCTAGACTGTTCTGCTGTTAGAATGTAAAGGGGGCCAGAGGTGCTGGGACTGTGTAATGCAAAGGGGGCCAGAGGTGCAGGGGCTGTGTAATGTAAAGGGGGCCAGAGGTGCGAGGGCTGTGTAATGTAAAGGGGGCCAGAGGTATGGGGGCTTTGTAATGTAAAGGGGCCAGAGTTGTGGGGGCTGTGTAATGTAAAGAGGGCCAAAGGTGCGGGGGCTGTGTAATGTAAAGGGGTCCAGAGGTACGGAGGATGTGTAATGTAAACAGGGCCAGAAGTGCAGGGGTTGTGTAATGTAAAGGGGGCCAGAGGTACGGGGGCTTTGTAATGCAAAGGGGGCCAGAAGTGTAGGGGCTGTGTAATGTAAAGGGGGCCAGAGGTACGGGGGCTTTGTAATGTAAAGGGGGCCAGAGTTGTGGGGGCTGTGTAATGTAAAGGGGGCCAGAGGTACTGGGGCTGTGTAATGTAAACGGGGCCAGAAGTGCAGGGGCTGTGTAATGTAAAGGGGGCCAGAGGCATGGGGGCTATGTAATGTAAAGGGGGCCAGAGGTGCGGGGGCTGTGTAATGTAAACGGGGCCAGAAGTGCAGGGGCTGTGTAATGTAAAGGGGGCCAGAGGTGCGGGGGCTGTGTAATGTAAAGGGGGCCAGAAGTGTAGGGGCTGTGTAATGTAAAGGGGGCCAGAGGTGCGGGGGCTGTTTAATGTAAAGGGGACCAGAGGTGTGGGGGGCTGTGTAATGTGAAGGGTCCAGAGGTGCGGGGGCTGTGTAATGTAAAGGGGCCAGAGGTATGGGGGCTGTGTAATGTAAAGGGGGCCAGAGGTATGGGGGCTGTGTAATGTAAAGGGAGCAAGAGGTGCGGGGCTGTGTAATGTAAAGGGGGCCAGAGGTGCGGGGGGCTGTGTAATGTAAAGGGGTCCAGAGGTGCTGGGACTGTGTAATGCAAAGGGGGCCAGAGGTGCAGGGGCTGTGTAATGTAAAGGGGGCCAGAGGTGCGAGGGCTGTGTAATGTAAAGGAGGCCAGAGGTGCGAGGGCTGTGTAATGTAAAGGGGGCCAGAGGTGCGAGGGCTGTGTAATGTAAAGGGGGCCAGAGGTGCGAGGGCTGTGTAATGTAAAGGGGGCCAGAGGTGCGGGGGCTGTGTAATGTGAAGGGGGCCAGAGGTGCGAGGGACTGTGTAATGTAAAGGGGGCCAGAGGTGCGGGGGCTGTGTATTGTAAAGGGGGCCAGAGGTGCGGGGGGGCTGTGTATTGTAAAGGGGGCCAGAGGTGCGGGGGCTGTGTAATGTAAAGGGGGCCAGAGGTGTGAGGGCTGTGTAATGTTATCTTCATTTATTAGCAGGTGAATGTGGCCCTCCATGCATTCACATACATTAAATCGGGCCCTTAAGTGCAAACAGGTTGCTGACCCCTGCTCGAGAGCCTCTGCTTTAAAAATATATATAATGCTTGAAGGTTCTAAGAAACTTTCTAACAAAAAATACAAAGTGCCACAAAAAGCCCGGTCTGGAAGTGGATACTAGCACCCCTCCCCCCCTAGGTAATACTAGAAGATCTAGACTGTCCCGCCTGTTAGAAACCATGGAAAAGTTTCTGTGTAGACTGGAGTTCTTCTTTAAGGCAATGCTTCACTGGAATGACCTATAAACATTCAGCGGTAATGTACAATGAGGGTAGAGCCTAATGCCTTAATTAAAATGATATTTCAAATGTTTTTTTTCTGGAGCCGCGTGCTGTTGGTATTTTTTCGTTTTCATTATTTAGTATATCTATTAGACATGAGTCACAGGCTTTTAATTATCTTAAGGTCGCACAGACGGGGAGAGGGTTGTCACAAGTGTAGCTTACCAGACCCATATGTCATTGTAGCTTCAACAAACAATTACCACGTAATAATATACACCGAGCAACGGAGCACCACCGGCTGGATTATCTTATCAGGATAATGTTCCTACAAAGATGGAAGTCCTTCCATACCGCCACACGTACGTGAATTCAATAAACTGCTGATATTATTGATACAAAGTAATGCAGATCTGTAATCGTTAATAATGTACAGAATTAGTTTGTTTTTGTTTTTTATGCAAGGTGTAAGTACGGGAATGTGACCTGGAATCAGCCTCTAGCAGTTCCTGTACAGCAGAGCTCAGACTGTAAGAAGCACAAGGACCCAATCAGTTGTGTTGCAGTGCTCAGGTGTTATCAAGGAACGTGCTGATAGTAGGAGAGAGCAGAGTACCAGAGAGATGCTTTATCCGTCTGCTGTACTGTCCAATCACAGGCTGTGGGCATAACCTGTAAGTGTTACTTAAAGTGTTACTAAACCCAGGAGCCTCCATTCACTATATCTGGTCTCCCCAGGAGCCTGCATTCACTATATCTGGTCTCCCCAGGAGCCTGCATTCACTATATCTGGTCTCCTACAGTTCAAAAGGGGGGCACAGGCACCTGCTGACTCTTATTGCAGACCAGCGGCAACCCGTCCATTAGGGGCCCCCCTATCCATGCGTCCGGCCCCTTGATCTACATACAGGGCACTGGACCATGGATTCCAAAGGGGGGGAGGGGGGTGTTGGTTTGAAGCACATGATTGGAGCCAGAGGCTCTAATAGGCTTCAAAAAAAGCTCCCAGCTCACACAGTTGTGTCACAATAACGACTAAATATTCACTATTGCCACACTGATCCTCTTCCTGGCCAATCAGGAAGCGGGTCTTGAGACCCGCTACCTGATTGGTTGACAGGACAGGCGATCCTATTGGACGCCTAGGAGGAGGAGGGAAGAGACGCACAGCAGAAGCAGCTGTGTTGCAGAAGAGGAGAGGACACAAGAGCCGCCGCCCGTAGGAACCCGGAACCCGCCTGTCACCCATAGGAGCCTGCAACACACCCGCAACCTAGATGGGGTAAGTGCTGGGCTTGATGCCAACTGACCAATCGACCTACCTAGAGCGGGCGGGAGGGGGGTTGTTTTGTTTTCTGCCCCACCCAAAAAAAAAAAACACACCAGCCGCCACTGTTGCAGACACTAAACCTCTTCTGCCTCCCCCTGCAACACTGACAGCTTCTCCTCTTCTTTTCCCCCTCCAGCAGCACTGCAGCGGGGTTGGTTCTAGCACACTTACCTCTTCCATCTGCTGTCCGTGCCCCCCTGTGCGTTGCCAGCTTCTTTCCTCTCCCGCCGGAAGCTGCTGCAGGCACACAGTGGTGGTGGGGGGGTTTCAGGATAGGGAACGGGGGAAGGGGCCGGTAAACACGTAATTTCCTGAATAAACACAGTGAGCAATCATTACCAATCACTCCTGTGTCCATTTATCATGCTTCAGTTTGTAAATGAGCAGGAAGCCTCGGAGCGCTTCCTATTCATTCATCTGTGCAGCTGAGGTTACTTTCAGTCGGGGGTAAGGGGGCCCTGTCAGGTAGGCTGTATGGGGCCCGTGATTTCTAACAGCAGCCCTGTATATACACACAGCGATTAGTGGGGTATATATGTAGCACACACCATCCCTATCCTGCTTACCTCCACTTGCAGGATAGGACACACCATGCCACATGCCCAGTCTCCTCCATTGTGTAGAGGGTGAGCGGTGTTAACAGTTTTTGGGTCCTGCAGCGAGTTACCTCCTTCCGTTGGTTCTCGTCCCCAGAGTGTAGGGAAAAGTCTATTTTCTCTAATAAGAAGGCCAATGTCCAGACAGTGTTAAACTCCAACAGACGAGTTTATTCTTTTCTCTGCACATAACTTGGTAAGGAAAGTTGAAGATAGAAATAAAGTTGAGTAGGGAGGTTGGTTCAGGCACGCAGCACTTAATTACCCTCATCGCCACTCAAGCCTGAGTGGGTTTTGCTCACCCGGATAGTCCCCTCTCACGGTTCTAGCAGCCGAAATGAAACACGAACAATTACCCTAGATTCGTCTCCCCCAAGGACAGTTCAGGAGATCCTCTGCCACAGAATCCTTTAGTTCCTGAATCCAAAACTCTTTACCACCTGTACTTTTTAGAGACCATAAGTGCCAATGGGGCACATTACAGGAGCTATCTTGTGACTTACAGAATCCTTCCCTCTGATAGACAACCAGGCCTCTCCAGGAACAGTGACTTCCTTCACCAGTCATCCGGACAGGTCCTCCCCTGGTTTCCTCTCTCTCTCTCAGAGTGGGCCACCCTCCCACGGGTACCCTGGGATTCCGATGGTCTGGTTGTAAGCCTCAGTTAAAGGTACTGGGCCTACCTGGAACGATGGAGCCTCGGGCCAAAAGGTGCCCGGGACCCAACACATTCACGCGCACCCCTGGCCATGAGGGCCACCGAAGGTGGGGTACGTGCCGAGGACCCAGACCCAATGGCGTCTGCCCCTTGAGTACCCTCTCCCGGCATGCACAGCAGGTAGACCACGCCCACTGCACAGCCTCCGGGAGAGGACATCCAATCACGCCACAATGTCACCTGCGGTTCAACCCGAGACCTGGGCAACACCACAGCAAAGCAGAGTCCGATCTAAGGAAATTAAACAGCCTGAGCCAAACTATTGCCCAGGCCACCCTCTAAATTTCAGACATAGCGACTCCAAATTTGGGGGTCCGCTATATATATATATATATATATATATATATATATATATATATACACATATACACACACACACACAACACACACACATCTACAGTTGCAATAAAAAGTATGTGAACCCTTTGGAATGATATGGATTTCTGCACAAATTGGTCATAAAATATGATCTGATCTTCATCTAAGTCACAACAATAGACAATCACAGTCTTCTGCTTAAACTAATAACACACAAAGAATTAAATGTTACCATGTTTTTATTGAACACACCATGTAAACATTCACAGTGCAGGTGGAAAAAGTATGTGAACCCCTAGACTAATGAGATCTCCAAGAGCTAATTGGAGTGAGGTGTCAGCCAACTGGAGTCCAATCAATGAGATGAGATTGGAGGTGTTGGGTACAGCTGCCCTGCCCTCTAAAAAACACACACCAGTTCAGGGTTTGCTTTTCACAAGAAGCATTGCCTGATGTGAATGATGCCTCGCACAAAAGAGCTCTCAGAAGACCTACGATAAAGAATTGTTGACTTGCATAAAGCCGGAAAGGGTTATAAAAGTATCTCCAAAAGCCTTGCTGTTCATCAGTCCACGGTAAGACAAATTGTCTATAAATGGAGAAAGTTCAGCATTGCTGCTACTCTCCCTAGGAGTGGGCGTCCTGTAAAGATGACTGCAAGAGCACAGCGCAGACTGCTCAATGAGGTGAAGAAGAATCCTAGAGTGTCAGCTAAAGACTTACAAAAGTCTCTGGCATATGCTAACATCCCTGTTAGCGAATCTACGATATGTAAAACACTAAACAAGAATGGATTTCATGGGAGGGTACCACAGAGGAAGCCACTGCTGTCCAAAAAAAACATTGCTGCACGTTTACAGTTTGCACAAGAGCACCTGGATGTTCCACAGCAGTACTGGCAAAATATTCTGTGGACAGATGAAACCAAAGTTAGGTTGTTTGGAAGAAACACACAACACTATGTGTGGAGAAAAAGAGGCACAGCTCACCAACATCAAAACCTCATCCCAACTGTAAAGTATGGTGGTGGGGGCATCATGGTTTGGGGCTGCTTTGCTGCGTCAGGGCCTGGAAAGATTGCTATCATCGAAGGAAAAATGAATTCCCAAGTTTATCAAGACATTTTGCAGGAGAACTTAAGGCCATCTGTCCACCAGCTGAAGCTCAACAGAAGATGGGTGTTGCAACAGGACAACGACCCAAAGCATAGAAGTAAATCAACAACAGAATGGCTTAAACAGAAGAAAATACGCCTTCTGGAGTGGCCCAGTCAGAGTCCTGACCTCAACCCGATTGAGATGCTGTGGCATGACCTCAAGAAAGCGATTCACACCAGACATCCCAAGAATATTGCTGAACTGAAACAGTTCTGTAAAGAGGAATGGTCAAGAATTACTCCTGACCGTTGTGCACGTCTGATCTGCAACTACAGGAAACGTTTGGTTGAAGTTATTCCTGCCAAGGGTTCACATACTTTTTCAACCTGCACTGTGAATGTTTACATGGTGTGTTCAATAAAAACATGGTAACATTTAATTCTTTGTGTGTTATTAGTTTAAGCAGAAGACTGATTGTCTATTGTTGCGACTGATCCCATTTTATGACCAATTTGTGCAGAAATCCATATCATTCCAAAAGGGTTCACATACTTTTTATTGCAACTGTACACACACACAATTCTAGGTATAAGGTATATAAATACAGCGTAGTTGTGCCTCTTGTACAGGACTATTACGGCTCAGTCCATGAAGTCAGTTGTAAAATGTGATCTGTGGCCGCGGTTTATTTTCCGGACTCAGCAGACGCGGCGGGCTCTGATGGCGCTGGGAATAGAGAAGGAGCTCTCAGCCAGAAGATGATGTGAATGTTGGAAGAAATATTGGAAGGGCGGCCTGGGGAAGAATGATCCTGCAACAAAAATAAATGAATGTAATAAATAGAACAGAGAGAACTGTGACAGCCGCGCCACAGACACAACCCGGCCCAAAATCCAATCTTTTCTGCCCACAACGGCTCGGACACCAGCTGTCAGCTGACGTATAAAGAAAAAAAATCTCCAAAATATAATTCAAGGATTAAAGGGAACCTGACAGGAGAGAAAGACCTACACTGCCATTCCTGGCTCCCTTCTAAAAAAAAAAAAAAATGCTAGTTCCCTGCCTGTTGTATTAATCCTACAGCTTCACCACATCCTAATTGAATGACAAAGCTGCAGCCAAATGACTATGGAGCTTGAGACCGGGGCCAAAGGTTTTGGGCCAGTGGTTCATTAGACAAGGAAGCCAAAAGGTTAAGTATGGCAGTCAGGAAATTAGTATTTTCAGAAAGGAGGTGGGGTAGCACATTTTATCTGCTCATGACCAATCCCTTTGTCCCTTTAATGGGACTTTATGTCCAAGTTCCTCCACTCCAAACTCGCTCATCCATGTCTTTATGGACCTTGCTTTGTGCACTGGGGGGCAGTCATGTTGGAACAGGAAGGGGCCGTCCCCAAACTGTTCCCACAAAGTTGGGAGAATGAAATTGTCCAAAATGTCTTGTTATGCTGACGCCTTAAGAGTTCCCTTTACTGGAACTAAGGGGCCAAACCCAACCCCTGAAAAACAACCCCCACACCATAATCCCCCCTCCACCAAATGATTTGGACCAGTGCACAAAGCAAGGTCTATAAAGACATGGATGAGTGAGTTTGGGGTGGAGGAACTTGACTGGCCTGCAGAGAGTCCTGACCTCAACCTGATAGAACACCTTTGGGATGAATGCGAGCCAGGCCGTCTCGTCCAACATCAGTGCCTGACCTCACAAATACGCTTCTGGAAGAATGGTCAAACATTACCATAGACACCCTCCTAAACCTTGTGGACGGCCTTCCCAGAAGAGTTGAAGCTGTTATAGCTGCAAAGGGTGGGCCAACTCAATATTGAACCCTACGGACTAAGACTGGGATGCTATTAATGTTTATGTGCGTGTAAAGGCAGGTGTCCCAATACTTTTGACAATATAGTGCATGTTTTTTAATATACAGTAATGTACAAAAGTTTTAGGCAGGTGTGAAGAAAGACAATAAAGTAAGAATGTTTTCAAAAATATATATTCTAATAGTTTATTTTTATCAATTAGTAAAATGGGAAGTAAATTAACAGAATCCAAATCAAAACATTATTGTTCCCCTTTGACCACCCTTTGATTCCAATCAGCATCAGTTCTAAAGCCCCATACACACGGTCTGACTTTTTGACAACAAACTTTAAAATTTCCAGGTTTTCCAAAAATTCCGACCGTGTGTACGCTCCATCGGACAAACTTTTTTGGTTTTCATCGGACAAAAGTTCACTCTGCAAACGGACAAACTTTTCGGCAACAAAAGTCCTACGGTGCAAAGTCCGACCTTGTGTACAGAAATCCATCAGACTTTTGTTCAAAGTACAAACACTCATGCCCAGAACCAATGTTAAAATCAACCAACAATAGCAGAAGTTGACCAAAGGGTGGCGGTAAAGAGCAGAAAAAAAACACGTGATTTTGGGAAAGTTTGCTGAAAAAGTCCTGCCGTGTGTATGCATATCAAGTTCACGGCCAAATCCCTTCAAACAAAAATCCACGGAAAGGTTTGTTTGAAGTCCGACTGTGTATATGAGGCTTTACACTTGCACACATTGTACCCTTGCACACAGTTGGGGATTTTGTAGGATTAGAGTCAGGTGTAGGAATATCCATTTATACTAAGCAGGTGCTAATGATTATCAATTTCATATGTAGGTTGAAACACAGTCATTACCTGAAACAGAAACAGCTGTGTAGAAAGGGTAAAACTGGGTGAGGAACAGCCAAACTCTGCTACTAAGGTGAGGTTATAGAAGACAGTTTCATGTCACAGGTCATCCATCATGGCAAGACTGAACACATCAACAAGGCGTACGGTAGTTATACTGCATCAGCAAGGTCTCTCCCAGGCAAAGATTTCAAAGGAGACTGGGGTGTCAAGATGTGCTGTTTAAGCTCTTTTGCAGAAGCACAAAGAAACGGGCGACATTGAGGACCGTAGACAGTGTTGGTCATCTTACTTTAAAAAAGTAATTAGTTACAAATGACTTCTCCCAAAAAGTAATTGCGTTAGTAACTCAGTTACTACATTGAAAAAGTAATTAGTTACTCAGCAAAGTAACTGACTTTTTTTTTTTGAGGGCACACAGCACATCGGGGCACATGATAACACATAGCACATCAGGGCATGGGGCACATGGCACATCAGGGCATGGGGCACATGGCACATCAGGGCATGGGGCACATGGCACATCAGGGCATGGGGCACAGGGCACATCAGGGCATGGGGCACAGGGCACATCAGGGCATGGGGCACAGGGCACATCAGGGCATGGGGCACAGGGCACATCAGGGCAGGGCACATAGCACATCAGGGCAGGGCACATAGCACATCAGGGCAGGGCACATAGCACATCAGGGCAGGGCACATAGCACATTGTTTACCAGCCATGCAGAGTAGCACAGGAAGCGTGTGTAATAAGTTCTCTCTCATGTCACGGCACTGACGGCAGTCACGCTACTCCCCTGCGGCCCCTCCTCTCTTCTCATCAATCCCAGATGATGTCACAAGCAAATGGGGATGGACGAGAAGAGAGGAGGG
The DNA here is from genome assembly GCA_029206835.1 of Rana muscosa. NCBI lineage: Eukaryota > Metazoa > Chordata > Amphibia > Anura > Ranidae > Rana > Rana muscosa. Next base: position 235,096,611 of record CM055126.1, read on the forward strand.
GCCGCCGGGGAGCAGCGTGACTGCCGTCAGTGCCGTGACATGAGAGAGATCCGGTCATAGAGGAGAGGAGGAATTACACTACTGCCATCTAGTGGCGGTAGATGTAATTGGGGTAACGCCGCCCAAATAATAGTAACTGCATTACCATGAGGGGAAGAGTAATCAGTTAGATTACTCGATACCCTCTAAAGTAACTGCGTTACGCAACTCCGTTTATTCTAACTCAGTTACTTACATCACTGACCGTAGACCCAATGGCCAGCCAAGGAAACTTAATGCAGCAGATGGAAGACACATCATGCTTATTTCCCTTCCACACCAGAAGATGTCCAGCAGTGCCATCAGCACAGAACTTGAAGAAACCAGCAGGACCCAGGTACACCCATCTACTGTCCGGAGAAGTCTGGCCAGAAGTGGTCTTCATGGAATTTAGAAATTGGATGAAAGGTTTAGCACTGGGAAACACTTTTTGAAAGATAAAAAGTGCATTTTATATACAACTATATAGATCAGACCAAAATGAGGGACAAATGAGGAGGAAAGAGGGAGAGAGGGACTTTTTTCCTAATCAGGGACAGCCCCTCGAAATCAGGGACACTTGGGAGCTATGTACTTCTCTATCATTCCATACGATCAGGAAATTGTGTGATTGGCTCCAAATTTATTCTGCAGCAGGACAATGACCCCAAACATGCAGCCAATGTCATTAAGAACTATCTTCAGTGTAAGGAAAAACAAAGAGTACGCCTTTGTCTCCTCGGCGTTGGGCATCCCAAATATAATTCAACCCAAGAACTGCCTACTAGGCATTTTTGGTGACTTTAAGCCCGTTCACACGGTCGGACTTTTGGCCAACAAACTTCATTTTGAGTAAGTTGGACCAACAATCCGACCGTGTGTACGCTCCATCGGACAAACTTTTGTTTTTTTTTTGTGTTTTCATCGGACAAAAGTTGGGTCTGCAAACGGACAAACTTTTGGCCAACAAAAGTCAAACGGTGTGTACAGAAAACCATAGGACTTTTGTCCGGTGGACAAAACAAATAATGTTAAAATCAACCAACAATAGCAGAAGTTGACCAAAGGGTGGCGGTAAAGAGCAGAAAAACCACGTGATGTTGCAAAAAGTTTTAGGAAAGTTTGCAGAAAGGTCCTGTGGTGTGTATGCTATGGGTGTGCCCGGCCAACTCAGTTCGGACAAAAATCCAGGGAAAAGTCCGATGGAAGTCCGACCGTGTGTACGTGGCTTTACACCTATCAACGCATGCCAAGAGACTGCTCCGTTTACTATATTTTTATGCTAACAAAAAAAACATTCTACTGTCCTGGAGGGGTGCACAGACCTCTTTGAAAGCCCTTTGGTGGAAACTTATTAATGAATCCATTCCGCTATATAAGCTTACTTTTGTAATCCGGAAACGGACCAAAACCTTTCATAAAATTTGGGGTAGGTGGCTGGCTAGCCCACTTACTCTCTCTCAGCACTAACTGGATTAGCTACAGCCTACTGGCATTGGGGCTCTCTAACTCTCGGTGGAGCGCTTGCCTTTCAATGAGAGCATTTTTTGTAATCCACAGAAAAAATATGAAAAACACAGTCCACTTTGGTAGAACACATATTGGAGGCTGATAGGCCTCTCACCAACCTGACGCTCTGACAATGTCCTCCTAGATGAAATGGGTGTACCTTGAGGGCCTCTCCTATGGTCAAGATGGATGCAGATTAAAAATTGGCTGCAGTAACACTGACTTGATGAAGGCTTTTGTGATGGCATCTGTCTCCACAAGACTCTGGGCCTCCCTCTCAAGCCTGAACCTCCCTGGTAGCCAAGGAACTATTTTTGTAGCTCTGCCCTATGTTGCTCTGCCACAGTAGCACTCTGCATCCCTCTGCTTGGCACACACACAGCAGCATGTGTCTCCTCCCGATGGTCTTGCATAGGGATGAGCTCGGTGTTCGAGTCGAACATACGTTCGACTCGAACATCGGCTGTTCGATCGTTCGACGAAGATCGAACGATTTGGGCCGTTCGCGCCTAATTCGAGTGACGCGAACGGCCCACAATGCACTACGCCATCGCAGTGTCATCCAGGCGCTGTGATTGGCCAAGCATGCACTGTGACCCCGCATGCTTGGCCAATCACAGCGCCGGCAGCGAGGAGAGCAATGATTGGCCACAGGCAGGATGCCTGTGGCCAATTATTGCTGAGGGTGTTTAGTACACGCCCCACACTATAAAAGGCCGCCAGCACGGCGGCCTAGTGTAGTGTGTTCCGGAGCAGGGAAAGAGAAGCATAGGCAGGGACAGTGACATTTATTTTTTCTTGCTTAACCTGGATTCCTTTAGTTTAGGGAAAGAGAAGGATAGGTAGGGAGAGTGTCAGTGTGTTTTACTGTGCGAATCCTTGTTTCTAGGGACAGGGAAGGACAGTGAGGGAAATTCTCCTTGTGCTATAGTGTGCTAAAGCATTGATCATCAATCAGCTTTAAAAAAACATTTTTTCTAGGGACAGAAAACTATAGGTAGGAAGAGTGTCAGTTTCTTTCACTGTGATAATCCTTGTTTCTAGGGACAGGGAAGGACAGTGAGGGAAATTCTACTTGTGCTATAGTGTGCTAAAGCATTGATCATCAATCAGCTTTAAAAAAACATTTTTTCTAGGGACAGAAAACTATAGGTAGGAAGAGTGTCAGTTTCTTTCACTGTGATAATCCTTGTTTCTAGGGACAGGGAAGGACAGTGAGGGAAATTCTCCTTGTGCTATACTGTGCTAAAGCATTGATCATCAATCAGCTTTAAAAAAACATTTTTTCTAGGGACAGAAAACTATAGGTAGGAAGAGTGTCAGTTTCTTTCACTGTGATAATCCTTGTTTCTAGGGACAGGGAAGGACAGTGAGGGAAATTCTCCTTGTGCTATAGTGTGCTAAAGCATTCCTCATCAACCATCTTTGAAATCCTTGTTTTTTGGACAGTCAGGGAAATTGTCGTTGTGCTATTCTGTGCAAAAGCAATCATCCTCAACCATATTTAGAAATCCTTAAGTAAAGGGACAGAGAAGGACACCTGAAGGTAGCCCTTATTGCTTTTTCCCCATCTCCCTGCAGGCCATCTATTAGAATGTCTGGAAGGCAAACAAGGAGAGGCAGACAGTCAGGAGGCAATAAAAGAGGGCAAGCAGGCTCTGTGTCTGGGGGCAACAGTGCTGGTCGTGGACGCGGTGCATTGTCATCAGCACATGGCCATGGGACACGCTTGTCCTTCTTTTCGGCAGCTGGACATGTTGAGCCACATCATGCCGAAGACTTGGTAGAGTGGAAGACCAAGCCCTCCTCCTCCTCCTCATCCTCTCTCACCCAGGCTCAGGGTACTGGCAAAGCAGCTGCCAAAGCGTCCTCTTCCCTGGTATCAATGTCAGACTCATCATCAGTCACTCCTTCCCTAGACCCACCATGTCCTCCTCCTGAGGAGTCCCCCGAACTGTTTGAGCACAGTGTTGGGTACATGCTCCAGGAGGATGCCCAGCGTTTCGAAGGGTCTGATGATGAAACCCAGCTACAGGAAGGCAGTAGCGTGAGAGCAGACAGAGGGGATGCTCAAGAAGGACACCAATCTGGCAGTCATGTTCCAGCAGCTGCAGCATACTGCCAGATTGGCTCCAGTGATGAGGAGGGAGGGGATGATGAGGTCACTGACTCCACGTGGGTGCCTAATAGGAGAGAGGAGGAGGAGGAGGATGAGGAGGAGGCACATCTCCAACGAGGCAGGATGTCCTTTGGTGGCCAGCGTAAGGGCAGTACACCGACGGAATCACACCGCAGAGCTCCGCCTGTGCAGGGCGCTGCCTCTGCCCGTCATTCAAAAAGTTCTTTGGTGTGGGCCTTTTTTGAGGCTAGTGCATCAGATCGCACAGCTGCTGTTTGCAACATATGTCTCAAGCGTATATCGCGTGGCCAAAACATCAGCCACTTGGGTACCACATGCCTGACCAGACATATGTTGACCTGCCATGCAGCTCGTTGGCAAGCCTACCTCAAAGACCCACACCAAAGAACAAAGCGGACCTCTCCTTGCACCGCATCAGCTGGGATCTCCAACCCCACTATAACTTCAGTCCTCTCTGAAACATGCACTGAGAGGAATGAAGGTGTAGAATTAGGTGTGTCACAGCCAAGTACTTGCGGCCACTCTGCTAGCAGTACACCGACGTCCGATTCTAGCAGGCAAATTTCCCTGCCCCAGCTGCTGGACCGTCGAAAGAAGTTCACTCCCAGCCATCCACATGCCCAGCGGTTGAATGCTAGCTTGGCTAAATTGCTAGCGCTTCAACTGCTGCCTTTTCAGTTGGTAGACTCGGCCCCCTTCCGTGAGTTTGTGCAATGTGCGGTTCCTCAGTGGCAGGTTCCCAAATGCCACTTTTTCTCACGGAAGGCTATTCCGGCTCTCTACCGGCATGTGGAAGGCAATGTCTTGGCCTCGCTGGACAGGGCGGTCAGCGGTAAGGTGCATATTACCGCTGACTCATGGTCCAGCAGGCATGGACAGGGACGTTACCTTTCTTTCACGGCCCATTGGGTCACTCTTTTGGCAGCTGGGAAGGATGCAGGACAAGGTGCAGTAGTGTTGGAGGTTGTTCCACCGCCACGCCTCCAAAATGCTACTACTGGTTGTGACACACCTCTCTCCTCCACCCCCTCCTCTTCTTCTTCCTCCATGGCCTCTTCCTGTGGTTTGTCCTCTGAACCAGCGGTGCTCCGTAGCCGTTCAAGGGGCTACGCAAGTACGCAGGCAAAAAGATGCCATGCCGTGCTTGCGCTGGTGTGTTTGGGGGACAGAAGCCACACTGGGGCAGAGGTCCTGTCTGCTCTGCAGGGCCAGGCCGAGAGGTGGTTGACGCCACGCCAGCTTAAGCCAGGAATGGTGGTTTGCGACAATGGCACCAACCTCCTCTCCGCCCTCCGACAGGGACAACTGACCCATGTGCCCTGTGTGGCTCACGTCCTTAACCTGGTGGTGCAGCGGTTCTTGGGCAGGTACCCGGGCTTACAGGATGTCCTGAGGCAGGCCAGGAAAGTCTGTGTGCATTTCCACAGATCTTATAATGCCAGTGCTCGCCTGGCTGAGCTGCAAAAGGAGTTGAACCTGCCCAAGAACCACCTTATATGTGACATGCCCACCAGGTGGAACTCAACGTTGGCCATGCTGCAGCGGCTGCACACGCAGCAGAGGGCCATCAATGAGTACCTGTGCGACTACGGCACCAGGACAGGGTCAGGGGAGCTTGTTTTTTTTTCTCCACGCCAGTGGGGCATGATCAGGGATGCATGCACTGTCCTGGCACCATTTGAGGAGGCCACGAGGATGGTGAGCAGTGACAGTGCATGCATCAGTGACACTGTACCTCTTGTCCACCTGTTGGAGCACACGCTGCATGGAATAATGGACAGGGCACTTGAGGCAGAACAGAGGCAGGAAGAGGAGGACTTCCTTGCCTCTCAAGGCCCCCTTTACCCAGACAGTGTTCCTTCTGTCCCACCCATCGCACAGGAAGAGGAGGAGGAGGAGGAGGATTGTGTCAGCATGGAGGTGGAGGCTGGCACTCAGCATCATCAGCAGCAGTCTTTTAGGGATGATTTACAGTCCCAAGAAACCAGTGGACTTGTACGTGGCTGGGAGGAGGTGGCTGCGGATCATGTCGTCCTTAGTGACCCAGAGGACTCCGGAGCGAATGCCTCAGCAAACCTACGCTGCATGGCCTCCCTGATCCTGCAAAGTCTGCGGAAGGATCCTCGTATTCTTCGGATCAAGGAGAGGGACCATTACTGGCTGGCCACTCTCCTTGATCCACGGTACAAGGGTAAGGTTGCGGACCTTATGTTACCGTCGCAGAGGGAGCAGAGGATGAGACAACTCCGGGAGGCCTTGCAGAAAGGTCTGTGCAACGCGTTCCCAGAGACTGGGAGGTTACAAACTCCTGGTCCTGGACAACGAGTTGCTGAGGCTTCGGCCAGTCAAAGAAGGAGCGGTGGGGAAGGTGGCCGTCTGACCGATGCGTTCAGACAATTCTTTAGTCCGCAGCCCCAAAGTATGATCGGTTCCAGCAACCATCGCCAGCGTCTGATAAACATGGTGCAGGAATATCTAGGGGCAAGGTCAGACTTGGACACCTTCCCCACCGAAAATCCTCTGGCTTACTGGGTCTTGAGGATGGATCACTGGCCAGAGCTTGCACAGTATGCAATTGAGCTACTGGCCTGGCCTGTCCTGCATCCAGCGTTCTTTCGGAACGCACATTCAGTGCTGCTGGAGGATTTGTCACGGATCACAGGGTGCGCCTGTCCACCGACTCGGTTGATCGACTGACTTTCATCAAGATGAACCAGTCTTGGATCACCACCAGCTACCACACACCTGATGCTGATATAACAGACTAATTGATTTTAACATGTCACATCCCTTCAAGACTGATGCTGATGCTGAGTGCCTGTGCTGTTATGTTGACTGGCTATCCTCCTCCTCGGAGTCCTCAATGATACGATTGATGATGATAGCTTGGAAGATCATTTTTGTTTATGGGTGCCGCCACCAGTGGCTAAGGCCCAATTTTTCAGCCCCTGTTTTACAGGGGCGTGTAATTACAATTTTTTTAGCAATAATTTGCCATAGGGCTCATTGCTGTGCTCCAAGTACAGTATCTGTGAGGGGTTGTAGTGTTGTGCCACCAGTGCTTAAGGCCCAATTTTTCAGCCCCTGTTCAACAGGGGCATGTAATTACAATTCTTGATCTAATAATTCACAGCAGGGCCCATTGCTTCACCCACCAAGAGTAACTCTGAGGGCTTACAGTGTTGTGGCAACACCACCACCACGAAAGGCCCAATTTTTCAGCCCCTGTTCAAAAGGGGCATGTAATTACAATTCTTGATCTAATAATTCACAGCAGGGCCCATTCCTGCACCCACCAAGAGTAACTCTGGGGGCTTACAGTGTTGTGGCAACACCACCACCACCACCACCACGAAAGGCCCAATTTTTCAGCCCCTGTTCAAAAGGGGCATGCAATTACAATTCTTGATCTAATAATTCACAGCAGGGCCCATTCCTGCACCCACCAAGAGTAACTCTGAGGGCTTACAGTGTTGTGGCAACACCACCACCACCACCACCACCACCACGAAAGGCCCAATTTTTCAGCCCCTGTTCAACAGGGGCATGCAATTACAATTCTTGATCTAATAATTCACAGCAGGGCCCATTCCTGCACCCACCAAGAGTAACTCTGAGGGCTTACAGTGTTGTGGCAACACCACCACCACCACCACCACGAAAGGCCCAATTTTTCAGCCCCTGTTCAACAGGGGCATGCAATTACAATTCTTGATCTAATAATTCACAGCAGGGCCCATTGCTGCACCCACCAAGAGTAACTGTCAGGGCTTACAGTGTTGTGGCACCAGCACCACCATCAAAGGCCCAATTTTTACTACCACTGTTCAACAATTATATGTAATTAAAATTCCTGATATAATAGTTGACAGCAGGGCGTTCCAGCACCAACCAAGAGTAACTGTGAGTGCTTACAGTGTTGTGCCAACACCAACAACTAAGGGGCCTATTTCTGCAGAGTATATACGGCAGGTCCCTACTTTCAAACATCCAACTTACAAACGACTCCTACTTGCAAACGCAAGAAGACAACAGGAAGTGAGAGGAAATCTACCCCTTGGAAGGAAAATTCTCTCCTGTAAGAATTAATATGGGAGAAAGGTGTCTCCTCTGTACTGATGCTTTATCAGCAATCCTTGTTTCAAGAAAAACACCACATTTCAAAAACAGTTGTCATTGGGACGGAAAGTGAGGTGAAATGTTCTGAACAGGGGCACAGACAGCAAAACAAATGTTACAGGGGTGATAACCCTTACCTATGTTTTCCAAAAAGTTTAAAAATAGATTTTTGGGCTGGAGCTACACTTAAACAATGTACCTGTTCAAAATTACAAACAGATTCTACATAAGAACAAACCTACAGTCCCTGTCTTGTATGCACCGCCTGTATACGGCTGTTCAGAGTATATAGGGCCTTTTTTATTTTATGTGCGGGGTTCCCCTTAATATCCATAAAAGACCCAAAGGGGCTGGTAATGGGCTGGGGTAGGGGGGGGGGGTCATGGGGTAGCTATGCCATTTTTCTTAAAGATTTTCATCCATATTACCGGGACCAGACATTACATTAAAGCCGCAAGCAGTTTTAAATGGCTTTTTTTTCCTTTAGAAGTGTCATTTTGTGCAGGGACAGTTCTAAACACGGGAAACACGTGGCACTTCACAGGCATACTTTAGACACCCCCCAGGTACGATATTTAAAGGAATATTTGACGTTTTTTTTTCACTTTATGCATCATTAAAATGACTGCTCCCGAAAAACGACCGTTTTTAAAACTTCTTTTTGCATTGATACATGTCCCCTGGTGCAGAACCCGGGTTCCCAAACCCTTTTTAGGACAATAACATGCATAATAGTTGTTATAATTAGCACTTTAGAATTCGAACGTTCGCATCCATTGTATTTAATAGGGTTCTAATGTTCGTACGAACTTTCGGTCCGTTCGCGGGTTCTGGTGCGAACCGAACCCGGGGGTGTTCGGCTCATCACTAGTCTTGCACTTAGCAGGAATCTCCTAGTAGACTCTCTCATCCCGGCACAGTACTCTGTCCTTCTGGCTCTTCTAAGGCAGCTCAGCCCATACTGCTGTGGGCAACTGGCACATTGCCCTCAATGGGGTGTCCCTCCACACACACCCCAAGCACACACTCCTGGGCCTTATAGCCTGCCCAGCCCTGGGCTATCATTTTCTCCCCTATTGCAGATCTGGTGGGCAGGACTACAGTCCCAGCCATAGCAGTGGCCAACCAGAATTCTCCCGCTGCATTGCTAGGGGCAGCTATAGTCCCAGACTGCAGCTGCAACCAATTAATGTTTTCCCTCCAACCTCCGCTCTCCCTGTACCACTCATACCAACAGAGATGAGCAATGTGCTGGGGCCAAGGTGCGACATTCTGCAGATCGGCTTAAAGAGGCCACTGGCCAGCACTACAGATATTTAATAAATGAGGGAAGCATTACAGAATTTTTCAGCAGAGGGAGCAATGAACTTGGACCAAGGTGCTGGGGCAAATGCGCGGCAACCTGCCAATCTGCTTAAAGGGGCCACTGGCCAGCACTACAGATATTTAGGAAAAGAGGGCAAGCATTTCCGTTCTTGGGAGAAGACAATACAATTTTTTAATTTAATGGGAGAGTTTATTTCTACTTTAAATGTAATTTATTTTTTTGAGTGCAGGATGTCACTCCCTGCAGCTTCCGGCCCTATCCCTGGCCTCTCCTTTTCCTCCCTCCAGCAGATCTGGTGGGCAGGACTACAGTCTCAGCCATTGCAGTGGCCAATTAGAATCCTCCCACTCCATTGCTAGGGACGGTTATAGTCCCAGACTGTAGCTGCAGCCAGTTAACATTTTACTTCCAGCCTCCTCTCTCCCTGTACCGTCCATCACCAGCAGAGTTGAGCAATGCGCTGGGACCAAGGTGCAACATTCTGCCAAGTAGCTTAAAAGGCCCACTGGCCAGCACTACAGATATTTAATAAATGGGGGAATCGTTTCTGCTATTGGAAGCATGCAATACAGAATCTTTTTGCAGAGGGTAGCTGTAACGTACCTTAGGTGTGAGCCTGACATGCGGAGAGGGACCTCCCGTACAACCCCAGGTCGGAGACCACTGGAGTGGGGACAGTGGTGGTAAGAGCACGGTGAGGTAAGGGTGCCTGTCTGATCCTCACTGCTTGGAGTGGTTGAGCCGAGTGGAGACTGGAACGGCTGGTTCCGGAAGCAGCGGCTGCAGGTCAGCAGGTGCAGGTTGCCGAGCAGAGAATGCAGGTCAGCGGGTGCAGCTTGCAGAGCAGAGGATGCAGGTCAACAAGTGCCGGTTTGCAGAGCAGGGATGCAGGTCAGCAGGTGCAGGTTTGCAGAGCAGGGATGCAGGTCAGCAGGTACAGGTTTGCATTGCAAAGGATGCAGGTCAGTGTGTGCAGCTCGCAGAGCAGGGGATGCAGGTCAGCTGGTGCAGGTTTGCAGAGTCAGACAAGCCGGGTCATACACATCAAGGTAAACATCATAAGTGGCAGGCAGAGAGTAGTCAAAATCCAGGCCGAATCTTGGCAACAAGCAGACTGGCAGATAACTGAGCAGGGTCAAACGCGCCGAGGTCAGGTCCAGACATAGGTCAGGACTGGAGACAGAAGCGTGGACAGGAAGCCGGGTCAAACACGTAGGATGTAGGATACAGGCACAGAATCAGGAACTCAGGGAACAGAAGCAGATCAAACCACAAGGGGCAACATCTCTGGAACGCCTTTTATAGGAAGTTCATGGGAGGAGCAAGGGGTTCAGGGTTCAACAGCAATCAGGACACCAAGCAGAGTAGTCTAATGGATCAGATAGGTTATCCAGCAGATCAGGCAGGGAACTGTCCAGCATCCCAGATAGCTCAGTGGGAAGAGTCAATGCCAGACACAGACAAGGTCCCAGGTTCAAGCCCAGTACGTCCCTGACAGTAGCAATGAGCTGGGGCTAAAGTGTGACATCCAGCCAGCACTACAGATATTTAATAAATTAGGGTAGCAATTCATAATTGGGAGCATGCAATACAGACATTTTCAGCAGAAGGAGCAATAAGCTGGGGCAAAGGTGCGACATCCTTCTAAGTGGCTTAATGGGGCCACCGGCCAGCACTAGAGATATTTAATAAAGGAGGCAAGCATTTCTGTTATTGGGAGCATGCAATACAGAATTTTTCAGCAGAGGAAGCAATGAACTGGCACCAAGGTTCTGGAGTAAAGCCGCGACATCCTGCCAAGCGGCTTAAAGGGGCCACTGGCCAGCACTACAGATATTTAATAAATGGGGGAAGTATTTGAACTACTGGGAGCATGCAATACAGACCTTTTCAGCAGAGAGAGCAATGAGCTGGGGCCAAGGTGCGACATCCTGCCAAAGGACAACTGCCAGCACTACAGATATTTAATAAATGAGGGAAGCATTTCCGCTATTGGAAGCATGGGATACAGAATTTTTCAGCAGAGGGAGCATTAAATGGGGACCAAGGTGCTGGGGCAAAAGGTGCGACATCCTGCCAAATGGCTTAAAAGGGGCCAATGGCCAGCACTACAGATATTTAATAAATGAGGGAAGCATTTCCGCTATTGGAATCATGCGATACAGAATTTTTCAGCAGAGGGAGCATTAAATGGGGACCAAGGTGCTGGTCCAAAAGGTGAAACATCCTGCCAAACGGCTTAAAGGGGCCGATGGCCAGCACTACAGATATTTAATAAATGAGGGAAGCATTTCCGCTATTGGAAGCATGCGATACAGAATTTTTGGAAGCATGCGATACAGAATTTTTCAGCAGCGGGAGCATTAAATGGGGACCAAGGTGCTGGGGCAAAAGGTGCGACATCCTGCCAAATGGCTTAAAGGGGCCAATGGCCAGCACTACAGATATTTATTAAATGGGGGAAGCATTTCCGCTATTGGAAGCATGCGATACAGAATTTTTCAGCAGAGGGAACAATAAACTGGAACCAATGTGCGACATCCTGCCGAGCGGCTTAAAGGGGCCACTGGCCAGCACAACAGATATTTAATAAATGAGGGAAGCATTTCCGCTATTGGAAGCATGCGATACAGAATTTTTCAGCAGAGGGAACAATAAACTGGAACCAATGTGCGACATCCTGCCGAGCGGATTAAAGGGGCCAATGGCCAGCACTGCTGATATTTAATAAATGGGGGAAGTATTTCAACTACTGGGAGCATGCAATACAGACTTTTTCAGCAGAGAGAGCATTAAATGGGGACCAAGGTGCTGGTCCAAAAGGTGCAACATCCTGCCAAACAGCTTAAAGGGGCCAATGGCCAGCACTACAGATATTTAATAAATAAGGGAAGCATTTCCGCTATTGGAAGCATGCGATACAGAATTTTTCAGCAGAGGGAGCATTAAATGGGGACCAAGGTGCTGGGGCAAAAGGTGCGACATCCTGCCAAATGGCTTAAAGGGGCCAATGGCCAGCACTACAGATATTTATTAAATGGGGGAAGCATTTCCGCTATTGGAAGCATGCGATACAGAATTTTTCAGCAGAGGGAACAATAAACTGGAACCAATGTGCGACATCCTGCCGAGCAGCTTAAAGGGGCCACTGGCCAGCACAACAGATATTTAATAAAGGAGGGAAGCATTTCCGCTATTGGAAGCATGCGATACAGAATTTTTCAGCAGAGGGAACAATAAACTGGAACCAATGTGCGACATCCTGCCAAGCGGCTTAAAGGGGCCAATGGCCAGCACTACAGATATTTAATAAATGGGGAAGTATTTCAACTACTGGGAGCATGCAATACAGACTTTTTCAGCAGAGAGAGCAATGAGCTGGGGCCAAGGTGCGACATCCTGCCAAGGGGCCACCGGCCAGCACTACAGATATTTAATAAATGAGGGAAGCATTTCCGCTATTGGAAGCATGCGATACAGAATTTTTCAGCAGAGGGAGCATTAAATGGGGACCAAGGTGCTGGTCCAAAAGGTGAAACATCCTGCCAAATGGCTTAAAGGGGCCAATGGCCAGCACTACAGATATTTAATAAATGAGGGAAGCATTTCCGCTATTGGAAGCATGCGATACAGAATTTTTCAGCAGAGGGAGCATTAAATGGGGACCAAGGTGCTGGGGCAAAAGGTGCGACATCCTGCCAAACGGCTTAAAAGGGGCCAATGGCCAGCACTACAGATATTTAATAAATGAGGGAAGCATTTCCGCTATTGGAAGCATGCGATACAGAATTTTTCAGCAGAGGGAGCATTAAATGGGGACCAAGGTGCTGGTCCAAAAGGTGAAACATCCTGCCAAATGGCTTAAAGGGGCCAATGGCCAGCACTACAGATATTTAATAAATGAGGGAAGCATTTCCGCTATTGGAAGCATGCGATACAGAATTTTTCAGCAGAGGGAGCATTAAATGGGGACCAAGGTGCTGGTCCAAAAGGTGCAACATCCTGCCAAACAGCTTAAAGGGGCCAATGGCCAGCACTACAGATATTTAATAAATGAGGGAAGCATTTCTGCTATTGGAAGCATGCGATACAGAATTTTTCAGCAGAGGGAACAATAAACTGGAATCAATGTGCGACATCCTGCCGAGAGGCTTAAAGGGGCCACTGGCCAGCACTACAGATATTTAATAAATGAGGGAAGCATTTCCGCTATTGGAAGCATGCGATACAGAATTTTTCAGCAGAGGGAGCATTAAATGGGGACCAAGGTGCTGGTCCAAAAAGTACGACATCCTGCCAAACGGCTTAAAGGGGCCACTGGCCAGCACAACAGATATTTAATAAATGAGGGAAGCATTTCCGCTATTGGAAGCATGCGATACAGAATTTTTCAGCAGAGGGAGCATTAAACGGGGACCAAGGTGCTGGGGCAAAAGGTGCGACATCCTGCCAAACGGCTTAAAGGGGCCAATGGCCAGCACTACAGATATTTAATAAATGGGGGAAGCATTTCCACTATTGGAAGCATGCGATACAGATTTTTTCAGCAGAGGGAACAATAAACTGGAACCAATGTGCGACATCTTGCCGAGCGGCTTAAAGGGCCCACTGGCCAGCACTACAGATATTTAATAAATGAGTGAAGCACTTCCATTATTGGAAGCATGCAATACAGAATTTTTCAGCAGAGGGAGCAATGAACTGGGACCAAGGTGCTGGGGCAAAAGGTGCAACGTCCTGTCAAATGGCTTAAAGGGGCCACACTAGCCAGCACTACAGATATTTAAGAAAAGGGGCAAACATTTCCTCTATTGGGAGCAGGCAATACAATTTTTTTGATTTTAATGGGAGGGTTTAGTTCTACTTTAAATGTCATTTATTTTCTGACTCAGGTGCTCATTTAAATAAGTTGGGAAGCCTCTGTTTCAGAAGTTTAGTGAGCAAGTCTTTCCGATGGCAGTTAATAATGTAGTCCACTTTGTGTTTGTAGAAAGCTTCCTTTGTTTAGTCAGCTTGTTGCTTGTGGCCCACAGAGAGTTTTTGTCATTTATTAGGTATTAGGTGGAGACACTGCCATACTATTCATATTTATATTTCATCCCCAGTCTAGAGGCAGCTAATCCAGACGGATCCGAGGAGATTTTCGCCTGCATGTCCTCGAGCGGAGGAATTCAAAGGCCCGACAAGTCATAATACAGTTTAAAAAAGATTAAAGGGGACTGTAATCGTTTACTGTTTAGGTAATATACATGTAAAAAATAATTAGGGCTCATTTACACCGGCGGGCGAGAGTTAAGGTGCGCATAATTCACATCATGGTGTGTTTTATGCACATGCACAGAGAGGCTTTCTTAAAATGTATTGCAGTGTTTTTTTGTTTTTTTTTTAAACTTTATTTAACCACTTCCATACAGGGCTTTTTATACCACTTCCATACTGGGCCTATTCTGGCACTTCTCTCCTACATGTACAAATCATCATTCTTTTGCTAGAAAATTACTCAGAACCCCGAAACATTATATATGTTTTTTTTAGCAGACACCCTAGGGAATAAAATGACGGTCGTTGCAACTTTTTATCTTGCACGGTATTTGCGCAATCATTTTTCAAATGCCTTTTTTTGGGGAAAAAATGGTTTCATGAATTAAAAAATAACAAAAGCAGTAAAGTTAGCCCAATTTTTTTTGTAAAATATGAAAGCTTATGTTACGCCGAGTAAAAAGATACCTAACATGTCACGCTTTAAAATTGCGCACACTCATGGAATGGCGGCAAACTTCGGTACTTAAAAATCTCCATAGGCGACGCTTTGAAATTTTTTACAGGTTACCAGGTTAGAGTTACAGAGGAGGTCTAGTGCTAGAATTGTTGCATGCACTCTAACGCACGTGGCGATACCTCACATGTGTGGTTTGAACGGCGTTTACATATGCGGGCGGGACTTACGTGTGTGTTTGCTTCTAAGCGCAAGCTATTGGGGACGGGCGTTTAAAAAAAAATATATATATATTTTTTTTTTATTTTACTTTTTTTTTTTTTTTTTTACTTTTTTTTACACTTTTTTTTTTTTTTATCACTTTTATTCCTATTACAAGGAATGTAAACATCCCTTGTAATAGGAATGGTGTGTGACAGGTCCTCTTTATGGAGAGATGCGGGGTCAATAAGACCCCACATCTCTCCTCCAGGCTGGAAAGTATGAGATCAGTGATTTTTTTTTTCACGATTTCATACTTACAGCCGCAATGGCGGCTTTGTTTACATTTGAGGACCCGGGCGTAACGTCATCACATCGCGCCTGGGCCTCCGACGATCATAGAGATGACTGGTGACCATCTGGTCACCAGTCATCTCTATGCTCATCACGTGACCCACCACCGGCGCTGACGATTCTCTCCGGGTCCCCAATCGCACGGGAGAGCTCGGTGAAGCACCGGATGGCGGCGGGAGGGGGGGGATGTCCCCTCCCGCCGCCTATAAGACCGATCAAGCGGCGCTATGATCGTTCTTATGGTGTGCAGGATCACCGGCTGAACAAAAGGATATCTGAATGATGCCTCTAGCTGCGTCCATCATTCAGATATTCCCCCCTCAAACCCAGGACGTCATATGACGTCCACCCGGAGGGAGAGAGGGTTCCTGCCGGCGTCATTTTGCTATAGCCCGGTATGGAAGGGGTTAAAGAGTAACTCCACTTTTGTTAAGAAAAAAACTCCCTTCCCTCTGGGTGATCTATATACATTTCAGGGAGTTTACCAAATTTTGTTGCAGATTCCCATCTTTTGTTATTCTGAATAAATAGCTGTTTGTTTCTCTGTGTCCATGTGCAAAGTGAATGTCAAAAGGGAATGATTTTATAATTATCAATCAGCTGCTGTACCTGCAAGGCTCTAGTGAGGAACGTGGCAGGGTCTGCATGCCTTTAGATAACACTCCTGCGTATGAGTTGACCGTCAAGCAATCAATAGTTTATAACGATGGCACTGGCTTTGCTGCCCTTCATGGATAGGGGTATCCTGGTAGTGACCGAGAAGAAAAAGAACAAGGGCGCACCAGCCTAGTGTATTATCGTTAGGATATTTTATTTATATAAAAACAACGTAAAGGTACTCACAAAGGTAGTAAAATGGTTTGCAATGTACAAATAGTACCATGGATGGCTGCAACATGTAGAACTCAAACCACACTCCGACCGATCATGAAGGACGTGATAGGAGACACTACCGAACTGAGGCGTTTCAAAGCACAATGCATGCCTTTAGGAATATCTCACCGAAAATTTAATTTTTGTTGCAGGCGATGCCCAAAACCTGACTTGTATTTTGGTGCAGACTTCTGGGAAAATCAGTGAGCCAATCACACAAGCAGGAAATTACATTTCTGGGGGGCGGGGCGTATGTGGGTAGGTGCAGCGTGGTGCGGTGGGCAGTGAGCACACAGAGTTCAAGATCAGCAAAAAAAATAATAATTGTGTATTGTAGAAGGTTCAGGAAAACACGCACAGGCCCGGCAGGGAGGCTACCTACTTAGACCCACTTACAGAGAGTAACAGATAGGTGACAGTTGTCTGGAGACTCGTAGATGCCGACAGCGTCTGCCACGAGGAGCGGAATGTGGTCTGGCTGTTCCGTACCCAAAAGGGGAGGAAGGATGGCGTGCCCCTGGGCTTTCCCTACTCCTCCGGAACCTTCCCTGATGCTAAGAGCTGTATCTGACAGATGGGTTAGCCACTCGCAAAATGCCTGCCAAACCCGAGAGCCACGTCATTAGCGTGCTACAGACGAAAGATGGCTACAGCACGGCTCTCTCATTCTGGGAGGGTGTCCACGCTTCAGGCGCACTCTGTGACCGCTGTGCCCTTTGGACACAGCTGATTACAGATTGCGGTAAAGGGCCAATCATAGCGGCCCTTTACCATGTGAGTAGCTGTGTCCAATCACAGCTGATCACATGTAAACAGACTTGCTGGTTATCAGGAGTCCTTTTCTCGCTGTGTATGTGTGAGGAAAGGAGTGCTGATAACCGATAAGGCTGTCAGCACACTGTTTTCACTGATAATCGGGGCACTGATCCTCAGTGTCCTGAGGATCAGTGCAGCCCCATCAGTGCAACTTATCAGTGCCCATCAGTGCTGCTGCATCAGTGCAGCCTCACCAGCGCACATCAGTGCTCATCAGTGCCCTCCATGCAGCCTTATCAGTGCCCATCAGTGCAGCTTATCAGTGCAACCTCATCAGCGCACATCAGTGCTCATCATTGCAGCCTCATCAGCGTACATCAGTGTTCATCAGTGCCTATCAGTGAAGCCTCATCGGCTTACATCAGTGCTCATCAGTGCAGCCTCATCAGTGCCCATCGGTGCTTATCAGTGCCCATCAGTGCAGCCTCATCAGTGCTCATCAGTGCAGCCTCCTCAGTGCTCATCAGTGCAGCCTCCTCAGTGCCCATCGGTGTAGCCTCATCAGTGCTCATCAGTGCAGCCTCATCAGTGCCCATCGGTGCTTATCAGTGCCCATCAGTGCAGCCTCATCAGTGCCCATCAGTGCAGCCTCATCAGTGCCCATCAGTGCAGCCTCATCAGTGCCCATCGGTGCTTATCAGTGCCCATCAGTGTAGCCTCATCAGTGCACATCAGTGAAGAAGAAAAACGACTTCTAATCTAAGAAAGACTTTTTTTTCTTCAAAATTGTTGGTCTTTTTTCGTTTGTTTAGCAAAAATAGCAAAGATTGTATATATTCATATATTCATTGTATATTGTATATTTGTATATATTATATATTTCATATATAGATTTGTATAGATTGTAATTATATATACAACCAGTTTGATGTCCTAATTGTTAGACATGTGCACTGCCAAAAAATGTGTTAGTTTTCGTTTTCATTTCATTTTTTTTTTTTTTTTTTCGTTTTTCGGGTTGTTCGTTATGATCACAATTCGTAAATTCGTACATTCGTAAATATATACATTTGTAAATTCGTACATTCGTAAATTTGTAAATTCGTACATTCGTAAATTTGTAAATTCATACATTCGTAAATTTGGAAATTCGGAAATTTGGAAATTCGAAAATGCGAAAACCCGAAAATTCGAAAATCTGAAAAAATAACTATTAAATTATAGGTATTGTAATTTCCTTTCAAATTTGGCTGTTAGCGAACGTAACGAATACAAATTTATCCAAAGTTACGCATAACCTGAAATAACAAATGCCACATCTAAACAAATGGAACGGAACAAATTAATAATTAATAATAATAAAACGTTTTTTTTATTATTATTGTTATTTATTATTATTATTAATTCATTACGTTCCATTCGTTTAGATACGGCATTCATTATTTCGGAAAACAATTTGTAACTTCGTTAAGTTCACTAACAGCCAAATTTGAAAGGAAATTCCAATACCTATAATTTAATAGTTAGTAATAGTTAAGTTATTATTAGTTAATTATTATTTCCGAATTTTTTGGATTTCCGAAATTTTGAATTTCAGAATTTCGAAAATTGGAAATTTCGAAAATTCGAGATTCAAAAATGCGAAAATTTGGGATTTTCAAATTTTAGATTTTCAAATTTTAAATTCGAAAATGGGAAATTTGGAAAGTTGAATTTCCGAATTTCCGAATTTCCGAAATTTGGAAATTCGAAAATTCGTTTTTTTTTCGTTTTGGTTTCATTCGTTTTTTTGCTTTTTTCGGAAAATCGGGAAATTAGAAAAATTTGTTTTCGTTTTATTCGTTTCTTTTGCTTTTTTCGAAAATTCCGAATTCCGAATTTTCGAATAAAACTAAAACGAAAACGAATTTTTTGAATTTCCCGAATTTCAGAATTTCAGAAAAAAGCAAAAAAACGAATGAAACGAAAACAATGAATTGTTCGGCAGTGCACATGTCTACTACAGACATCCATGATCTAACACTAACCTATCTAGCCCTGTAAAGAAGAAATCAGTATACATACCTTTTTTTTAAGCCGGAAGCTCTGCAGAGGACACTTTTTACACTTTTTAATTTTTAATTTTTTTTTTTTATAAACTTTTTTTTTCATCATAGAGGACACATATTTTGGGGCGATTTTAAATGCTTAGGTGTGTAACTTACATTTTTTACACTTTTTAATTATTTTTTTTTTAAAACTTTTTCTTTTCATCATTTAGGGGAGAACGTTTGGGGGGATTTTAAATGCTTGGGAATATTTTCAATTTTTTTTTACACATTTTAATTATAATTTTTTTATTAAACCTTTTTTTTTATCATTTAGGGGACACATTTTGGGACAATTTTAAATGCTTGGGTTTAACTTTAATTTTTCACACTTTTTAATTTTTTTTAATAAACGTTTTTTTCCCCATCATTTAGAGGACAAAGTTTGAGGGGGGGATTTTTAAATGTTTGGGTGTAACTTTAATTTTTTACACTTTTTTAATAAACTTTTTATTTCATCATGTAGTGGACAAAAAGTCCCCTATGATATTTTCATTTTTTGGTGACAGGTTCTCTTTGATTTTTTTATATTTTATATTTATATTTTAAATGCTTGGGTGTAACTTAAATTTTTTTACACTTAATTTTTTTTTTTTAATTAAATAAGCTTTTTTTTTCATCATTTAGGGGACACATTTTGGGGCGATTTTAAATGCTTGGGTGTAACTTAAATTTTTTACACTTTTTTTTTTTTATCATTTAGGGGACAAAGTATGGGGGGGGGGAGGGAGATTTTAAATGCTTGGGTGTAACCTAAATTTTTTACACTTTTGAATAAAGTTATTTTTTTTTTCATCATGCAGCGAACAAAAAGTCCCCTCTGGTATTTTCATTTTTTGGTGACAGGTTCTCTTTAATGAGACATCAGGGGTCTGAAAGACCTGTCCTCCAATGAGCGCGCCCTGCACCCAGAAGAGGCCAGCGATCTACGACACTCTGCCTATAGGAGCTGCCTGTCTGCAGTACAATGCCGGTGAGCTTAAAACAGAAAATATCGAATGTGGCCACTAGATGGTGCTAAGATTCAATTTCCTATGCTACTTAGCGTCTTAGTCTTTTCAGCATTAAATCAATGAAAAATATTCGTGCAGCACAGGAAATAGCCTAAGGCCTCATGCCCACTGACTTTTTAAAAAACGGGCTGTAAAGCTAGTACAGACGCCAGGAAAACGCGATTTTTTACCGCGTTTTGCATTGAATTCAATGCACGTTTCCCCGCGCTAGCTTTCAGCTGCGTCTTTCTTTCTCTATTCCAAATCAATGGTTCCCTATGGGAGCCCATTGATGTGAATAGAGGTCGCACCAGAAGTCGGATCAAGCGAGCGCCTCCCCCCCCCCCCCTCCTGAACCGTACCAGGCCACATGCCCTCAACATGGGGGGGTGGGTGCTTTGGGGCAGGGGGGTGCCCTGCGGCCCGCCCACCCCAAAGCACCTTGTCCCCATGTTGATGGGGACAAGGGCCTCTTCCTGACAACCCACTCACCTGGGGGGAAAGTGTCAATAGAAAAAACACACTAGACAGGTTTTTAAAGTAATTTATTATTAGGCAGCTCCGGGGGTCTTCTTCCGACTTCTGGGGTCTTCTACCGACTTCGGGGTCTTCTTCCGACTTCGGGGGTCTTCTACCGACTTCGGGGGTCTCTCCGGTTCTTCTCTCGCTCTCCGGTGCTCCGGTGCTCTCACGGCGATCGGTGGTGCGGTGTGTCAGTCTGACACACCGCAACACCGATCTCGGTAAAGAGCCTCCGGCAGAGGCTCTTTACCACGTGATCAGCCGTGTCCAATCACGGCTGATCACGATGTAAACAGGAAGAGCCGTTGATCGGCTCTTCCTCACTCGCGTCTGACAGACGCGAGTAGAGGAGAGCGATCGGCGGCTCTTCTGAAAGGGAGGGTTCGCGCTGATTGTTTATCAGCGCATCCCCCCCTCGGATGCCCACACTAGACCACCAGGATGCCACCCAGGACCACCAGGGAAGCACCTAACATGTGGATGGCCAGGTAAGACCCCATGGCCATCCACATGTAAAAAAGTATGCACAACATATGCCAATCAGTGCCCACAAATGGGCACTGACTGGCACTATCATGGCACAAAAAATTTGTGATGCCCAGCAATTCCTCCCACCAGTGTCATCAGTGCCACCCACCAGTGTCCATCAGTGCCACCTATCAGTGCCCATCTGTGCCCACCTATCAGTGCCCATCCGTGCCACCTATCAGTGCCACCCATAAGTACCCATCAGTGCTGCCTATGAGTGCCCATCAGTGCCGCCTATGAGTGCCAATCAGTGCCGCATACCAGTGCCACCTATCAGTGCCCATCAGTGCCGCCCATCAGTGCCCATCAGTGCCACCTCACCAGTGCCACCTCATCGGTGCCCACCAGTGCCGCCTTATCAGTGCCCGTCAGTGCAGCTATATCAGTGCCCGTCATTGAAGAAGAAAAAAAGGTACTTATTTACAAAAAAAATAACATAGTTTTTCTCCAAATTTTCGCTTTTTTTTATTTGTTGTGCAAAAAATAAAAATCGCAGAGGCGATCAAATACCACCAAAAGAAAGCTCTATTTGTGGGAACAAAATGATAAAACATTTGTTTGGGTACAGTGTAGCATGACCGCGCAATTGTCATTCAAATTGTGAAAGGGCTGAAAGCTCAAAATTGGCTTGCGCAGGAAGGGGCGTAAGTGCCCGGTATTGAAGTGGTTAAACATTTTTTATTTTTTTTTGATTTAAACTTTAATAAAGCAATATCCCCCGTTCTTTGCATGTCGTTGGATGTACCTGTAAGGACTTCTATCCAGCTCTGATTTCAATCTGATGTACTTCAGTGCTCATTTGATACCCTCGTCTGGCGATAATCAGCTGGAATTATTCATTGAGATGAGACTTTAATTTATTTGCCGTTTGGATCGGTGCCAGAAGACGCGCAATCCCCTCCCCCCCCCCCCCCTTTTAAAAAAAAAAAATTCTGCTGAGCGAGAGAACGCGTGTAATTCTGAGGGTGCGCAGCAGAGGGCAGCGACGGTCCACGCAGCGCACCTCCAGGGGACAAACGGCATAAAAAATCCTTTCTTATTTATTTATTTCCAGTGGAATCGGACCCAGTAATTATCTGCTTTATAGATTTTGCTTTGATACAGCTGCTGAAAAAAAAAAAAAAAAAAAAGAATTTGGCTTCAGTGCATCGATATTTAGGCCGCGTCCAGATCAGGTGGGCAGGTGGCAGGTGGCAGCACCCGCGCGCTGTTAACTGTTACATTTATTACATTTTTTTTCCTCTGCTAATTGCAGCGTAGAGGAGATGACACCCTGGATGCTGAGCCGCCCTGACGCAAATGCATGCTCATCGTGGAGAAGAGCAACAACTCTATTTTCTGCGATGGACCGAGCCCTGTGATTGGCTAAGGATTCTCATTCAGGAAGGGCGACTGCAGCCTTCACTGATGAGCACTGATGAGATGGCACTAATATGCAGCACTGATGGGCACTGATAGGCGGAATGGATGGGCTGCACTGATGGACACTGATGGGTGGCACTGATGGGGTGGCACTAATGAAGAGACACTAATATGCAGCACTGAGAACTGATAGGCGGCACTGATGGGTACTGATAGGCGGAATGGATAGGCAGCACTGATGGACACTGATTGGTGACACTGATGGGTGGGACTGATGAACACTGATATGCAGAACTGATGGGCACTGATTGGTGGCACTGGCATCACTGATGGGTACTGATTGGCATCACTGCTGGGCACTGTTGGGGCTGAACTGATAAGCGGCACTGATAGGCAGTACTTATGGGCACCGATGAGCACTGATATGCGGCACTGGTGGGAACTGATAGGTGGCACTGTTGGGTACTGATGAGATGGCACTGAAGGGCACTGATGAGGACAGATAGGCAACACTTATCAGCACTGATATGCAGCACTGATAGATGGCACTGATGGGCACCACTTATCAGCACTGATATGCAGCACTGATGAGCGCTGATATGCAGTACTGATGAGAACTGATACACTGATGGGCACTGATAGGTGGAATGGATAGACAGAACTGATGGGTGGCACTAATGAACACTGATAGGCTGCACTGATATGCAGCACTGATGGTCACTGATTGGCGGCACTGGAATCACTGATGGGTACTGATTTGCATCACTGCTGGGCACTGTTGGGGCTGCACTGATAAGCTGTGTCCTGATTATCTGTACAGATCTCCCCTTTGAAGAAATGCTGCTGATTGGCTCTCCTCTCCCCACACTCTGTCAGTGTGAGGAGAGGAGAGCCATTAACTATCATTTCCTTGTATACATGTGATCAGCTGTGATTGGACACATCTGATCACATGGGTAAAGAGCATCATCAACGTCTCTTTACTGAGATTGGGATGCGCCATGTCCCAGGGACACAGCATGCCGCCAATCGCCGCACAAGTGCCCCCGCAGGCGAGAGTGGGACAACGTCATTTTACTATATGATGGGGTAAGGTAATCAGTTTTTCCAGCATCTGGCTTGACAAAGGGGCGTGTACAGTCCTAAACGCGTAGCAAAGCCCACCAGCGCCACCCGCTTAGCCAAGTTTGGAAATCCCAGCTGCATCACCGCACAGCTTGCATTCCAGCGTGGTCGATTTCATTGCCGCTTGCCATCCAGAAGCTGACTGTGGCAGCTCTGCTAACACTGGCCGCTTCCTGGATGAACCGGGATTGCACAGTATACATGCTGATTACCTTACCCAATGCAGTGAGTGTATATATGTTTTTTATTACATTTTAATCTACTAACAAATAGCTGCACTTAGATGGTGGCGCCCTCTTTCCTTTGATTTATGTGTAATTGTTTTTAAAGGGTGTGGATCGCACTGACTGACTTGATCGGTCACTGGTTAGGATTAGAAGGTCTTTTCCAATAACATTCAACAGCAGCCCTGAGGAATCCTCTGTCCCCCTGAAACGTGTTGGCCTTATTTCTATCATCTGTACTCCCAAAAAAGCGTTTTTATATTCACATCCATTGTACATTGGACGCTCCTTTACACTCAGCTCTTCTGTGTATTTGGGAATTATTTTCCCAGAAAATTGCTTTTAAAAAACTGCGAAAATGCTGTGACAAAAAAAAATGCAAAACTCACCAATTTGTTCTCTAAGCCAGGCATGTCCAAAGTCCGGCCCGCGGGCCAATTGCGGCCTGTGTTTTCCGGATTCATACGGCCCCACTGGTAATTTGGATATATATATTTTTTGTGGCAAAAAGATATATACCGTATTTATCGTTCCTCGGAGGGGACAGGGAGGAGGCGGGACGAGTGCCATCATATTACATACAGGAGAATCTCCTGTTTACACGGTGGCCTCTGTAATAGGAAGTCCAGTCTCCTGGGCTGGCATTGGATGACTGTTCTGTCTATCATAGGAGTTGGGACTTTGTATTAAAGAGGCCGCCGGGTAAAACAGGAGATTCTCCTGTATGTAATCAGTTGGCGCTCGTCCCGCCCCTGTCCTGGCCCCTCCGAGGCTGCAGATGGGCATGGATCAGGCTGCACTGATGGGAATGGTGAGGCTGCATTCAGAGGCTGCCTTCATTGCAATGGTGAGGCTGCACTCATGGCAATGGTGAGGCTGCGTTCATGGCAATGGTAAGGCTGCATTCATTGCAATGGTAAGGCTGCATTCATTGCAATGGTGAGGCTTCATTCATGACAATGGTGAGGCTGCATTCATGACAATGGTGAGGCTACATTCATGGCAATGGTGAGGCTTCATTCATGGCAATGGTGTGGCTGCATTCATGGCAATGGTGAGACTTCATTCATGGCACTGGTGAGGCTGAGTTCATGGCAATGGTGAGGCTGCATTCATGTCAATGGTGAGGCTTCATTCATGGCAATGGTGAGGCTTCATTCATTGCAATGGTAAGGCTGCATTCATGGCAATGGTGAGACTTCATTAATGGCAATGGTGAGGCTGCGTTCATGGCAATGGTGAGGCTGCATTCATGTCAATGGTGAGGCTTCATTCATGGCAATGGTGAGGCTGCATTCATGGCAGTGGTGAGGCTGCATTTATGCCAATAGCGAGGCTGCAGATGGGCACTAATTAGGCTGCATTGATGGGCACAGACCCTTATTTTGCTTCACAGTTTTTTATTTAAAATGTACGTTTTTTCCTGAACCTTCCCTCTTAAAGTGATAAATACGGTAATAACACGCCCGAGCTCCTCCTTAGTCCTGAGTGGCACTCAGGGATTCGTTGGGGACCACAAAAGATATATATATATCCAAATAACAAGCCCGAGCTCATCCTTAGACTCTTCACCACACACAGCCACAAAGGCAAGAGAATTCCGGTTGGGCCGTGTATTTAGTTCATTTGCATTTCCTTTTAATGGTTCAAAGAATGTCAGGCAAAATGGTCGGCCCTCACGCATGTTCACTTCATGAAATCTGGCCCTCTTTGAAAAAAGTTTGGACACCCCTGATCTAAGGCCTCTGCTTTAAAAAAAAATATATATATAATGTTTGGGGGTTCTAAGTAATTTTGTAGCACAAAATACTGATTGTTACATGTAAACAAAAAGTGCCAGAAAAGGCCTGGAAGTAGTTAACCACTTCAGCCCCGGACCATTTTGTTGCTAAAAGACCAGGCCCCCTTTTTGCGATTCGGCACTGCGTCGTTTTAACTGACAATTGCGCGGTCGTGTGACGTGGCTCCCAAACAAAATTGGTGTTTTTTTCCCCCCACAAATAGAGCTATATTTTGGTGGTATTTGATCATCTCTGCGGTTTTTATTTTTTGCGCTATAAACAAAAATAAAGCGTCAATTTTGAAAAAAATTCAATATTTTTTACTTTTTGCTATAATAAATAAACCCCAAAAATATATAAAAAAAAATAATTTTCTCCTCAGTTTAGGCCGATACGTATTTTTCTACATATTTTTGGTAAAAAATAAATAAAAAATCGCAATAAGCGTTTATTGATTGGTTTGTGCAAAAGTTATAGCGTCTACAAAATAGGGGACAGTTTTATGGCATTTTTATTAATATTTTTTTTTTTTTACTAGTAATGGCGGCGATCAACGATTTTTATCGTGACTGCGACATTATGGCGGACACATCGGACACTTTTGACACCATTTTGGGACCATTGTCATTTTTACAGCGATCAGTGCTATAAAAATGCACGGATTACTGTGAAAATGACACTGACAGTGAAGGGGGTTAACCACTAGGGGCCACTCAAGGGGTTAAGTGTGACCTAATGAGTGATTCTTACTGTGGGGGGGGCGTGGCTTGGCGGGTGACGTCACTGATCGTCGTTGCCTATAACAGGGAACAGATGATCAGTGACACTCTCACTAGGAAGAACCGGGAAAGGTTTGTTTACACTTACCTCTCCCCATACTTCAGCTCTGATGACCCGACCGCGGGACACCGGCGGCGATCGGGTCCGCGGGTCCCACGGGCGCGGTCACGGAGCTCACGACCGGGTTACGAGCGAGCCGCCGACGGCAAGCGCGCGACCCGCGGCTGGGCATCTTAATGGGGACATACCTGTACGTGCCTGTGCCCAGCCGTGCCATCCTGCCGACGTATATTGGCGTTAGGCGGTCCTTAAGAAGTTAAGGAGACAGTGGGGCTGGACAGGTAGGGGTTAATGAATAATTATTTGCTTTATTTTATTTCAACCTGTAATTCAGCCCCCCCCCCCGTCTCCCCCCCCCCCCCGTCCCAGTCTGTTCCCACCGATAATTATCACTACAATGTAAATATCAAAGCACAGGGGTAAAGCGATACATTGTTCTCTCTGTATTATTACACTGATACTTTGTATTGTGCGGTGCACACATAGAAGATGCTTCATTATGGTAATTGCATGTAATTGTCATGTTGAAATGACACTTCTCTGTGGCTGTATGCGGAGGAAGGTCCTCGCCGCCACCTGAGCACCTCTCAGGACATCGCACTATACAGGCATTATGCCAAGTGCTATAATTGAGTTTGCATTAGCAAAAATGTAAATCTGAGCCATGTTGGCGGATCACGTGCAGAATAAAAGTTACACTCATTCCCCGCTGGCGCTATGACAAAACTTCAGTTTACAGTACACTGCCCTCTGTTCCTCAATTCAATGAAGACTACAGTACACCGCCCTCCGTTCCTCAATTCAATGAAGACTACTGTACACCGCCCTCCGTTCCTCAATTCAATGAAGACTACTGTACACCCTGCCCTTTGTGACCAACACAAAGTGGCACAGAATTGTGAAGTGGAAGGAAAATGATAAATGGTTTTCAATGTTTTTTTTACAAATAAATATGTGAAAAATGTGTGGGGGGCATTTGTATGGCGCCCCCCGGAGTCAATACTTTGTAGAACCGCCTTTCACTGCAATTACAGCTGCAAGTCTTTTTGGGGAGGTCTCGACCAGCTTTGCACATCTAGAGAGGGACATTTCTGCCCATTCTTCTTTGCAAAATATCTCAAGCTCTGTCAGATTGGATGGAGAGCGTCTGTGATCAGCAATTTTCAAGTCTTGCCACAGATTCTCAATGGGATTTAGGTCTGGACTGTGACTGGGCCATTCTAAAGCCTCGTACACACAGTCGGACTTCAAACAAACTTTTCCGTGGATTTTTGTCCAAAGGGAGTTGGCCGGGCACACCCATAGCATACACACGGCAGGACTTTTCTGCAAACTTTCCCAACATCACGTGGTTTTTCTGCTCTTTTCTGCTCTTTACCGCCACCCTTTGGTCAACTTTTGCTATTGTTGGTTGATTTTAACATTTGGTTCTGGGAATGCGTATTTGTACTTCGGACAAAAGTCCGATGGATTTCTGTACACACGATAGGACTTTGCACCATCAGACTTTTGTTGTCCGTTTGCAGAGCGAAGTTTTGTCCGATGAAAACCGAAAAATGTATCCGATGGAGCGTACACACGGTCGGATTTTTGGGAAAACTTGCTCATTTTGAAGTTTGTTGGCAAAAAGTCAGACCGTGTGTACGGACCTTAAAGGCCCATACACACAATCAGACTTTTTGACAACAAACGTCCGACGGACCTGTTTTAGCGGACAATCCGACCGCGTGTACGCTCCATTGGAAAAAAATGTCTTGTGTTTTTCATCGGGGGAAATGTTCGCTGTGAAAACAGAGAAACTTTCCGGCAACAAATGTCCGATGGAGCAAAATCCGATTGTGTGTACACAAGTTCATCGGACTAAAGTCCAAAGTACAAACACGCATGCTCAGAACCAGTGCTAAAAAGCAACCAACAATAGGAGAAGTTGCCCACAGGGTGGCGGTAAAGAGCAGAAAAAAACACGTGATTTGGTGAAAGTTTGCTGAAATAGTCCTGCCGTGTGTATGCATACCAAGTTCACGGCCAACGCCCTTCAGGCCAAAATCCACGGAAAAGTCCGATGGAAGTCCGATCGTGTGTACGAGGCTTAACACATGAATATGCTTTGATCTAAACCATTCCATTGTAGCTCTGGCTGTATGTTTCGGGTCGTTGTCCTGCTGGAAGGTGAAGCTCCGCCCCGGTCTCAAGTCTTTTGCAGACTCTAAAGACTCATACACACGATCGGATTTGGCAGCAGTGGGAAAATGGGCGTACCTGTACGTCCCCTTTAATTTGCGGGCTTGCGGTACTGCGTGAGCGTGCCCGCGGGTCCCACGGACTTGATGTCCGCCGGTGTCCTGCGATCGTGGCACGAAGAGGCAGAACGGGGAAATGCTTATGTAAACAAGGCATTTCCCTGTTCTGCCTAGCGACAGGACAGAGATCTACTGCTCCCTGTCATCGGGAGCAGTGATCACTGTCATTTTATTGTAAGACCACCCCCCCCCCCCACAGTTAGAATCACTCCCTAGGACACATTTAACCCCTTGATCGCCCCCTAGTGTTTAACCCCTTCCCTGCCAGTGACATTTACACAGTAATCAGTGCATTTTTATAACATTGATCGCTGTATAAATGACACTGGTCCCAAAAAAGTGTCAAAAGTGTCCGCCGCAATGTCGCAGTCACGATAAAAATCGCAGATCGCCGCCATTACTACAAAAAAAATAATTGAATACTAAAAATGCCATAAATATATCCCCTATTTTGCAGACGCTATATCTTTTGCACAAACCAATCAATAAACGCTTATTGCGATATTTTTTTTACCAAAAATATGTAGAATACGTATCGGCCTAAACTGAGGAAAAAAATGTTTTTTTTATATATTTTTTGGGGATATTTATTATATTGTATAGCGCAAAAAATAAAAACCGCAGAGGTGATCAAATACCACCAAAAGAAAGCTCTATTTGTAGGGAAAAAAAGGACGTCAATTTTGTTTTGGTGCAACGTCCCGCGACCGCGCAATTGTCAGTTAAATCGACGCAGTGCCGTATCGCAAAAAGTGCTCTGGTTTAACTTCTCCACAACTTTATCCCTGACCTGTCTGGTGTGTTCCTTGGCCTTCATGATGCTGTTTGTTCACTACGGTTCTCTAACAACCCTCTGAGGGCTTCACAGAACAGCTGTATTTTTACTGAGATTAAATGACACACAGGTGGACTTTATTTACTAATTAGGTGACTTCTGAAGGCAATTGGTTCCACTAGATTTTAGTTAGGGGTATCAGAGTAAAGGGGGCTGAATACAAATGTACCCCCCACACTTTTCACATATTTATTTGTATCATTTTCCTTCCACTTAACAATTATGTGCCACTTTGTGTTGGTCTATCACATAAAATCCCAATAAAATAAATTTATGTTTTTGGTTGTAACATGAGAAAATGTGGAAAATTTCAAGGGGTATGAATACTTTTCAAGGCACCATATTCCTTAAGGATGGGTTCTCACTGATGCGAATTGGATGTGGGCCGTGTCTGCACACAATGTGAACCCAGTCTAATAGTCACTAAGGATATAAATCTACTTTGTGGCAACCAATGTCTTTGCAAACTCAGATATTACCTTGTATAAATAGCAGTGACACCATCACTGTGCTGCACATGGCCTGTGCAGAGAGCAGAGCTGTGGGAGGGGCCCAGCAGGGCCCACCCACAATGTTATTTTGTATCTCTCTATCTCCTATATGAATTTTTTTATATACAATGTTACTTTGTATCTCTCTATCTTCTATACGTTTTTTTATAAACAATGTTACTTTGTATTTCTCTATCTCCTATCTGATCAATGTTTATAAACAATGTTACTTTGTATCTCTCTATCTCCTGTCTGATCAATGTTTATAAACAATGTTACTTTGTATCTCTCTATCTCCTATCTGATCAATGTTTATAAACAATGTTACTATGTATCTCTCTATCTCCCATCTGATCAATGTTTATAAACAATGTTACTTTGTATCTGTCTTTTTTACAGTTGTATTTCAACAGCAACTCCCAGCTGAGAACTGTGGCCAAGAGGGATGAGCATCAGGAGAGCATGATAAATGCTTATACACAATGTTAATTTGTAACTCTATTGTATCTCCTGACTAAATAATGTTTATAAACAATGTTACTTTGTATCTTTCTATCTCCTGTCTGATCAATGTTTACAAACAATGTTACTTTGTATCTCTCTATCTCCTGTCTGATCAATGTTTATAAACAATGTTACTTTGTATCTCTCTATCTCCTATCTGATCAATGTTTATAAACAATGTTACTATGTATCTCTCTATCTCCCATCTGATCAATGTTTATAAACAATGTTACTTTGTATCTGTCTTTTTTACAGTTGTATTTCAACAGCAACTCCCAGCTGAGAACTGTGGCCAAGAGGGGTGAGCATCAGGAGAGCATGATAAATGCTTATACACAATGTTAATTTGTAACTCTATTGTATCTCCTGACTAAATAATGTTTATAAACAATGTTACTTTGTATCTTTCTATCTCCTGTCTGATCAATGTTTACAAACAATGTTACTTTGTATCTCTCTATCTCCTGTCTGATCAATGTTTATAAACAATGTTACTTTGTATCTCTCTATCTCCTATCTGATCAATGTTTACAAACAATGTTACTTTGTATCTCTACTGTATCTCCCGTCTGATTAATGTTTATAAATAATGTTGAAAAACATGTACCAATAATGGCGCCCTGTGGGGATGAGAACATATAACAAACAGCTGCCCCTTAAAAGTGAACAAATCACTAATCTGTGTAAGATATTGAAGTAGAGGATTTGGCGCTATACATGTTCATAAAAAACTTTGCACAAAGAATAAATATACAATGCATCAATCATGAATGTATGCGCTAGTGAAATACATTGTCATAATAGCAAGCAAAAAAGTCCATAAGTGATAAATCCCAACACCAGATCCCAATGCTCTGAGATAAAACTTGTAGTTCTTCCACCATGTGTGCTCAGTATAAGGCTGGATTCACACTTGTGCGTTGCGTTTTTGAGCTCCGGAGTCTTCGGCAAGATATCAATTAGTGGTTCATCGGTTCGTCTGCGTTCTAGCTGCGGATTTACTGACCTTGGAGAGGAGAGGGGAGGGAAGCCGCTGTTATGAGGGGGAACTCCACGCCAAATTTTAAATAAAAAACGGCATGGGTTCCCCTCCAGGAGCATACCAGGCCCTTGGGTCTGGTATGGATTTTAAGCGGAACCCCTACGCCAAAAAAACGATGTGGAGGGTGCCCAAAATCCATACCAGACCCTTATCCGAGCACACAGCCCAGCCGGTCAGGAAAGGGGGTGGGGACGAGCGCCCCCCCCCCCCACCCCAAAGCACCTTGCCCCCATGTTGATGAGGACAAGGGCCTCTACCCAACAACCCTGGCTGTTGGTTGTCGGGGTCTGCGGGCGGGGGGCTTATCGGAATGCGAGAGTCCTCTTTAATAAGGGGCCCCCCAGATCCCGGCCCCCCACCCTATGTGAATGAGTATGGGGTACATCGTACCCCTACCCCAGTGTTTCTCAACTCCAGTCCTCAAGGCGCCCCAACAGGTCATGTTTTCAGGATTTCCCTCAGATGAAACAGCTGTGGTAATTACTAAGGCAGTGAAACTGATCAAATCGCTTGTGCAAAATAATGGAAACCCTGAAAACATGACCTGTTGGGGCGCCTTAAGGAGTGGAGTTGAGAAACCCTGCCCTACCCATTCACCTGGTGGAAAAAAAATGTCAATAAAAAAAAACACACTACACAGGTTTTTAAAGTAATTTATTAGGCAGCACCGGGGGACTTCTTCCGACTTCGGGGGTCTCTTCTTCTGCTCTCCGGTGTCGTCTCTGCGTTCTCTGGTTCTTCTCCCGCTCTCCGATGCCTTCTTCCTTCTGCCGGGCGCCTCCGCTATATTCTTCCAGCTCTTTTGATAGCGGCGGCCCGGTCTTCTCCGTAGTCTTCTTCCCTCTTCTCTTCTTAGATGTTGACACAACGCTCTCCCCCGCTGTAATGCCGTGTGTGCGGTGCGCAACGACTTATATAGGCATGGGGCGTGGTCACAGGGTGATGCCACCCGGTGACCCCGCTACCGTATTACGTTACAGTCCCATCATTTCCCGGGACTGTGTCGCCATACGGGGGCGGGGTCACCGGGTGGCATCACCTGGGGACCACGCCCCATGCCTATATAAATCGTTGCGCACCGCGCAACCGGCATCACAGCAGGAGGCAGCATTGTGTCAACATCGAAGAAGAGAAGAGTGAAGAAGACTACGGGGAAAACCGGGTCTCCGCTAGCAAAAGAGCTGGAAGAAGATAGCAGAGGTGCCCGGCAGAAGGAAGAAGGCACCGGAGAGCGGGAGAAGAACCAGAGAGCGCGGAGACGACACCGGAGAGCAGAAGAAGAGACCCCCGAAGTCGGAAGAAGACCTCCGGAGCTGCCTAATAAATTACTTTAAAAACCTGTGTAGTGTGTTTTTTTATTGACATTTTTTTCCCACCAGGTGAATGGGTAAGGGTACGATGTACCCCATACTCATTCACATAGGGTGGGGGGCTCCAGGATTCCGATAAGCCCTCCGCCCACAGACGCCGACAACCAACGACCAGGGTTGTCGGGTAGAGACCCTTGTCCTCATCAACATGGGGGCAAGGTGCTTTGGAGTGGGGAGAACCCCTATCTAAGACTGAGATCTGGTCTGATAAGTAAAATAAAATAATAACATAATAGAAATAAATTATTGACCCCCCCCTTCCCCCAGGGGCATACCATATTTTGCGGCGTATAAGATTACTTTTTACCCCCGAAATTACACGACCAGAAATGTCCGCTGAGCCAATCACGGGCAAGCAATATATTCTATTAATGAATACAAAGCCTGCTCGGATTGGCAGAGGTTGTAATATCATCAGCCCGCGTCTCTCTGAATCTCAAAGCCAATCCGAGCAGGCTTTGTATTCATTAATAGAATACATTGCTTGCTGTGATTGGCTCAGCGCGGTATACTGTAATACTGTATACCGTACAGTAATATGTTACCGAATGCGGCTAGCCCTCGGTTCCTCTTCCTTCCATGGCCACCTCCCCATCCACCACCAGACCCTGGTCCGAAGCACTGGTTTGAAGCACTGGACCCTCCATCTGGCACCGGACCCTCCATCTGGCACCAGACCCTCCATCTGGCACCGGGCCCTCCATCTGGCACCGGACCCTCCATCTGGCACCGGACCCTCCATCTGGCATCTGACCCTCCATTTGGCACCGGACCCTCCATCTGGCACCGGACCCTCCATCTGGCATCTTACCCTCCATCTGGCACCGGACCCTCCATCTGGCACCGGACCCTCCATCTGGCACCGGACCCTCCATCTGGCACCTGACCCTCCATCTGGCACTGGACCCTCCATCTGGCACCGGACCCTCCATCTGGCACCGGACCCTCCATCTGGCACCGGGCCCTCCATCTGGCACCGGACCCTCCATCTGGCACCGGACCCTCCATCTGGCATCTGACCCTCCATTTGGCACCGGACCCTCCATCTGGCACCGGACCCTCCATCTGGCACCGGACCCTCCATCTGGCATCTGACCCTCCATCTGGCACCGGACCCTCCATCTGGCACCGGACCCTCCATCTGGCATCTGACCCTCCATTTGGCACCGGACCCTCCATCTGGCACCGGACCCTCCATCTGGCATCTGACCCTCCATCTGGCACCAGACCCTCCATCTGGCACCAGGCCCTCCATCTGGCACCGGACCCTCCATCTGGCACCGGACCCTCCATCTGGCACTGGACCCTCCATCTGGCACCGGACCCTCCATCTGGCACCGGGCCCTCCATCTGGCACCGGGCCCTCCATCTGGCCTCGGACCCTCCATCTGGCACCGGACCCTCCATCTGGCATCTGACCCTCCATTTGGCACCGGACCCTCCATCTGGCACCGGACCCTCCATCTGGCATCTGACCCTCCATCTGGCACCGGACCCTCCATCTGGCACCGGACCCTCCATCTGGCACCGGACCCTCCATCTGGCACCTGACCCTCCATCTGGCACCGGACCCTCCATCTGGCATCTGACCCTCCATTTGGCACCGGACCCTCCATCTGGCACCGGACCCTCCATCTGGCACCGGACCCTCCATCTGGCACCGGACCCTCCATTTGGCACCGGACCCTCCATCTGGCACCGGACCCTCCATCTGGCACCGGACCCTCCATCTGGCATCTGACCCTCCATCTGGCACCGGACCCTCCATCTGAAGCACCGGACCCTCCATCTGGCACCTGACCCTCCATCTGGCACCGGACCCTCCATCTGGCACCGGACCCTCCATCTGGCATGTGACCCTCCATCTGGCATCTAACCCTCCATCTGAAGCACCTGAAGGGGGTCGTCTTATACGGCAAGTACATCTCAAATCCCAAATTTTATGCTGCAAAATTAGGGGGTCGTCTTATACACCCAGATGCCTTATACGCCGGCAAATACGGTAATAAAAAAAAGATTGAGACACACATGCAGAGTTTATTTTACCATCATGAGAAGTAAACTTCCTTTACCGCCACGCTCTATAATTTTAATCACAAATTGCGCAGATTGCGGAATGTCACCCTCGTTTCTCGCTTTTGCAGACAATGCGGAATCAATGTGGAATGAAAAATCAACATCGTCCCATCATTACCATAATCAACTTGATTTCCATCCAGTAATTTTGGCGCTGGTAAACAAAAAGAGCTTTTTTCGGGGGGCGGGGCTGAGAGATGTCGTCCGTCAATCAAATTAGCTTTTTGATCACAGTAATTACAGCTGTCACACTTTGCTCTGATTGCCGTCTGCGCCGAGACACTTCATGTTTGCTCATCGTGATGATCATGATCTCTAGAAGCCACTAACATAAAAAATACTCTTGCTTTTATAAAATAAAAAAAAAGTTTTTTTTACATTTTTTATGCATTACCTCACTGCAGTGCATTATAGAACGCTTAATTAGGAGGACCTCTTCACCTGAGAATGTTCATGGATCCCAGTCTCAATAAGAGCCTGTCAGCAAACACGATAGACACACGTCCCAAGATTTGCACTTGTTGACAACATTTCAGGTGGGAAAAACAAAATAAATCGCTTGGGCTGTGTTAAAATTTAGAAGTTTTACTGAAATTTTGGTGAAGTTCAGACATTATGCTGAAATTTTGCCGTTAAGAAAAATAGGGCCATCAATGGGGAAAATAAAATGTAGGTGGCTTTTAACATCCTTTTTTATGTCCTAGACTGGTTCTCACACCATTAAATAATAAACTTAATGGTAGCCCCAACCAGGGGTCAAGTCCTGGGGAAAAAAGTGTGGGAACTCCCACCCAAGATCCACTCCCCCACCAAAAAAAAAAAAATGATATGCTCAAACACTGCCTTAGGTAGGTTAGGTTTTTAGCCTCTGCAAACTTACTTGATGCACGGGCTCCTCGCAGGTCTTGGCGGCAGCAATCTCCTCTGCTCTTTCATCCCACCTCCCTGCTTGTGAATGACATCACGCCAGGCGGGCGGGACTAGGAGGAAGCTCGATCCGACATACAGGGAAGTGACTGCATACCCGCACCGCTCTGCCTCTGCTGCAGATATAAGAGTGTACCCCCCCATTAGTGCAGACCCCCAGGACAAGCCCCCCATTAGTGCAAATCCCCCATAAGTGCAACCCCCCCACCATTAGTGCAAACCCACCATTAGTACAGGCCCCCAGGACAAACCCTCCGATTAGTACAGACTCCCCCCATTAGTACAGACTCCCCCCCATTAGTACAGACCCCCCAGGACAAACCCCCCATTAGTACAGATCCCCCCAGGACAAACCCTCCCATTAGTACAGACTCCCCCCAGGACAAACCCCCCCATTAGTGCAGACCCCCAGGACAAACCCCCCAGGACAAACCCCCCCATTAGTACAGACCCCCAGGACAAACCCTCCCATTAGTACAGACTCCTTCCCATTAGTACAGACCCCCCCCATTAGTGCAGACCCCCCAGGACAAACCCCCCCATCAGAACAGACTCCCCTAGGACAAACCCCCCATTAGTACAGACTCCCCCAAGACAAACCCCCCCATTAGTACAGACCCCCAGGACAAACCCCCCCATTAGTACAGACCCCCAGGACAAACCCCACATTAGTACAGACTCCCCCCCAGGACAACCCCCCGCCCCCTCCATTACTACAGACCCCCTCAGGACAAACACCTCCCCTCCCCTCCCCTCCATTACGGTACAGAAAAACACCCAGGCAGAAGCTGGAGAGTAGACAATCAGTGTGCAGCCGCGCCGCCCGAGTGGAGCACAGATCGCAGCAGGTAGGAGTTTTTTTGGACACAGAGAGGAGGAGGAGAACATGTGTCAGGCACGGACCGCCCCCCTCAGCGACGTCACTGAGCGGCTAGTCTCTCTCCACACAGAGACAGCCGCTCCGATCTCCGGCTGCTTCAAACTCTTCCTCTGACAGGATGAGGGAGGGGGGACGGGCTTAGGCTAGGAAAACACAGCGGCGGCGACCGCCGGGGAGAGCCGCCTCTCGACACGGACAAGGACAGGAGGAGGAGGATGGATGGGAGGACTCTGGCGCTTCAGCGCCCCCACCACTGTGGCACCTGGGTGAACTGCACCAGCGTAGGATATGCCCTGCCTGCAAAGGTAACGGCGTTCCTGCTGTGAAAAAAGTGCAGGGACGCCATTCCCACGCGTTCCTGCAGGACTCGAGCCCTGGCCCCAACCCTATCTCTAGCTGTAAGGGTCACTCTAAAGTTCAGTTCTAGATATATATATATATTTATATTTTTTTGCATAGTTGTATTGGTCCAGCTTGAACCAATATAAGTATGCATATGCCTGTAGGATCCCTGTGGAAGTGGTGAATCACGTTAAAAACATTAAACCGCAGTCACGCCACTCATGCCCACATCTGGTGGTTTTGTCCCCTCATTCGTCCTTACTGGTCTGAAGTGATAGACCTGATTCACCAGGTCACCAAAGTTAAGTTACCTTTTGACCCGTGGATAGTTCTCTTTCACGCTACCTCAAGGCCCAGTGGTGGCTGGTGCTCAAATTTTTTTGGGGGGCGCAAACAAACTGAAAAAAAAACATCAATTGCCGCCACTGTGCCCAACGCCACTAGTTTGTCCCCCAATGCAGCCAGTTTCCCCCCATATACAGCCAGTTTGTCCCCCATATACAGCCAGTTTGTCCCCCATGTACAGCCAGTTTGTCCCCCATGTACATCCAGTTTGTCTGTCCCCTATATACAGCCAGTTTGTCTGTCCCCCATATACAGCCAGTTTGTCCCCCATATACAGCCAGTTTGTCCCCCATATACAGCCAGTTTGTCCCCCATAATTACAGCCAGTTTGTCCCCCATAATTACAGCCAGTTGGTACCCCATAATTACAGCCAGTTTGTCCCCCATAAATACAGCCAGTTTGTCCCCCATAAATACAGCCAGTTTGTCCCCAATAATACAGCCAGTTTGTCCCCCATAATACAGCCAGTTTGTCCCCCATAATACAGCCAGTTTCCCCCCAATATACAGCCAGTTTGTCCCCCAATATACAGCCAGTTTGTCCCACATATGCAGCCAGTTTGTCCCCCAAATGCAGCCAGTTTGTCCCCCAAATTCAGCCAGTTTGTCCCCCAAATGCAGCCAGTTTGTCCCCCCAGCCCTGCACTTACCTTCCTCGGGTCAGCGCTGTCCTTCTTCCGTCCTCGATGTCTTCTCCCGCACTCGATGTCGCTTCAGCCAATCAGGTTACCGGTAACCAGACCCGGTGAACCTGATTGGCCAGGGAACGCACCCCCCGTGCGTCCTCTCGTTAGATATTTAGAAGCCGATTACAGCCCTCAGGCTGTAGTCGGGAAGCCTATCAGAGCCGCTGGCTCTGATAGGCACTTCTAAAGGCCAACCAGACGCTGTTATTCAGATGGCCGGCGCTCAAGGGGCCGGCCACCTGAATAGTGGGCGGCAGCGGCGGCGACAATACATAGGTTCATGCAATGCATGAACCTATGTATTGTTGTGAGTGACGGCCGGGGCGCAGAAGCGAGCGGGGGCGGCACTTCTGCGCCCACTATGGACGCACCGCCTCTGTCAGTGAAAAAAAGGACATTTAAAAAATAAATAAATAAAACTCTTAAAGGGCCCGTTTTTTTTTTTTTTGGTGACCACAGGAGGGGGGCGGCGCCCGGGCGCCCCCTATGGATGGGCCGCCACTGTCAAGGCCCATAGGTAGATATAAACGTTCGCTCATTCCACACCTCCTTATTACAGCTAAAGCTATCATCCCTACTTTTTGGGGTCAACCTACAACTCCAACCATAAAGTCCTGGCTACAAAAAGTTTCTGAAGTAAGTCTCACGGAAGAACTCACCCACATCGCAAGAGACACTATTAAACAATATACCTTAACCTGGGCCCCTTGGTCCTCCTTCCTTTCTACCCAATGCCACAAAGACATAATTTCTTCGTCCCCTTAAGTTATCCAAGCTTCCTAGAAAATCTTACAGCTACTCCCGTTGTCTCATTTGTACTAAAAGTGGAGGGTCTAACCTCCCTCTAAGGTTTCGCTAAACTAAATGTAATAGCTATATGTTCATTGATGTTGCCATGTGTGCCCGCTTCCCTACCTGATCCCTTTTTCCCCACCCCCCACCCCACTCCTAGTCTTCTCCTGCCTTTCTCTCTTCTCTCCCTTCTCCCCCTCTTTCTTATCTCATTTTTTAAGTTGTTGTTCATTTTATTGTACTTGGGTTACTCAAGCTGTTTTTACTACGAACCTGGTTGACTCTCTTTATATGCTAACCCACCAAATTATTTTCCTTGTATCTCATTTTATTGTTGTATCTACATACCTTCTCAATAAAAATATATTAAACAAAAAAACAAAACATTAAACCGCAGTCATGGAAGACGTCATTTATGACAAAACGCGTAGGATGAAGCTGACATTTTAAAAGCGGCCCAGGTTACCTACCCCAGGACTGGCTTTCATTTACAGCACTGATGTACTTTATGTGTATGTGAGTCGTTTTTTATCTTATTAAAAAAAAAATTGTGTGGTTTTACGCTATGTGGTGCACCTGGTTTCTAATCTTCCCATGTGAACATCTGGGAGTTGGTGGTAAAATCTATACCTGAGTGGAGTGGTGACACTATTTAATTTGGCTATTTGTTTGACTGGATTACAGAGGGGGTATATTGTGGTATCTGCCTGCACCATTCTATTTTTATGAACTAATGACATTCAACCTGGGGAGAAAATAGTTTATCCATTTTTTTCCTCTTTTTGAGCGGAGCATGGCACCGTTTTTCACTGTGCATTTAAGGGGCACTCCCACTGGTTCCCCACTAACAGCTGAATGTAAAGAAAACATGTCGCCAATTAAAAATTATGAAAAAAGAACAAGGTGGGGAACCGGCATGGGGCCCCCCAAAATCCACACCGGACCCTTATCCGAGCATGCAGCCTGGCAGGAAAGGGGGGGGTGAGCGAGCCCCCTCCTGAGCCATACCATGCCACATGCCCTCACCATGGGGAGGGCATGTACCCAAAAGCACCTTGTCCCTATGTTGATGGGGACAAGGGCCTTTTTCCCACAACCCTGGACTGTGGTTGTGGGGGTCTTACTGGCAGGGGGCTTATCAGAATCTGAAATCCCCTTTAACAACTGGATTAATACTAAGTGATATTTGACTTCTCTAGTTTAGTGGGTTAAATCTTCCCAGTAAGCCTTTTAATGTGGCACTTGGTGGAGGAACACAAAGGTAGTATGTTTCACCATGTCTATGCACCACTACTAGAGTGATCCGGGTCCTGTGCCGATTGTCTGCCCTGCTGCATAGTAAACACGGGAGGTCACTCACACAACATACAACACTGGTGCCATTCACAGAACGCCCTGAAATTTTGTCTATGAATGCAAGGTGATCTCTGATTGACCAAAGGGGAGAGACGCAGTGGTGACATTACAATCTCCATCTTGTCCAGTCAGAGAACCCCCTGCATTCATTGAGAATAATGC
Organism: Rana muscosa; assembly: GCA_029206835.1. Taxonomy (NCBI): domain Eukaryota; kingdom Metazoa; phylum Chordata; class Amphibia; order Anura; family Ranidae; genus Rana; species Rana muscosa. Next base: position 235,137,193 of record CM055126.1, read on the forward strand.
AAGGCGTTCAGTGAATGGTGCCCAAACCAAGCGACGGTCCCCTAATGTTGACTATGCAGCAGAGCAGCCACTTGACACAGGACCTGCAAGACAGTTGCAAGTGATTCTCTGCTTCTAAAGCAGCTCCACAGGTATGGCATTAAGTTATATGATTATAAAAAAAAAAAAAGGAAATCACAGAACTATTCATCATCCGAGACTGCATTTACATTTGTTCTGTGCAAATAGGGGCAACATAGAAAAAAGTTCATTTGATGTGAGAAATAGAAATCAAGCACAAGAAGGGGGTGCCGTCGCTTCTAATGGTGGTGGGAATAGTTCACAATTAAGATATATGGGGGCTATTGCTCAGCAAGCCGCCCAATTATTAAACATACAACCCAAAAATCCGAGACCATCAACTACACCACTAATAGCATCAGGACAGGCACCCACTTTCTCTAATATGTCTTTTTCTGATCCATCTATTTCTACTCAATTGTCTATGTCTTCCAGTTCCAATTTCCAACCTCCTCTGAATTCTTTACTTCCACCCCAGACACCTGTGTTCACCAAACAAAGTACTCTAGATCCCCATTTGGCGCTTCCTTATACACCTCTACCAAATTTTCAGATGACGGGGCCTCCACCACCACAAACGTAGCACTTGATGTTATCAATCTCACACCCTACTCATTTACAGATCAGCAATTGGAAGTCTTGAGACTGGGTCTAAGCTTTTGTCCATCAGCCAACTTAGATAAATACGAATTGATTAAGGATGTCTATATGTTTGTACGCAATCTGACATATAGATACATCTACGATCAAGATAACATACGAATGAGACAGGAGCGGGAATTTGTTGAAAGCATTAAACACTACACTATGAAGGATTTCAGAGCCCTTCGTGATCTAATGCTCTTACTGGACGAGAATAATGAGACTGATGACCTGGATGGTGCAGTTGCATCTCCCAGGGTCAACACAACATGCTCGTCCTCAACTACTCCCCTACAAGTTGCTGTTCTCCCTAGATTGAACAAATTTAAGCCAAAGTCTACTAGATTCCCTGATCTCTCTACCAATCCATCTATATGGGCTTTTCTAATAGGTGTAGTGAGTGACATCAAGCAGATGCCAGTTTCAATGCAATTCAATAATTTAACTTTAGCCCAGAATAAAGCCATCTCTCAACTTAGTAAACATCCTGATTTGGTCATCAAGGCATCGGATAAAGGAGGGAACGTTGTCTTGATTACCAAAGCCAATTACGAAAGGATGTGTTACAACATCCTATCCAATACTAGTTGGTATCGTAAAATCCCTGCTTCAACTATCCCAACCTTCAAAAATGACTATTTATGTATCATCAATGATGGTTATCAGAAAGGTTTAATTAACCAGGATATGTATGATTATCTTAATAACAAATTCCCTAGAGAAGCTACTTTTTACTCATTACCCAAGGTTCACAAAAACTCTATTGAACCACCGGGGAGGCCAATTGTATCAGGTATCGGGTCCTTGACTGAAAATGCCAGCAGGCTCATTGATGCCACCCTTATGCCTCATGTAATGAGCTTGTCTTCTTACATTAGGGATACCTTGGATTTGTTAAAGAAGATCGAAGGAATGGTAATCCCTCCTGATGCCCTGCTCGTGACCTTGGATGTAGAGTCCTTATACTCTAGTATCCCTCACGAGCGGGGCATCGGGATGATACGTACCTTCCTATATGAAGAACCCCACACTCAATGGAAGTATAACGAGTTTATACTTACATTGCTTCAATTCGTTCTTGCTCACAACTGGTTTGGGTTTGACGGTTCCCACTTCCTCCAGGTACAGGGGGTGGCCATGGGCACTTGTTGCGCACCGGCCTATGCCAACCTGTACCTGGGGGGGTGGGAGCGTTACATCTTTTCGGATGAGGGTATGGGGGTTTATACCGAGCAGGTGGTCTGCTGGATGCGATACATTGATGACATCATTATGGTGTGGGCGGGTACATCTGAATCCCTCAGGACCTTTGTTGATGCATTGAATCACAATTCTTTCAATTTAAAATTCACTCTTAATTTTGACCGCTTCAAGATAACCTTTTTAGATCTAACAATCTTTAAAGATCATGATGGTTGTTTAGCAACAAGTCTCTATCGTAAGGAGACGGCAGGCAACACCATGTTGCATGCCACGAGTGCACACCCGGTGGCATTAATACGTAGCATACCATATGCACAATATATATGACTTCGTCGTAACTGCACCCACACGGAGGACTTCCAGAGGGAAGCACAATTGTTGCGCACTAGACTGTTAGCCAGAGGCTACAGTAAGTCGCTTTTACACAAGGCTTTTAATAAAGCCCTGCGACAACCAAGGAATAATTTGCTTTTTCAAAATAAGAATTCATCTGATATGCGAGCACCTCTGCGAATGATTACACGTTTTTCATCACAACATCAAGAAGTTCGTACGATACTTACTAATCATTGGCACGTGCTATATCAAGACCCCACAGTTCGCAAACATCTAGGCACTAGACCTGAGATAACCTTTAGAAGGGCTAATTCACTACGAGACAAACTAGTGTCAAGCCACTATGTGGCATCTACCACCAATAACAACATTACCAAAGGGATTCACCAATGTGGACAATGTAATTTTTGCCCATGGATCTGCCCAGGACAGAGCTTTACCCTACCCAATGGAGAAAGATTCTGTCCTGGATTTAAAGCTGACTGTAGCACTCAGGGGGTTGTGTATTTGATGACATGCGTGTGTGGAGCCTTTTACGTTGGAAAGACAGTCCGTAAATTTTGGCAGCGAGTCAAAGACCATGTGTATTATTCAGGGAGTGGCAAGATGCTGACACCTGTCAGCCGCCACATAGATTTATACCACAGATTTGATACCACCTGTGTATCTTTCATTGCATTGGCAGTGATCCCCAAGGACCCACGAGGTGGTAATTGGGATAAAATAATTTTACAAAGAGAAACTCTATGGATTGAACGACTCGCTGCCACGCAACTACCTGGATTGAACGAAACTCAATCATACAAACCTTTCCTTTGAGTTGGCTTGTCCACATACGCATGATTTCATCAACTGCGCTTTCTAGGTTCCTTCTTTATAACCCTTCTAGTTCTAATCAACTACCTCTATGCAACTTTTTCCCTCCCCTGTTTTCCCCTTTTTTCTTTTCCTTTCTCCCCCTCTATGGGATTCCCAATATGGCCCAAGATGTTATTTTGGGTTATCTTTCTTTCGTTGTAAGTCACTGCCCAATTTATTGCTGGATTAGGGGATTTCCCCTTTGATATAATGTTACATAATATTATATATAGACTTAGGCCTATATTATGAATTTGAGACAAATGCAATTTTTGATTATTTATTATTTTTTATGTTAAATATGTTGACCAATTTTTCTTTTGTTGTTTATATCAATAATTCTATTTAATATTTATTTCTCCTTTTCATGTGACCCCATGGGGGACATGTTTTTCTTGTCCCCTCTGCGATCGCATGTGCTGAGAATGGTAGACCATATGTTAAAGATGCCTGGCCCTGTGGTCCTGGTTGAGACATTTTTGGTCTCCTTGCTGCAATGCCACTTTTTCCTGTTCTGTTCTTTCTATGACCACTGGATGGCGAACATCGGTGTTTGAGCTCTATATTAAGTGGTACACTAAGTGTGATTGCCTTATAATGACTCATGAGTCTATATGTTAATGTAGATCCTTTTTGCTCTATGGCCGATTGCCTGGGCACCTGTGTTAATTGTGCCTGGTTTTGGTGTTGTGGCTTCCGTCCTGAGGTGGGCGGTTTTGTTTTCCCTATCGCTGCGAGATGAGTGTGTGGGCATCTATGCGCAGGCGCCGCTGTCACGCTAATCCTCCCTGTACACGTCCCCTTCTGTTTCTCGCTGGTTGCTAGGCATTAGGGGCACGCTATGTTACTGGCCCCGCCCACTGCCTAGCTCACCGCGAGTATCCTGACGCCTAGTTATGACGCCAGCCTATGACAGGCAATGTGCGGACAGGCGCTCTTTTTCGGATGTGGCTTTTTGGCGCGATCCGGTCCTATTTAAACATAGGACCTGCTACCGCTCAGTGTGCAGATGATCCCCGACTACCGAGGGCTGCTACCTGCAAACGGAGGCATATTTATTAACATCTAATCTTAAGGTAACTGGCTTCTTTTGTGCTATTATGGGTCAGTGTCTTTTGCCCTGTTGTTTTTATCTGGGGATGACACCTTACCAGCCCAGCAATCTGTTACTCTTTATTAGATATTCTCACACCTACACATTTTATTAATTTTTTTTTTTTTTTCTTTCCTTTCTCCCCCCCTTTTTTTCTAGTCCAGACTGGGCAAAACTGCAAGTCATGACAATACTGTTAGCATAATTGATACTGCTAGCACCTATATCTATGTACCAATTTACTTTCTCCTCTACAAGTGGGATTTAAATACGGATATTGGGCTTTACACCGTAGCTATATATTACGCTATCCAGGTAAGCAGAAACAAGCCTCTCTATATATATTGAATTGGTCAGTTTTCAATATGCTGGCAATGCTTCCAAACTATATACATGTTGTATATTTGGATATAATCATATGATTGATCCACATGTGTTTGTTCATGTTCAGTTTGTTCAAGATACCCAGAGGCATCTTTCTACTACTACTGCCATCTTGACCATCTATAACTTCCGTTTTTACTTGGAAAACCTTTGAACCCATGTAAGTTATGGTAAACGATTTAACCATCCAGTGGACTTCTCCAATCTGTGAGGTTTTCCTATTTTTCTGGTTTGTTTCTGGTCTTGTTCTGCTTTGTTTCCAAAAGTGGTATTGCTGTTGGGGGATCATATGTTTCTGGAAGCACTTGGTCAGACATACAGGTTCTCTTGTTTTGTTTTGTTTTGTAATTTATTTACATTGTTCTTATGTTATGTATTTGTATTAGGGATGAGCTTCGTGTTCGAGTCGAACATACGTTCGACTCGAACATCGGCTGTTCGATCGTTCGACGAAGATCGAACGATTTGGGCCGTTCGCGCCAAATTCGAGTGACGCGAACGGCCCACAATGCACTACGCCATCGCAGTGTCATCCAGGCGCTGTGATTGGCCAAGCATGCACTGTGACCCCGCATGCTTGGCCAATCACAGCGCCGGCAGCGAGGAGAGCAATGATTGGCCACAGGTAGGATGCCTGTGGCCAATTATTGCTGAGGGTGTTTAGTACACGCCCCACACTATAAAAGGCCGCCAGCACGGCGGCCTAGTGTAGTGTGTTCCGGAGCAGGGAAAGAGAAGCATAGGCAGGGACAGTGACATTTATTTTTTCTTGCTTAACCTGGATTCCTTTAGTTTAGGGAAAGAGAAGGATAGAAAGGGAGAGTGTCAGTGTGTTTTACTGTGCGAATCCTTGTTTCTAGGGACAGGGAAGGACAGTGAGGGAATTCTCCTTGTGCTATAGTGTGCTTTAAAAAAACATTTTTTCTAGGGACAGAAAACTCTAGGTAGGGAGAGTGTCAGTGTGTTTTACTGTGCGAATCCTTGTTTCTAGGGACAGGGAAGGACAGTGAGGGAATTCTCCTTGTGCTATAGTGTGCTTTAAAAAAACATTTTTTCTAGGGACAGAAAACTATAGGTAGGGAGAGTGTCAGTGTGTTTTACCGTGCGAATCCTTGTTTCTAGGGACAGGGAAGGACAGTGAGGGAAATTCTCCTTGTGCTATAGTGTGCTTTAAAAAAACATTTTTTCTAGGGACAGAAAACTATAGGTAGGGAGAGTGTCAGTGTGTTTTACTGTGCGAATCCTTGTTTCTAGGGACAGGGAAGGACAGTGAGGGAAATTCTCCTTGTGCTATAGTGTGCTTTAAAAAAACATTTTTTCTAGGGACAGAAAACTATAGGTAGGAAGAGTGTCAGTTTCTTTCACTGTGATAATCCTTGTTTCTAGGGACAGGGAAGGAAAGTGAGGGAAATTCTCCTTGTGCTATAGTGTGCTTTAAAAAAACATTTTTTCTAGGGACAGAAAACTATAGGTAGGAAGAGTGTCAGTTTCTTTCACTGTGATAATCCTTGTTTCTAGGGACAGGGAAGGAAAGTGAGGGAAATTCTCCTTGTGCTATAGTGTGCTTTAAAAAAACATTTTTTCTAGGGACAGAAAACTATAGGTAGGAAGAGTGTCAGTTTCTTTCACTGTGATAATCCTTGTTTCTAGGGACAGGGAAGGAAAGTGAGGGAAATTCTCCTTGTGCTATAGTGTGCTTTAAAAAAACATTTTTTCTAGGGACAGAAAACTATAGGTAGGAAGAGTGTCAGTTTCTTTCACTGTGATAATCCTTGTTTCTAGGGACAGGGAAGGAAAGTGAGGGAAATTCTCCTTGTGCTATAGTGTGCTTTAAAAAAACATTTTTTCTAGGGACAGAAAACTATAGGTAGGAAGAGTGTCAGTTTCTTTCACTGTGATAATCCTTGTTTCTAGGGACAGGGAAGGAAAGTGAGGGAAATTCTCCTTGTGCTATAGTGTGCTTTAAAAAAACATTTTTTCTAGGGACAGAAAACTATAGGTAGGAAGAGTGTCAGTTTCTTTCACTGTGATAATCCTTGTTTCTAGGGACAGGGAAGGAAAGTGAGGGAAATTCTCCTTGTGCTATAGTGTGCTTTAAAAAAACATTTTTTCTAGGGACAGAAAACTATAGGTAGGAAGAGTGTCAGTTTCTTTCACTGTGATAATCCTTGTTTCTAGGGACAGGGAAGGAAAGTGAGGGAAATTCTCCTTGTGCTATAGTGTGCTTTAAAAAAACATTTTTTCTAGGGACAGAAAACTATAGGTAGGAAGAGTGTCAGTTTCTTTCACTGTGATAATCCTTGTTTCTAGGGACAGGGAAGGAAAGGGAGGGAAATTCTCCTTGTGCTATAGTGTGCTTTAAAAAAACATTTTTTCTAGGGACAGAAAACTATAGGTAGGAAGAGTGTCAGTTTCTTTCACTGTGATAATCCTTGTTTCTAGGGACAGGGAAGGAAAGTGAGGGAAATTCTCCTTGTGCTATAGTGTGCTTTAAAAAAACATTTTTTCTAGGGACAGAAAACTATAGGTAGGAAGAGTGTCAGTTTCTTTCACTGTGATAATCCTTGTTTCTAGGGACAGGGAAGGACAGTGAGGGAAATTCTCCTTGTGCTATAGTGTGCTAAAGCATTCCTCATCAACCATCTTTGAAATCCTTGTTTTTTTGGACAGTCAGGGAAATTGTCGTTGTGCTATTCTGTGCAAAAGCAATCATCCTCAACCATATTTAGAAATCCTTAAGTAAAGGGACAGAGAAGGACACCTGAAGGTAGCCCTTATTGCTTTTTTCCCATCTCCCTGCAGGCCATCTATTAGAATGTCTGGAAGGCAAACAAGGAGAGGCAGACAGTCAGGAGGCAATAAAAGAGGGCAAGCAGGCTCTGTGTCTGGGGGCAACAGTGCTGGTCGTGGACGCGGTGCATTGTCATCAGCACATGGCCATGGGACACGCTTGTCCTTCTTTTCGGCAGCTGGACATGTTGAGCCACATCATGCCGAAGACTTGGTAGAGTGGATGACCAAGCCCTCCTCCTCCTCCTCATCCTCTCTCACCCAGGCTCAGGGTACTGGAAAAGCAGCTGCCAAAGCGTCCTCTTCCCTGGTATCAATGTCAGACTCATCATCAGTCACTCCTTCCCTAGACCCACCATGTCCTCCTCCTGAGGAGTCCCCCGAACTGTTTGAGCACAGTGTTGGGTACATGCTCCAGGAGGATGCCCAGCGTTTCGAAGGGTCTGATGATGAAACCCAGCTACAGGAAGGCAGTAGCGTGAGAGCAGACAGAGGGGATGCTCAAGAAGGACACCAATCTGGCAGTCATGTTCCAGCAGCTGCAGCATACTGCCAGATTGGCTCCAGTGATGAGGAGGGAGGGGATGATGAGGTCACTGACTCCACGTGGGTGCCTAATAGGAGAGAGGAGGAGGAGGAGGCACATCTCCAACGAGGCAGGATGCCCTTTGGTGGCCAGCGTAAGGGCAGTACACCGACGGAATCACACCGCAGAGCTCCGCCTGTGCAGGGCGCTGCCTCTGCCCGTCATTCAAAAAGTTCTTTGGTGTGGGCCTTTTTTGAGGCTAGTGCATCAGATCGCACAGCTGCTGTTTGCAACATATGTCTCAAGCGTATATCGCGTGGCCAAAACATCAGCCGCTTGGGTACCACATGCCTGACCAGACATATGTTGACCTGCCATGCAGCTCGTTGGCAAGCCTACCTCAAAGACCCACACCAAAGAACAAAGCGGACCTCTCCTTGCACCGCATCAGCTGGGATCTCCAACCCCACTATAACTTCAGTCCTCTCTGAAACATGCACTGAGAGGAATGAAGGTGTAGAATTAGGTGTGTCACAGCCAAGTACTTGCGGCCACTCTGCTAGCAGTACACCGACGTCCGATTCTAGCAGGCAAATTTCCCTGCCCCAGCTGCTGGACCGTCGAAAGAAGTTCACTCCCAGCCATCCACATGCCCAGCGGTTGAATGCTAGCTTGGCTAAATTGCTAGCGCTTCAACTGCTGCCTTTTCAGTTGGTAGACTCGGCCCCCTTCCGTGAGTTTGTGCAATGTGCGGTTCCTCAGTGGCAGGTTCCCAAACGCCACTTTTTCTCACGGAAGGCTATTCCGGCTCTCTACCGGCATGTGGAAGGCAATGTCTTGGCCTCGCTGGACAGGGCGGTCAGCGGTAAGGTGCATATTACCGCTGACTCATGGTCCAGCAGGCATGGACAGGGACGTTACCTTTCTTTCACGGCCCATTGGGTCACTCTTTTGGCAGCTGGGAAGGATGCAGGACAAGGTGCAGTAGTGTTGGAGGTTGTTCCACCGCCACGCCTCCAAAATGCTACTACTGGTTGTGACACACCTCTCTCCTCCACCCCCTCCTCTTCTTCTTCCTCCATGGCCTCTTCCTGTGGTTTGTCCTCGGAACCAGCGGTGCTCCGTAGGCGTTCAAGAGGCTACGCAAGTACGCAGGCAAAAAGATGCCATGCCGTGCTTGCGCTGGTGTGTTTGGGGGACAGAAGCCACACTGGGGCAGAGGTCCTGTCTGCTCTGCAGGGCCAGGCCGAGAGGTGGTTGACGCCACGCCAGCTTAAGCCAGGAATGGTGGTTTGCGACAATGGCACCAACCTCAACTCCGCCCTCCGACAGGGACAACTGACCCATGTGCCCTGTGTGGCTCACATCCTTAACCTGGTGGTGCAGCGGTTCTTGGGCAGGTACCCGGGCTTACAGGATGTCCTGAGGCAGGCCAGGAAAGTCTGTGTGCATTTCCGCAGATCTTATAATGCCAGTGCTCGCCTGGCTGAGCTGCAAAAGGAGTTGAACCTGCCCAAGAACCGCCTTATATGTGACATGCCCACCAGGTGGAACTCAACGTTGGCCATGCTGCAGCGGCTGCACACGCAGCAGAGGGCCATCAATGAGTACCTGTGCGACTACGGCACCAGGACAGGGTCAGGGGAGCTTGGTTTTTTTTCTCCACGCCAGTGGGGCATGATCAGGGATGCATGCACTGTCCTGGCACCATTTGAGGAGGCCACGAGGATGGTGAGCAGTGACAGTGCATGCATCAGTGACACTGTACCTCTTGTCCACCTGTTGGAGCACACGCTGCGTGGAATAATGGACAGGGCACTTGAGGCAGAACAGAGGCAGGAAGAGGAGGACTTCCTTGCCTCTCAAGGCCCCCTTTACCCAGACAGTGTTCCTTCTGTCCCACCCATCGAACAGGAAGAGGAGGAGGAGGAGGAGGAGGAGGAGGAGGAGGATTGTGTCAGCATGGAGGTGGAGGCTGGCACTCAGCATCATCAGCAGCAGTCTTTTAGGGATGATTTACAGTCCCAAGAAACCAGTGGACTTGTACGTGGCTGGGAGGAGGTGGCTGCGGATCATGTCGTCCTTAGTGACCCAGAGGACTCCGGAGCGAATGCCTCAGCAAACCTACGCTGCATGGCCTCCCTGATCCTGCAAAGTCTGCGGAAGGATCCTCGTATTCTTCGGATCAAGGAGAGGGACCATTACTGGCTGGCCACTCTCCTTGATCCACGGTACAAGGGTAAGGTTGCGGACCTTATGTTACCGTCGCAGAGGGAGCAGAGGATGAGACAACTCCGGGAGGCCTTGCAGAAAGGTCTGTGCAACGCGTTCCCAGAGACTGGGAGGTTACAAACTCCTGGTCCTGGACAACGAGTTGCTGAGGCTTCGGCCAGTCAAAGAAGGAGCGGTGGGGAAGGTGGCCGTCTGACCGATGCGTTCAGACAATTCTTTAGTCCGCAGCCCCAAAGTATGATCGGTTCCAGCAACCATCGCCAGCGTCTGATAAACATGGTGCAGGAATATCTAGGGGCAAGGTCAGACTTGGACACCTTCCCCACCGAAAATCCTCTGGCTTACTGGGTCTTGAGGATGGATCACTGGCCAGAGCTTGCACAGTATGCAATTGAGCTACTGGCCTGTCCTGCATCCAGCGTTCTTTCGGAACGCACATTCAGTGCTGCTGGAGGATTTGTCACGGATCACAGGGTGCGCCTGTCCACCGACTCGGTTGATCGACTGACTTTCATCAAGATGAACCAGTCTTGGATCACCACCAGCTACCACACACCTGATGCTGATATAACAGACTAATTGATTTTAACATGTCACATCCCTTCAAGACTGATGCTGATGCTGAGTGCCTGTGCTGTTATGTTGACTGGCTATCCTCCTCCTCCGAGTCCTCAATGATACGATTGATGATGATAGCTTGGAAGATCATTTTTGTTTATGGGTGCCGCCACCAGTGGCTAAGGCCCAATTTTTCAGCCCCTGTTTTACAGGGGCGTGTAATTACAATTTTTTTAGCAATAATTTGCCATAGGGCTCATTGCTGTGCTCCAAGTACAGTATCTGTGAGGGGTTGGAGTGTTGTGGCACCAGTGCCTAAGGCCCAATTTTTCAGCCCCTGTTTAACAGGGGCGTGTCATTACAATTTTTGAAGCAATACTTTGCAACAGGGCTCATTGCTGTGCTCCAAGTACAGTATCTGTGAGGGGTTGTAGTGTTGTGCCACCAGTGCCTAAGGCCCAATTTTTCAGCCCCTGTTCAACAGGGGCATGCAATTACAATTCTTGATCTAATAATTCACAGCAGGGCCCATTGCTGCACCCACCAAGAGTAACTCTGAGGGCTTACAGTGTTGTGGCAACGCCACCACCACCACCACCACGAAAGGCCCAATTTTTCAGCCCCTGTTCGAAAGGGGCATGTAATTACAATTCTTGATCTAATAATTCACAGCAGGGCCCATTGCTGCACCCACCAAGAGTAACTCTGAGGGCTTACAGTGTTGTGGCAACGCCACCACCACCACCACCACGAAAGGCCCAATTTTTCAGCCCCTGTTCAAAAGGGGCATGTAATTACAATTCTTGATCTAATAATTCACAGCAGGGCCCATTCCTGCACCCACCAAGAGTAACTCTGAGGGCTTACAGTGTTGTGGCAACGCCACCACCACCACCACCACCACGAAAGGCCCAATTTTTCAGCCCCTGTTCAAAAGGGGCATGTAATTACAATTCTTGATCTAATAATTCACAGCAGGGCCCATTCATGCACCCACCAAGAGTAACTCTGAGGGCTTACAGTGTTGTGGCAACACCCCCACCACCACCACCACCACGAAAGGCCCAATTTTTCAGCCCCTGTTCAACAGGGGCATGCAATTACAATTCTTGATCTAATAATTCACAGCAGGGCCCATTGCTGCACCCACCAAGAGTAACTCTGAGGGCTTACAGTGTTGTGGCAACGCCACCACCACCACCACCACGAAAGGCCCAATTTTTCAGCCCCTGTTCGAAAGGGGCATGTAATTACAATTCTTGATCTAATAATTCACAGCAGGGCCCATTGCTGCACCCACCAAGAGTAACTCTGAGGGCTTACAGTGTTGTGGCAACGCCACCACCACCACGAAAGGCCCAATTTTTCAGCCCCTGTTCAAAAGGGGCATGTAATTACAATTCTTGATCTAATAATTCACAGCAGGGCCCATTCCTGCACCCACCAAGAGTAACTCTGAGGGCTTACAGTGTTGTGGCAACACCACCACCACCACCACCACGAAAGGCCCAATTTTTCAGCCCCTGTTCAACAGGGGCATGCAATTACAATTCTTGATCTAATAATTCACAGCAGGGCCCATTGCTGCACCCACCAAGAGTAACTGTCAGGGCTTACAGTGTTGTGGCACCAGCACCACCATCAAAGGCCCAATTTTTACTACCACTGTTCAACAATTATATGTAATTACAATTCCTGATATAATAGTTGACAGCAGGGCGTTCCAGCACCAACCAAGAGTAACTGTGAGTGCTTACAGTGTTGTGCCAACACCAACACCTAAGGGGCCTATTTCTGCAGAGTATATACGGCAGGTCCCTACTTTCAAACATCCAACTTACAAACGACTACTACTTGCAAACGCAAGAAGACAACAGGAAGTGAGAGGAAATCTACCCCTTGGAAGGAAAATTCTCTCCTGTAAGAATTAATATGGGAGAAAGGTGTCTCCTCTGTACTGGTGCTTTATCACCAATCCTTGTTTCAAGAAAAACACCACATTTCAAAAACAGTTGTCATTGGGACGGAAAGTGAGGTGGAATGTTCTGAACAGGGGCACAGACAGCAAAACAAATGTTACAGGGGTGATAACCCTTACCTATGTTTTCCAAAAAGTTTAAAAATAGATTTTTGGGCTGGAGCTACACTTAAACAATGTACCTGTTCAAAATTACAAACAGATTCTACATAAGAACAAACCTACAGTCCCTGTCTTGTATGCACCGCCTGTATACGGCTGTTCAGAGTATATAGGGCCTTTTTTATTTTATGTGCGGGGTTCCCCTTAATATCCATACAAGACCCAAAGGGGCTGGTAATGGGCTGGGGTAGGGGGGGGGTGGGTCATGGGGTAGCTATGCCATTTTTCTTAAAGATTTTCATCCATATTACCGGGACCAGACATTACATTAAAGCCGTAAGCAGTTTTAAATGGCTTTTTTTTCCTTTAGAAGTGTCATTTTGTGCAGGGACAGTTCTAAACACGGGAAACACGTGGCACTTCACAGGCATACGTTAGACACCCCCCAGGTACGATATTTAAAGGAATATTTGACTTTTTTTTTTCACTTTATGCATCATTAAAATGACTGCTCCCGAAAAACGACCGTTTTTAAAACTTCTTTTTGCATTGATACATGTCCCCTGGTGCAGAACCCGGGTTCCCAAACCCTTTTTAGGACAATAACATGCATAATAGTCGTTATAATTAGCACTTTAGAATTCGAACGTTCGCATCCATTGTATTTAATAGGGTTCTAATGTTCGTACGAACGTTCGGTCCGTTTGCGGGTTCTGGTGCGAACCGAACCCGGGGGTGTTCGGCTCATCACTAATTTGTATTCATAGACATTCAAAAAACTCCTGAAGAAGCGATCTATGTCGCGCAACATGTCGGGTTTAGGAATGAATTTCTGACAACACATCACCAATCAATGCCACTAGCGTCTATTGATATCCAATATACTGAAAGAATTGACCTTGCTGTCATTTTACTTAGTATAACCCTATTTCTTTATTGAATTTTGGTCATTGGGTGATGTGTTTAAATGTGTCAATATTAGGTTGATGAATAGTTTTGTATACTATTCATTTTTATTTGTATGAATTGTTATTTTCTTTTGTCATTTTTTAATAAAACTTGAGTAATTTTATACTAATTTGTCGTGCCCATAAAGTCCATCTTTTCCTCTCCAATTATTCAATTTACAATCTTGGGACGTGGCAATTTTCTATTGCATCGTATCCCCAGTACCACTCTGGGTGGATATGATTTCCAATTTTCCAACATAGAACGTTGCTAGGCTTTTTCCCTCTAGGTCGAATGTTATCCATTCATATAGAATAGAGTGACTCGGAAAAATACTGCATTATGGATAGGGATGAGCCGCACACCCCCCGGTGTGGTTCGCGGCAGAACATGCGAACGGACCGAAAGTTCGCGCGAACATTCGAACACCGTTAAAGTCTGTGGGACTCGAACGTGAGAAATCAAAAGTGTGAATTTTAAAGGCTAATATGCAAGTTATTGTCATAAAGAGTGTTTGGGGACCGGGTCCTGCCCCAGGGGACATGTATCAATGCAAAAAAAAGGTTTAAAAACAGCCGTTTTTTCGGGAGCAGTGATTTTAACCACTTCAATACCATGCACTTATGCACCTTCCCGCCCAGACCAATTTTCAGCTTTCAGTACTCTCACACTTTGAATGACAATTACTTAGTCATGCTACACTGTATCCAAACAAATTTTTTATCATTTTCTTCTCACAAATAGAGCTTTCTTTTGGTGGTATTTAATCGCCACTGGGTTTTTTATTTTTAGCGATATAAGCAAAAAAACAGCAATTTTTTTAAAAAAAAAACACTTTTTTTTAGTTTCTATTGTAAAATTTTGCAAATAAGTAATTTTTCTTCATAAATTTGTGCCAAAATGTATACTGCTACATATCTTTGGTAAAATGAACCCAAATTAGTGTATATTATTTGGTCTTTGTGAAAGTTATAGAGTCTACAAACTATGGTGGCAATCACTGAAAATTTATTACATCTGATCACGCCTGATGTACTGAAGGGATATCTCATTTCTTGAGACACTAACAAGCGAGGAAAGTACAAATACCCCAAAATTACCCCTTTTTGGAAAGTAGACAGTCCAAGGTATTTACTAAGAGGCGTGGTGAGTTTTTTGAAGTTGTATTTTTTTCCCACAATTCTTGGGAAAATTTGAATTATTTTTTTTTATTTTTATTTTTTACACAAACTGGTCATATTAACAGTTTTTTTCTCTCACACAGCATATGCATAATTGCAACTACACCCCAAAATACATTCTGCTACTCCTCCTGAGTATGGCGATACCACATGTGTGAGACTTTTACACAGCCTGGCCACATACAGAGGCCCAACATTGAAGTAGCACTTTCAGGCGTTCTACAAGCATAAATCGCACATATCCTTTCTCAACCACCTATTACACTTTTGAAGGCCCTGGAGCACCAGGACAATGGAATTTTCCACAAAATGACCCCATTTTGGAAAGCACACACCCCAACGTATAATCTATGAAGCATTATGAGTCTTTTGAACGGTTAATTTTTTTCCAGAAGGTTTTGGAAAATGTGGAGAAAAAATGAAAATGCATTTTTTTTACACAAAGTTGTCCATTTATAAGATATTTCTAACGCATAGCATGTACATAGCAAAAATAACACCCCAAAATGCATTCTTCTACTCCTCCTGAGTGTAGCGATACCACATGTGTGAGACTTTTACACAGCCTGGCCATATACAGAGGCCCAACATTGAAGTAGCACTTTCAGGCGTTCTACAAGCATAAATCGCACATATCCTTTCTCAACCACCTATTACAATTTTGAAGGCCCTGGAGCACCAGGACAATAGAATTTTCCACAAAATGACCCCATTTTTGAAAGCACACACCCCAACGTATAATCTATGAGGCATTATGAGTCTTTTGAACGGTTCATTTTTTTCCAGAAGGTTTTGGAAAATGTGGAGAAAAAATTTAAATGCATTTTTTTTACACAAAGTTGTCAATTTATAAGATATTTCTAACACATAATATGTACATAGCAAAAATTACACCCAAAAATGCATTCTGCTACTCCTCCTGAGTATGGCGATACCACATGTTTGAGACTTTTACACAGCCTGTCCACATACAGAGGCCCAACATCCAAGTAGCACCTCCAGGCATTCTAGCAGCATTAATTGCACATATCATTTTCTGACTACCGATCACATTTTTGAAGGCCCTTCATATATCTAACACATAGCAGGTACATACCAAATAACAAAAGATTACCTGTGGTTTTAGAAGTGCAGTGGTCCACAGAGGAGAGCATCGGTCCAGGCAGCAGGCAGGGATGAGGTCAGCGACAGCAAAAGCAATCATCCAGGCAGCAGGCAGGAATACTGTCCATAGTTCGCACAGGCAGAGATACTGTCAGCACAGCCAGAGCACAGCCAAAGCACAGGTCCAGGTAGCAGGCAGAGGTGTCCTATCCTATCCTATCGATGATATCTTCGATATATTGGAGGTAGTGGAGTCGGTGATTTTGAGTTGCTTTTTGGTAGCAGACAAACGAATTAAAAAGGGCCATGTGAAACAGGTGAAACGCAACTTTTTTGTGCCAATAATGGGACTTTCTGGTTGATAAGTAGGGCTGTAGCATCTGGTCGTTTAAATCCACCCCCCCATGTACAAATTGTAGTCGTGGACACATTCAGGCTTTACAATGGAGCCGCGTCTTCTTGGGATCTCCACCATGGTGTCATTGTGGATCGTAGAGAGGATGTGGACATCTTTCTTGTCCCTCCACTTCATGGCCAACACCTCCTCGTTCCTCATGGATGCCGATTCTCCAGGTCGCAATTTTTTTGTCAATAAATTTTGTGGGAATCCCTTCCGTTTTTTTTGAAGGTACCGCAGGCCGGGGTTTGTTTACTGTAAAGGTGGCGAAAAAGGGGCAGGCTGGTATAATAATTATCAACATATAAATGGTAACCTTTTCCGAACAGGGGGTATGCCAACTCCCAGACAATTTTCCCACTGGTTCCAATATATGTGGGGCAATCACGGGGCTGGAGCTGGGAGTCTTTGCCTTCGTAGATCCTGAATTTGCAGACGTATCCAGTGGCTCGATCACATAATTTATTTAATTTTAACCCATACCTGGCTCTCTTGCTTGGTATGTACTGCTTGAACTGCAGTCGGCCGGTGAAATGTACGAGGGACTCGTCCACACAAATTTTTTGGTCTGGGATGAAAACGTCTTCAAATCGCTGGGAAAAGGCATTGATTAGGGGGCGTATCTTGTACAATTTGTCGTAGTTGGGATGATCTCGGGGAGGGCACTGTGAATTGTCATTGAAGTGGAGAAAGCGCATAATCATGTTGTATCTTTTCCTGGACATGACAGCGGAATATATGGGCATGTGTTGGATGGGGCGTTTGGACCAATATGAATGGACTTCGTTCTTTTTTGTAAGCCCCATATTGAACATAAGGCCCAAAAATAATTTAAATTCCTCCAATGTTAGACGCCGCCACTGGAACATGCGGGCGTAGGAAGAATTGGGGTTGGCAGCAATAAATTGGGATGCATACAGATTCGTTTGATCCACTATATTCTGCAGCAAATCTTGTGGGAAAAATAAACAAAAATAATCAAATTTAGAAAAATTTGTAGTGTCGGGCTGCACACCTGGCTGTGCGGTGAAAGGGGGGATGATAGCGGATCCTGAGTTGGCAGGCAACCATAAGGGGTTTGCCAGGGCATCGGGAAGGTAGGATTGGGGCTGGATTCTTCGGGTTGGGCGTGCATTTCCATTGCTTGTACTGGGCTCCTCTTCCTGGGGTATGGCGCTGCTGGTGGTGGGCAGTTCTCCTGATCTTGGTGCTGATCTTGGTGCTGATCTTGGTGCCGATCGCATTCTTTTGGGAGGGACGGTTTCCTCCGGGGACTCGGACTCTGAGCCACTATCCTCCACTGGCTCGTATTCCGAACCAGAATCGGATAATGGGAGCTCCCCGCTGCTCTCATCATCCGACATGGCAAGAATGGCATATGCCTCCTCAGGTGTGTAAACCCTTTGGGACATTAAGGCAGTGCTTATTGGTGGGCCTGTGTAATGGTACTGCTGGTGGTAGTGGTGGCGGTCTGTGTGGTAGTACCGATGGAGGTATTAGTGGTGGGCCTGTGTGGTGGTACCGATGGCGGTATGGGTGGTGGTGGTACCAATGGCAGTACAGGTGGTGGTGGTACCGATGGCGGTACGGGTGGTGGTGGTGGCGGCGGTACCGGTGGCGGTACGGGTGGTGGTGGTAGCGATGGCAGTGTGGGTGGTGGTGGTACCGATGGCGGTACAGGTGGTGGTGGTACCGATGGCGGTACAGGTGGTGGTGGTACGGGTGGTGATGGTACCGATGGCGGTACAGGTGGTGGTACAGGTGGTGGTGGCACTACCGACGGTGGTACGGGTGGTGGTACTGGTGGTGGTACCGATGGCGGCACTAGTGGTGATACTGGTAGCGGGCCTGTGTGGCAGTATAGATGCTGGGCCTGGTGGCGGTACTGGTGGTGGTACTGGTACCGATGGCGGTACTGGTAGCCTGTGTGGCAGTGCCAATGGCGGTACCGATGGAGGTGGGCCTGTGACAGATGATTGACAGATGGGCTGATTGATTGACAGATGGGCTGATTGATTGATTGACAGATGGGTTGATTGATTGACAGATGGGGTGATTGATTGACAGGTGGGGTGATTGATTGACAAATGGGCTGATTGATTGACAGATGGGCTGATTGATTGACAGGTGGGCTGATTGATTGACAGATGGGCTGATTGACAGATGGGCTGATTGGCTGGGCTGATTGATGTGCTGGGCTGTGTGACAGGTCCTCTTTATGGGGGGGGGGGGGCGTGTTGTGCACTGTAAACTTATGTAGACAAACTACACTGAGCTAACTTACTGATCTCTTCTCTCTCCTCACAGATCGGTGTGTGAGGAGAGAGCAGGGATCAGGTAGTAACTCCTGTGGAGTTTGTTTACATTTGTGACCGACTGTGATTGGACACAGCCGGTCACGTGGTAAACAGCCAATTCATTGGCTGTTTACTCTGATCGGGGACGCGCTGTGTCCAAGGGACACTCGCCTTCCCCGATCCCCGCTCTGCAAGCCTGTGGCGGCGCGCACGGAGCGCGCCGCCGAGTTTGTTTTGACAGGTGATCGGCTGTGACTTTGACACAGTTGATCACATGGTAAACAGCCAATTAAATTGGCTGTTTACCGTGATCGGGGTAACGCTGTGTCCGAGGGACACATGCCGTCCCCGATCACCGCGCTGCGCGCCCCCGCGGGCGCGCGCAAGGCAATATCCTGCAGGACGTCATATGACGTCCAGTATCGATATTGCAACCACTTCCCGGACGTCAATTCGCTATTGACTGGGCGGGAAGGGTTAATGATGCTTAAAGTGAAAAAATAAAAGTGAAATATTCCTTTAGATATCGTACCTGGGGGGTGTGTATAGTATGCCTGTAAAGTAGCGCATGTTTCCCGTGTTTAGAACTGTCCCTGCACAAAATGACATTTCTAAAGGAATAAAAGTCATTTAAAACTGCTTGCGGCTGTAATGTAATGTCGGGTCCCATCAATATGGATGAAAATCATTGGAAAAACGGCATGTGTACTCCCCTCTCCCCCAGCCCATTGCCAGGCCCTTTGGGTCTTGTATGTATATTAAGGGGAACCCCGCACCCAAATAAAAAAAAATGGCGTGGGGCCCCCAGGCCCTATATACTCTGAACAGCAGTATACAGGCGGTCCAAACAAGACAGGGACTGTAGGTTTGTACTCAAGTAGTATTTGTTTGTAATTTGGAACAGGTACATTTTGTAAGTGTAGCTCCAGCCCAAAAATCTATTTTTAAGCTTTTTGGATATCCTAGGGAAGGGTTATCACCCCTGTAACATTTGTATTGCTGTCTGTACCCCTGTTCAGAAGATTTCACCTCACTTTCTGTCCCAATGATAATTGGATTTTGAATATTTGGGGTTATTAGGGAAACAAGGATTGGTGATAAAGCATCAGTGGAGACACCTTTTTCCCATATTAACTCTTACAGGAGAGAATTTCCCTTCCCAGGGGTAGATTTCCTCTCACTTCCTGTTGTCTCCCTCCGTTTGTAAGTAGGAGTCATTTGTAAGTCAGATATTTGAAAGTAGGGGACCACCTGTATATACTATATTGCCTGCCCTATATACTCTGCAGAAAATTGGGCCTTAGGTGTTGGTGGTACCAGAACACAGTAAGCCCTCACAGTTACTCTTGGTGGGCGCTGGAATGGGCCCTGCTGTGAAATATTATATCAAGAATTGTAATTACATGCCCCTGTTGAACAGGGGCAGAAAAATTGGGTCTTTGGTGGTGGTGGTGGTGCCACAACACTGTAAGCCCCCACAGTTACTCTTGGTGGGCGCAGGAACGGGCCCCACTGTGAAATATTAGATCAAAAATTGTAATTACACACCCCTGTTAAACAGGGGCAGAAAAATTGGGCTTTAGGCACTGGTGCTGGTGCCCAGAACCAAAAATGTTCTTAACAGGATAGTCACTCAGCATCAGCATAGGCAGTCTTCAAGGGATCTCATTCCTAAAAAAAATATTCGGTTACATCAGCATCAGGTGCTTGGTAGCTGGTGGTGATCCAAGACTGATTCATTTTTATGAAGGTCAGTCGATCAACCGAGTCGGTGGACAGGCGCACCCTGTGATCGGTTACAAAGCCTCCAGCAGCACTGAATGTGCGTTCCAAAAAGAACGCTGGATGCAGGACAGGCCAGTAGCTCAATTGCATACTGTGCAAGCTCTGGTCAGTGATCCATCCTCAAGACCCAGTAAGCCAGTGGATTTTCGGTTGGAAAGGTCTCCAAGTCTAAACTTGCCCCTAGGTATTCCTGCACCATGTAAATCAGACGCTGGCGATGATTGCTGGAACCGATCATACCTTGGGGCTGCGGACAAAAAAAATTGTCTGAATGCATCGGTCCTTCTGTGACTGACCGAAGCCTCAGCAACACGTTGTCCAGGACCAGGAATATGTAACCTCCCAGGCTCTGGAAACGCATTGCACAAACCTTTCTGCAAGGCCTCCCGGAGATGTTTCATCCTCTGCTCCCTTACCTTACCTTTGTAACGTGGATCAAGAAGGGTTGCCAGCCAGTACTGATCCCTCTCCTTGATCACATGAATCCGAGGGTCCCTTTGCAGGCTTTGCAGGATCAGGGAGGCCATGCAGCGTAGGTTTGCTGAGGCATTCGATCCGGAGTCCTCTGGGTCACTAAAGGTGACATGATCTGCAGCCATCTCCTCCCAGCCATGTAAAAGTCCATGGGGTTCTGGGGACTGTAAACGATCCTTTGAAGACTGCTGCTGATGCTGAGTGCTAGGCTCCACCTCCATGCTGACACAATCCTCCTCCTCCTCTTCCTGTGTGAGCGGCGGGCCCACAGGAATACTGTCTGGATAAAGGGGGCCTTGAGAGGTAAGGAAGTCCTCCTCTTCCTCCCTCTGTTCTGCCTCAAGTGCCCTGTCCATTATTCCACGCAGCGTATGCTCCAACAGGAAGACAAGAGGGACAGTATCACTGATGCATGCACTGTCACTGCTCACCATCCTCGTGGCCTCCTCAAATGGTGACAGGATAGTGCATGCATCCTTGATCATGAGCCACTGGCGTGGTGAAAAAAAGCCAAGCTCCCCTGACCCTGTCCTGGTGCCATACTCGCACAGGTACTCATTGATGGCCCTCTGCTGCGTGTACAGCCGCTGCAGCATTGCCAATGTTGCACCTGGTGGGCATGTCACAGATGAGGCGGCTCTTGGGCAGGTTGCATTCCTTTTGAAATGCCAACAGACTTTCCTGGTCTGCCTCAGGAGATCCTGTAAGCCCAGGTACCTGCACAAGAACCGCTGCACCACCAAATTAGGGACGTGAGCCAAACAGGGAACATGGGTCAAGTGTCCCTGTCGGAGGGCGGAGAGGAGGTTGGTGCTATTGTCGCAAACCACCATTCCTGGCTGAAGCTGGCGTGGCATCAACCACCTCTGAGCCTGCCCCTGCAGAGCTGACAGAATCTCTGCCCCAGTGTGGCTCCTGTCCCCTAAGCAGACCAACTCAAGCACCACATGGCATCTTTTTGCCTGAGTGCTTGCGTAGCCCCTAGAACGCCTACGGAGCACCGCTGGTTCCGAGGAAAAATCAGCACAGGAAGAAGAAGAGGAGGGGGTGGAGGAGAGAGATGTGGCAGAATCACCACTACCAGCATTTTGGAGGCGTGGTGGCGGAACAAGCTCCAACAATACTGCACCCTGTCCTGCATCCTTTCCAGCTGCCAGCAGAGTTACCCAGTACGCCATGAAAGAAAGGTAACGTTCCTGTCCATGCCTGCTGGACCACGAGTCAGTGGTAATATGCACCTTACTGCTGACCGCCCTGTCCAACGAGGCGAAGACATTGCCTTCCACATGTCAGTAGAGATCCGGAATGGCCTTCCGAGAAAGAAAATGGCGTTTGGGAACCTGCCACTGAGGTACCGCACATTCCACAAATTCTCGAAAGGGGGCAGAGTCTACCAGCTGAAAAGGCAGCAGTTGGAGTGCTAGCAATTTAGCCAAACTAACATTCAGCCGCTGAACATGTGGATGACTGGGACCGACGGTTTAGCAACTGGGGTAGGGAAATTTGCCTGCTACAACCAGATTTTGGTGTACCGCTAGCAGATTGCCCGCAAGTGCTTGGGACACCTAATTCTACACCTTCATTCCTCTCAGTGCAGATCTCTGAGAGGACTGAAGGTATAGTGGGATGGAGATCTCAGCTGATGAGGAGCAAGGAGAGGTCTGCCTTGTTCTTTGGTGTGGGACTTTTAAGAACTGTTGCCAACGGACTGCATGGGAGGTCGACATATGTCTGGTCAAGCATGTGGTGCCCAAGCGGCTGCTGTTTTGGCCACGCTTGATACGCTTCAGACATATGTTGCAAACAGCAACGGTGCGATCTGCTGCACACGTCTCAAAAAAGGCCCACACCAAAGAACTTTTGAAAAAACGCGCCGAGTCAGCAGCGCCCTGCACATGCGGAGCTCTGCGGTGTGATGCAGTCGGTTGGCTGCCCTTAAGCTGGCCCCTGGAGGGCATCCTGCCTCATTGGAGATGTGCCTCCTCCTCCTCCTCCTCTCTTCTATCAGGCACCCACGTAGAGTCAGTGACCTCATCATCCCCTCCCTCCTCGCCACTGGAGCAAACCTGGCAGTATGCTGCAGCTGGGGGAACATGACTGCCAGTTTCTTGTCCTTCTTGGGCACCCCCTCTCTATGGGTGAATGTTACTGCCTTCATCCTCAACCTGGGTACCATCATCAGAGCCTTCAAACGCTGCGCATCCTCCTGCAGCATGTACCCGACACTGTGGTAGAACAGTTTGGGGGACTCCTCAGGGCATGATGGTGGGGCTAGGGAAGGAGTGACTGATGATGACATTGAGCCGATGGAAGAGGCCGCTTTGGCAGCTGCATTGGTAAAGTACCCTGAGCCTGGATGAGAGAGGATGAGGACGGCTTGGTCATCCACTCTACCAACTCTTCTGCATGTTGTGGCTCAACACGGCCAGCTGCCGAAAAAAATGACAAGCGTGCCCCATGGCCACGTGCTGAGGATGCACCGTGTCCACGACCAGCACTGTTGGCTGTAGACACAGAGCCTGCTTGCCCTCTTTTAGTGGCCTGCGAGTGTCTGCCTCTCCTTGATGGCCTTCCAGACATACTGTACAATTAGATTAGCAAAACAACGCCTGAAGTTTACTAAAAACAGTACACCAGGAATGGCCTACAGTCAGATATAGGCTTGGCTGGACTAGAATGCAGTGGATATATATGTAGGAGACTGTATATATATATATATATATATATATATATTTTATGCACTGCAGCTCATTGAGTCGCCTGCCTGAAAGTGTCTTTAAACACGTACTCCAGGAATGGCCTACAGTCAGGTATAGGCTTAGCTAGACTATATATATACAAGCCTGTGTATATATATATTTATATATATATATATATTAAATGCACTGCAGCTAGCTGAATCAACTGCCTGCCTAAAGTATATTAGAAATAGTACACCAGGAACGGTCTGCAGTGAAATCTAGCTAAACTGTATGCAGTGTATATATATATATATATATATATATATATATATATATACACAAAGCCGGGATGTATATATACTACAATACACTGCAGCTAACTGAATCACCTGCCTGCTCAAAGTAAATGAAATGACACTGTCTCTCTCTCTCTCCGCCGGAACACACTACAGAAGGCCGACATGCAGGCGGCCTTTTATAGTGTGGGGCATGGACTTAACCCCCCTGAGCCATAATTGGCCAAAGGCACCCTGCTTTTGGCCAATTATGACTCTCTTCGCTGACGGCGCTGTGATTGGCCAAAGCATGTGGTTCATAGTGCATGCTTGGCCAATCATCAGCCAGCAATGCACTGATGATTGGCCAAGCGATGACGCAGTGCATTATGGGCCGTGACACGCCGCTCGAATTTGGCGCGAACGCCCCATAATGTTTGATCTTCGT
This sequence comes from Rana muscosa, assembly GCA_029206835.1. NCBI lineage: Eukaryota > Metazoa > Chordata > Amphibia > Anura > Ranidae > Rana > Rana muscosa. Next base: position 235,161,545 of record CM055126.1, read on the forward strand.
CAAACGATCGAACAGCCGATGTTCGAGTCGAACAGATAGCTCATCCCTAATGAGGGCCAACAGATAAAGCTGATGATCATAGAAAAAAATATATATATTTACTATGATCGTCAGCTCCATCTATTGGCCATAATGTGCCATCTTCCTGTACCACTTTATTTTTATGGACTAATGACACACAACCTGGAAAGAAAATAGCTTATACAATTTTTTCCTCTTTTGGAGCGGAGCTTGGCATTTTTTTTTTTGTTAAGGGGCATTTTGTGGACTTTCTTTCTTTTTCTCCCTCTCTCACTCCATTCCTCTTTCTTTCTTTCTTTCTCTTCCTCTCTCTCCCTCCCTCCCTCCATATTTCTTTATTTCTTTCTCTTCCTCTAACCCCCCCCCCATCTCTCTCTCTCTCTCCATTCTTTCTCCCCCCCTCTCTCTCTCCCTCCATCTTTCTTTCTTTCTTTCTTTCTTTTTTTCTCCCTTTCTTTATTTATTCCCCCCCCTTTCTTTCTCCCTTTCTTTTTTTTTCTCTCCCTTTCTTTTTTTTTTCTCTCCCTTTCTTTCTTTCTTTCTTTCTTTTCCCCCCTCTCTCTCCATCTTTCTTTCCCCCCTCTCTCTCTCTCTCTCTATCTCCCCCTCTCCCTCCATCTTTCTTTCTTTCTTTCTCTTCCTCTCACCCCCATCTCTCTCTCTCTCTCTTCATATTTCTTTCTTTATTTCTTTCCCTCCCCCCCCTCTCTCTCCATATTTCTTTCTTTCTTTCTTTCTTTCTTTCTTTCTTTCTTTCTTTCTCCCTTTCTTTCGTTCTCCCTTTCTTTCTCCCGTTCTTTCGTTCTCCCGTTCTTTCGTTCTTCCTTTCTTTCGTTCTCCCTTTCTTTTGTTCTCCCTTTCTTTCTTTCTCCTGTTCTTTCGTTCTCCCTTTCTTCATTCTCCCGTTCTTTCGTTCTCCCTTTCGTTCTCCCCTTTTTTCTCTCTTTCTTTCTTTCTTTCTTTCCTTCTCCCTTTCTTTCTTTATTTTCCCCCCTCTCTCTCCATCTTTCTTTCCCCCCCTCTCTCTCTCTCTCTCCCCCCCTCTCCCTCCATCTTTCTTTCTTTCTTTCTCTTCCTCTCACCCCCATCTCTCTCTCTCTCTCTTCATATTTCTTTCTTTATTTATTTCCCTCCCCCCCTCTCTCTCTCCGTATTTCTTTCTTTCTTTCTTTCTTTCTTTCTTTCTTTCTTTCTTTCTTTCTTTCTTTCTCCCTTTCTTTCGTTCTCCCTTTCTTTCTCCCGTTCTTTCGTTCTCCCGTTCTTCCTTTCTTTCGTTCTCCCTTTCTTTTGTTCTCCCTTTCTTTCTTTCTCCCGTTCTTTCGTTCTCCCTTTCTTCATTCTCCCGTTCTTTCGTTCTCCCTTTCGTTCTCCCCTTCTTTCTTTCTTTCTCCCCCCCCCTCTCTCTCTCCACATTTCTTTCTCTCTCTCTCTTCTCTTCTTTTCTTTTCTCTCGCCCTCCATCCCTCTCTTAATAACATTCAATTACCCATTAACACCCATCATGTATGGCGTATTTTTTAAATCTTTAAATAAAGATTAAAAAAAACAAAAAACATTCAATTACAAGATGACTTGTGTAGCAATTGTATATGATTTTTTTTTTCCTCACGAAAGTGTAATTACCCTCAAAATCATTTATGTTAGTGAATCAGGTTTTGGGCTCATGCCTTTTTCTTGTTCCCCCAGCAGAGTTGTCATTAAAACTTTATTCCATAATATTTCCTATGAGAGGGATTGCTGCCTATTTAGTTGCCGCGGCGGTGGCACCCGTGTGATAAACGGCGTACTGCCTGTTCCTTACAAGTCTGTGTCACCGTCACATCACCTTGTTTAAGCGCCGTCTTTTTTTCTATTTTGGGGAGGGGGGGGGGGGGGTATTTGTGTACTCTTCAAAGACTTTGAAATAGTTTGTATCCGACTCTACAAAGTGACATGAAGATCGAAGCTCTCGGCGGGGAACATTTCATGTGCAGCAATTTCGACAACACTAAGAAGTCGGTAAGTACAGCGTACAAGCCTTTTCACTCTTCTGCAGAACGCCTTCTGAAGTCTTTCCCTAGCTCTCCGGCGTCTGGAAATATAGCACCTGTCGCCCCGTAGACCTTAAATAGTTCACTTTGATGGATCCTTCTGTGCGGAAAAAGACGTTAATGCTTGGTTCCGACCTTTGCGTGCCGGGAACGTGCGCAAAATCACGCTCTTTCCCAACATGCATAGAAAAGCGCTGCACTTTAGCAGATGTTAACGTCACCCCCACACATCTGCAACTGCGTGCGCTGCGGCAGCATGTGGCTTGTTTTTAGAAAAGAATCAGGGACTTCATTTCTACGTTTCTTGCTCGTAGGGCAGTGCATTGAAATGAATGGGCTGCCCTACATGCAGGGCCGCCATCAGGAGTTTTGGGGCCCCTTACACAGTTTCAAGCATGGGCCCCCTGGAGCCGAGGAGAACCGGGGGGGGGGGGGGTGCTGCCACTGCGAATTGAGAAGTGGGGGGGGTGCCGCGAATTGAGAGGTGGGGGGGGGGTCCTACGAATTGAGAAGCGGGGGGGTGCCACGAATTTAGAGGTCCGGGGGGCTTTGGGTGCTGACGAACAAAAAAACCCCCAAAATAACAAAAAAAAAGGGGGGTTGCCATCCGGGGCCCTGGGTACCTCCAGGCCTCTGGGGACCTCTGGGCCCCTTACAAGAGAAAAAATTATACAAAAAAAAGGGGGGTTGCCATCCGGGGCCCCTTACAAAAAAATAAATATTAATTAAATAAAAAAATTTAATAAAAAAAAAATAAATTATAAAAAAAAAAAAAAAAGTGGGTTGCCACTCGGGGCCCTGGAGACCTCCAGGCCCCTGGGAGCTCTGGGCCCCTTACAAAAAAAAAAAGAAAAAGGAGGGGGGCCATACGGGCTCCTAGGGACCTCCGGGCCCCTTACAGGTGTACTGCCTGTACCCCCCTGATGGCGGGCCTGCCAAAATGCGATGCATGGAAACGCACCCGGTCACACCTGTAGGTGTGAGCAAAGCCTAACTTAGAAAAAAAAAATAGGTATTTACTATGATCGTCAGCGCCATCTATTGGCCATAATGTGGCATCTTCCTGCACCACTCTATTTTGTATGAACTAATGACATTTAACCTGGGGAGAAAATAGCTTATACATTTCTTTCCTCTTTTGGAGCGGAACATGGAATTACTTTAAAAATGGCAGACATGGAAGACGTAATTTATGACAGAACTCGTAGGGTGGAGTTGACATTCAGAAGCTTCCCATCAGAGCCCTCTCTATACATCAGAGGCTCCCCCTAGACAGAAGAGCCCTCCATTACATCAGAGTCCCCCATCACAGATCCCCCCCCCCATCACAGAATAGCTTCTAAGAATCAGTGTCATGTGTTGTAATGATGCGGGTTGGGACACCTAACCCTAGAGCTTCCTAGGTTGTTATGATTCTGTTGGCACGAACCATGCTAGAATCAACCCCCTTCCCATCACAGAGTCTGTGTCCCCCCCCCCAATCACAGAACCCCTTCTCGGAATCAGTGTCTTGTGTCGTTATGATGTGGGCGGGACCCTAAAGGCTCATTGGTTATTAAGGTGCTGGTGGCCGGCCCGGGACCATTACAATGCATGATGTCAATCCAGGGCAGACCATGTTCGGTGTTCGCGGCACGCAAACTGCACCCGAGTTGAGAATCGCTGCTTTAACATTTGATAACTTTATTATTTTACTTTCACATGAGAGCTTTTTCTTTGAAAACATTGTAGCGCTTGTCCAGCTGAATCGCATGCCGGCACCATCCTGGGCTTAAGAAGAAACACAATTAAGTTCGATTTATTTGACACCAAAGGTGACAAAAATGGAACGCTCGCTGTTCTCTTCTTCTGGCCTCTGCCGTACTTTTAAGGAAGCCTCCGTCGTTCCAGGTTCTGCCTGTAATTCTTAATTTCTCCTGCCGGCTGACGCTGCCTCTCCTCTCCGCGGCCTCCAAACCGCCTGCTGACATCGATTAGCGCCTCAATATACTTTTAGGTATTTTCAATCCTGTGCTGCTTATTTGTAATTACTCGCCAACACATGGGGCTCGAAAACTGGGGCACTAATTTGATGGGAATCCTAATAGCACCTGACACCGTCTGCGGGAAGACAATCGATGGAACATTGCGGGGAGGACCTTCTCTCGCTCCTCGTTATAGACCTCGGCTCTCCCCGTTTCCCTCTGCCTGGTGATTTGTTGTGATATTTTCCGCCAGGAAAATTAGCCTGATGGGCGCGGCGCTGCGATAGGTGTGGACGGCTTTCATATAAAGCAAGCTTGACACCCTACCATGATCAGGAGGACGGGTGCCAACGTTTTACGCCTTTTTATCTCCTCCGCGACAATTTACGGACTCTTAATATGAAACACTCGCGTCTCTTCAAGATGAATTGGGGATTTTCTGCAACAGAAGATGTGATATTGGCTACAAGCAGGAAAATGACAATTCATAAGGCGGTTAAAAAAATGAGTTTGGAAAGTTACACCGCGAGCCGGAGACAGCAAATAATTTACAATCCCGGAGTGTATGTGTGTTTTATTTTGATGCGTTGTTGGGTTCTTTGCTTTAACCCCTGCACCAGCGGGGTGTGTGGGCCTTAAAGTGGATGTAAACCCAAATTTTTTTTTTTGCTGTCACAATGTAGAGTATAGGATTTCCTATCATTTGTGCCTGGTCTTGCCACAAAGAGTTAATCCAGCTCTGAGCAATCCTCTTTTATTGTTCAGTGAGATAAAACGGACAAACAGAGAAAAACCTTTGTCCGTTCCGCCCCCTTGCTTTGAGTGACGGGTTATTTACATATCTTGTGCACTAGCTTTAGACAGGCATTATTTTTTAATTCCCACCCCCACTCCTTTTCTGATGTCATGTGGTTACTTTTCTGGATTTTGACTGGATGTTAGTGATCATAGCAGAAGGAATACACAGGAGAAAATGCATGTTGACAAGGGGAGTGTAGAGGTGGGCGGGGAGTCTACTGACATCACGACTCCTCCCACCGAGCTCCAGACAACAGATCCACCCACAGAATCGGCAGTTTTTCAGTTCTTATAACAGACAGAGGGGAGACATTTGACAGATAAGGATACATGCAGGAGGCGTCTATATCCTTATAGATCAGCACTATGACAGTAGTTTAGAAAGGATGAGAGTGAGTTTACATCCACTTTAATGCCTGGCCACCATATACGCTCACCAGCCACTTTATTAGGTACACCTGTTCAATTGCTAGGTAACACTAATCAGCCAATCACATGGCAGCAACTCAATGCACTTTGGCATCTAGACGTGGTGAAGACGATTTGCGGAAGTTCAAACCGAATGGAGAAAAAAGGGGATTTAAAGGGGTTGTAAAGGTACAAGTTTTTTCAGCTTAATGCATTCTATGCATTAAGCTGAAAAAACATCTGAGGATTAGCCCCCCCCCCCCCAGCCCCCGTTTGCTTACCTGACCCCTTGAAAGTCCTGCGCTGTCAACGCGCCGGCTTCTCGGCTCATTCATTGGTTGATTGAAAGCAGCACAGCCATTGGCTCATGCTGCTGTCAATCACATCCAATGACGCAGCTCGCCGGGGGGCGGGGCCGAGTGATACAGTGAGCGGCTATAGTCGCAAGCTGTATCACGGGAGCGCGCCCGCAATATCTCATCCCTATGCAAACTCGCTCGCATGAAGGTGGTGAATTCTTGCAGGGAGGAGCAGAGACAGCCGCCGAGGGACCCCAGAAGACCAGGATCGGGGCCACTCTGTGAAAAATGAGCTGCACATTGGAGGTAAGTATAACAGGTTTGTTATTTAACCGCTTAAGGACCCCTTCACGCCGATATACGTCGGCAGAATGGCACGGCTGGGCACAAGCACGTACCTGTAAGTCGCCTTTAAGAGCCCAGCCTGGGGTCGCGAGCGCGCCGCCGGCGGTGCGCTCGCGACCTGGTCCTGTGCTCCGTGACCGCGCCCGCGGGACCCGATTGCCGCCGGTGTCCTGCGATCGGGTCACAGAGCTGAAGAACGGGGAGAGGTAAGTGTAAACAAACTTTTCCCCGTTCTTCCTAGTGAGAGTGTCACTGATCGTCTGTTCCCTGTCATAGTGACTTTGATCGTGGGATGGTTGTTGGTGGCAGATGGGCTGGTTTGAGTATTTCTGGGATTCTCCCACACAACCATCTTTCGGGTTTACAGAGAATGATGGGAAAAAGAGAAAATATCCAGTGAGCGGCAGTTCTGTGGAGGAAAATGCCTTGTTGATGTCAGAGGTCAGAGGAGAATTGGCAGACTGGTTCCAGATGATAGAAAGACAACAGTAATGCCGCGTACACACAAACGGATATTCTGTCGGAAAGCTTGCATACACACGGTCACACAAAAGTTCTCCGAACGTACAACACTACGACGAGGCGAGAAAATTAAGCTTAATGCTTCTAAGCATGCGTCAAATTGTTTCAGAGCATGCATGTGTTTTTTTCGGTCGGAATTGCATACAGACGAACGGATTTACCGAACAAACTTTTTTCCGGCGGAAAAATAGAGAACCTGCTCTCTAGCTAACGCTGTCGGAAATTCTGACAGAAAAAGTCAGATGGGGCCTACACGCGGTCGGATTATCCGACGAAAAGCTCCCATCTGACTTTTTCCATCGGAAATTCCGACCGTGTGTACGCAGCATAACTCAAATAATCACTTGTTACATCCAAGGTATGCAGAATACCATCTCTGAACACACAACACATCAAACCTTGAAGCAGATGGGCTACAGCAGCAGAAGACCACACCGGGTGCCACTCCTGTCAGCTAAGAACAGGAAACTGAGGCTACAATTGGCACAGGATCACCAAAATTGGACAATAGAAGATTGGAAAAACGTTGCGGGGTCTGATGAGTCTGGATTTCAGCTGCGACATTCAGATGGTGGAGTCAGAATTTGGCGCATGGATCCATCCTGCCTTCTATCACCGGTTCAGGCTGCTGGTGGTGGGGGTGTAATGGTGTGGGGGATGGGGTATCACCGGTTCAGGCTGGAGGTGGGGGTGTAATGGTGTGGGGGATGGGGTATCACCGGTTCAGGCTGGAGGTGGGGGTGTAATGGTGTGGGGGATGGGATATCACCGGTTCAGGCTGCTGGTGGTGGGGGTGTAATGGTGTGGGGGATGGGGTATCACCGGTTCAGGCTGGTGGTGGGGGTGTAATGGTGTGGGGGATGGGATATCACCGGTTCAGGCTGCTGGTGGTGGGGGTGTAATGGTGTGGGGGATGGGGTATCACCGGTTCAGGCTGGTGGTGGGGGTGTAATGGTGGGGGGGATGGGGTATCACCGGTTCAGGCTGGTGGTGGGGGTGTAATGGTGTGGGGGATGGGGTATCACCGGTTCAGGCTGGTGGTGGGGGTGTAATGGTGAGGGGGATGGGGTATCACCGGTTCAGGCTGGTGGTGGGGGTGTAATGGTGTGGGGGATGGGGTATCACCGGTTCAGGCTGGTGGTGGGGGTGTAATGGTGTGGGGGATGGGGTATCACCGGTTCAGGCTGGTGGTGGGGGTGTAATGGTGAGGGGGATGGGGTATCACCGGTTCAGGCTGGTGGTGGGGGTGTAATGGTGGGGGGGATAAAGTTTGAATGCCACGGCCTACCTGAGTATTGTTGCTGACCATGTCCATCCCTTTATGACTACAGTGTCCCCCATCTTCTGATGGCTCCTTCCAGCAGGATAATGCACCATGTCACAAAGTTCCAATCATCTCACCACTGGACAATGAGGTCCCTGTCCTCCAATGTCCTCTATACTCACCATATTTCATCCAATAGAGCACCTTTGGGATGTGGTAGAATGGGAGATTGGCATCATGGATGTGCATCCGACAAATCTGCAGCAACTGAGTGATGTTATCATGTCACTATGGAGCAAAATCTCTGAGGAATGTTTCCAACACCTTGTTAAATCTATGCCCCGAAGAATGAAAGCAAAAGGGGGTCCAACCCACTACTAGCCAGGTGTACCTAATAAAGTGGCCGGTGTGTGTATATATACAGTATCTCACAAAAGTAAGTACACCCCTCAGTCACATTTGTGTAAATATTTTCTTGTATCTTTTCATGTGACAACACTGAAGAAATGACACTTCGCTACAATGTAAAGTAGTGAGTGTACAGCTTGTATAACGGTGTAAATTTGCTGTCCCCTCAAAATAACTCAACACACAGCCATTAATGTCTAAACCGCTGGCAACAAAAGTCAGTACACCCCTAAGTGAAAATGACCAAATTGGGCCCAAAGTGTCAATATTTTGTGTGGCCACCATTATTTTCCAGCACTGCCCTAACCCTCTTGGGCATGGAGGTCACCAGAGCTTCACAGATTGCCACTGGAGTCCTCTTCCCCTCCTCCATGACGACATCACAGAGCTGGTGGATGTTGGAGACCTTGCGTTCCTCCACCTTCTGTTTGAGGAGCCCCACAGATGCTCAATAGGGTTTAGGTCTGGAGACATGCTTGGCCAGTCCATCACCTTTACCCTCAGCTTCTTTAGCAAGGCAGTGGTCATCTTGGAGGTGTGTTTGGGGTCGTTATCATGTTGGAATACTACCCTGCGGTCCAGTCTCTGAAGGGAGGGGATCATGCTCTGCTTCAGTATGTCACAGTGCATGTTGGTATTCATGGTTCCCTCAATGATCTGTAGCTCCCCAGTGCCGGCAGCACTCATGTAGCCCCAGACCATGACACTCCCACCACCATACCTGACTGTAGGGGAGACACACTTGTCTTTGTCTTCCTCACCTGGTTGCCGCCACACACGCCTGACACCATCTGACACCAAATACGTTTATCTTGGTCTCATTAGACCACAGGACATGGTTCCAGTAATCCATGTCCTTAGTCTGCTTGTCTTCAGCAAACTGTTTGTGGGCTTTCTTGTGCCTCGTCTTTAGAAGAGGCTTCCTTCTCGAACGACAGCCATGCAGACCAATTTGATGCAGTGTGCGGCGTATGGTCTGAGCACTGACAGGCTGATCCCCCCACCCCTTCAACCTCTGCAGCAATGCTGGCAGCACTCATACGTCTATTTCCCAAAGACAACCTCTGGATATGACGCTGAGCAAGTGACCTCAACTTCTTTGGTGGACCATGGTGAGGCCTGTTCTGAGGGGAACCTGTCCTGTTATACCGCTGTATGGTCTTGGCCACCGTGCTGCAGCTCAGTTTCAGGGTCTTGGCAATCTTCTTATAACCTCGGCCATCTTTATGTGGAGCAATAATTCTTTTTTTCAGATCCTCAGAGAGTTCTTTGCCATGAGGTGCCATGTTGTACTTCCAGTGACCAGTATGAGAGAGTGAGAGCGATAACACCAAATTTAACACACCTGCTCCCCATTCACACCTGAGACCTTGTAACACTAACGAGTCACATGACATCGGGGAGGGAAAATGGCTAATTGGGCCCAATGTGGGCCTTTTCACTTAGGGGTGTACTGACTTTTGTTGCCATCGGTTTAGACATTAATGGCTGTGTGTTGAGTTATTTTGAGGGGAGAGGAAATTTACACCGTTATACAAGCTGTACACTCACTACTTTACATTGTAGCAAAGTGTCATTTCTTCAGTGTTGTCACATGAAAAGATACAAGAAAATATTTACAGAAATGTGACTGAGGGGTGTACTTACTTTTGTGATATAATGTGTGTGTATATATATATATATACAGTAAGTTTTAATTACTTTATTGGCCCAGGCCAACCGATTGGAGTAGCACCGTGACACCGCTAGGCTCTGGAAGAAGTGGGTGGGGATAATCGAGGTTCTGTTAAGTTAAACTTTGTTTTAATGCAACTAACTTTTATTACAAGCGTTCCTAATGATGATTTTAATTAATTAGAGAGATGATGCCTAAAAAGTGATACTTATAAAGATCCTTTTTCCTTAACGCACATAAGTGTTTTTGGAGCACCTCGTTATCACTCTCTACAATGAAGTGATAAATTGCCTTTTGTGATGTTAAGTTTCAGCAAACATGATCTGTTCTGAAGTAGTAAACACTGAATTTAATTAGTGTGTAAGACCTTTACTCTTAATGAAAACAATGTTACTACAAGAATATTATTAAAAAACACTTTTAATCCTATATTTTATACTGAGAGAGAGAGAGAGAGAGAGAGAGTGAGAGGAGGGAAATATATTTATATACAGGGCCGCCATCAGGGGGGTACAGGCAGTACACCTGTAAGGGGCCCGGAGGTCTCCAGGGGCCCGGATGGCAACCCCCCCCTTTTTTTTTTTTGTAAAGGGGCCCGGATAGTAACCCCCCTTTTTTCTGTATTTTTTATAAAAAAAAAAAAAAAAAATGTTTATTTTTTTTTTTATATATTTTTTGGCAGAGGCCCCGGATGGCAACCCCTCCCCTTTTTTTTAAAAATAAAAATATATTTTTTTTCAGAAAAAAAAAAAATTGTAAGGGGCCCAGATGTCCCCCAGAGGCCCGCAGGTCCCTGCGGGGTCCCGGATGGTAACCCTCTTTTTTATGCATTTTTTATAATAAAATTTTTTTTTTGTAAGGGGCCCAGAGGTCCCCAGGGCCCTGGATGGCAACCCCCCTTTTTTTTTGGTCTTTCTTTGTTCGTCAGCACCCAAAGCCCCCCCCGACCTCAACAATTCACGGTGGCAGCAACCCCCCGCTTCTCAATTCATGGCACCCCCCCGCTTTTCAATTTGCGGCGGCAGTCCCCCCCCCCCCCCCGGTTCTCCTCTACTCCAGAAGCTGTGTAAATTCCTGGTGGTGGCCCTGTTTTTATATATATATATTGTGACAGCAGGAAGGTAAAGTCACCTGGTTGCATCCAGGGGGGTAGGTATATTTCTCCCAGATTCAGGCTTTATGCCGACTTATACAACTAGGGAGAGAGTTGTATAAGCCCAGCTGAGGCTAGTGGGCTCATGGATGATTCATACCTCTAGGGAGAGTGCTGGGCGTCTTGCAGGCAGGGAGTTGATGAGACCAGCTGAAGCTTGTCAGCTCGTTTAAGGCCTCTATAAAAACTCCCAGCTTCATTAGGTGTTAGCTCATGCCTGGACCCAGACCTGTGTGGACTGTCTAGGGAGAGTGAACCCCTGTGCGGTGAGACAAAGCCTGTGTGGCTATTTGTTTGGACATTGACTAAACCAGGGACTTAGGGACTAGGACAGCACTAGGCTGATCCCAGTTGTTAGTTAGGAAACATGCATGTTTAGTCAGAGGTCAAGCTGACCAGGATTTATTTTGTTTATGTTTCTTTTTGCTTTGCTGTGTTTTTGTCACTGTAAATAGAGAAATAAACCGCACCTTTTGATCTTGAAAACCACAACCTCCGTCTGCTGGGCCTGTTTTTGTGTGGGGAGCCCATCCAGGGGGTCACACACACCCGCTACCGAGCTAACCCCCTCACAGTATATATATATATATATATATATATATATATATATACACTCACCGGCCACTTTATTAGGTACACCTTGCTAGTCCCGGGTTGGACCCACTTTTGCCTTTATTCTCGGTGGCAGAGATACAACAATGTGTTGGATGAGATGTGGTGAGTGTGGAGGCCATTGGAGTACAGTGACCCCATTGTCCAGTGGTGAGATGATTGGAGCTTTGTGACATGGTGCATTATCCTGCTGGAAGGAGCCATCAGAAGATGGGGACACTGTAGTCATAAAGGGATGGACATGTTCAGCAACAATACTCAGGTAGGTTGTGGGGTATAAATGATGCTCAATTTGTACTAAGGGGCCCAAAGTGTGCCAAGAAAATCCCCCCCCACACCATTACACCCCCACCAGCAGCCTGAACCGGTGATAGAAGGCAGGATGGATCCATGCGCCAAATTCTGACCCCACCATCTGAATGTCGCAGCTGAAATCCAGACTCATCAGACCCGGCAACGTTTTTCCAATCTTCTATTGTCCAATTTTGGTGATCCTGTGCCAATTGTAGCCTCAGTTTCCTGTTCTTAGCTGACGGGAGTGGCACCCGGTGTGGTGTTCTGCTGCTGTAGCCCATCTGGTTCAATGGGTTGTGCGTTCAGAGATGGTATTCTGCATACCTTGGGTGTAACGAGGGGTTATTTGAGTTACTGTTGTCTTTCTATCATCTGGAACCAGTCTGCCCATTCTCCTCTGACCTCAACAAGGCATTTTCCTCCACACAAACGCCGCTCACTGGATAGTTTCTCTTTTTCCCACCATTCTCTATAAACCTGAGAGATGGATGTGTGTGAAAATCCCAGAAATACTCAAACCAGCCCGCCTACCACCAACAACCATCTCACGATCAAAGTCACTTAAATCCCCTTTTTTTCCCATTCTGATGCTCCGTTTAAAATTCAGCAAGTCGTCTTCACCACCTCTAGATGCCTAAATGCATTGAGTTTCTGCCATGTGATTGGCAATTTGTGTTACCAAGCAATTGAACAGGTGTGCCTAATAAAGTGGCCGGTGAGTGTGTGTATATTTATACAGTATCTCACAAAAGTAAGTACACCCCTCACATTTGTGTAAATATTTTCTTGTATCTTTTCATGTGACAACACTGAAGAAATGACACTTTGCTACAATGTAAAGAAGTGAGTGTACAGCTTGTATAACGGTGTAGATTTGCTGTCCCCTCAAAATAACTCAACACACAGCTATTAATGTCTAAACCGCTGGCAACAAAAGTGAGTACACCCCTAAGTGAAAATGTCCAAATTGAGACGAATTAGCCATTTTCCCTCCCCAGGGTCATGTGACTTGTTAGTATTACAAGGTCTCAGGTGTGAATTTCGTAATTGTTACCAAAAGTTAACGAACCTAACGAAAATTCAGGGGCCCCCACCATCCCTGTGCTGTGCTGACTTCCTGGGTTTTTAACTTCATCATAACGAATGCTCGTAATTATTATGACAATAATAAAACGATATTAACGAACATTCTTGTTTTGTCTGAGAAATTCGGATCCGAAATTCGTCAACGAAATTTCGTATTTCGTAAAATTCGGAAGCATAGCAATTCGGATTTCGGATGCTTCCGAATGTACGAATTTTCGGAAATTCGTACGAAACGAATCGCAAATGTCTTACATTGTATCTCCCTGTATGTTGCGGTCGTTCAGGTGATTCTCTAATAGTTTCTTGAAACTAGGGATGAGCCGAACACCCCCGGGTTCGGTTCGCACCAGAACCTTCGAACGGACCGAAAGTTCGTGCGAATTTTCGAACCCTATTCGTTATAATGGACGCGAACGTTCGAAATCAAAATTGCTAATTACAACGGCCAATATGCATGTTAATGTCATAAAACAGGTTTGGGGACCCGGGTCCTGCCCCAGGGGACATATATCAATGCAAAAAGAAATTTTAAAAACTAAAGTTTTTTCGGGAGCAGTCATTTTAATGACGCATAAAGTGAAAAAAAAAAAAGTGAAATTTTCCTTTAAATATCGTACCTGGGGGGTGTCTAAAGTATGCCTGTGAAGTGGCATGTGTTTCCCGTGTTTAGAACTGTCCCTGCACAAAATGACATTTGTAAAGGAAAAAAAGAAGCCATTTAAAACCACTTGCGGCTTTAATGTCATGTCTTGTCCTGGCCGCCATATGGCTGAAAATCCTAGAGAAAAATGGCATGGCTACCCCATCACCCCCCCCCCCACCCCAGCCCCTTTGGGTCTTGTATGGATACTAAGGGGGACCCCGCACCCAAAATAAAACCCTATACCTACAACCCTATATACTCTGAACAGCAGTATATAGGTGGTGCAAACAAGACATGGACTGTAGGTTTGTTCTTAAGTAGAATCTGAACAGGTACATTATGAAGTGTAGCTACATCCCAAAAAAAACAATTTTTAAGCTTTTTGGAGAACATAGGGAGGGGTTATCACCCCTGTAACATTTGCTGTCTTTGCACATCTGTTCAGAACATGTCACCTCACTTTCCGTCCCAATGACAAATGTTTTTGGAAAAGTGGGGTTTTAATTGAAACAAGGATTGGTGATAAAGCATCAGTAGAGAGGAGATACCTTTTTCCCAAATTAAATCTAACAGGATAGAATTTTCCTTCCTAGGGGTAGATTTCCTCTCACTTCCTGTTTTCTCTTGCCGTTTGCAAGTAGGAGTCGTTTGTAAGTTGGATGTTTGAAAGTAGGGGCCTGCCGTATATACTCTGCAGAAATTTGCCCTATTAGATGTTGGTGTAGCCACAAGACTGGTGGGCACAGGAATGGGCCCTGCTGTGAGTTAATAGATCAAGATTTGTACTTGCATGCACCTGTTGAACCGGGCAGAAAAATTGGGCCTTTGGTGGTGGTGGTGGTGGTGGTGGACGGTGTTGCCACAAGACTGTAAGCCCTCACAGTTACTCTTGGTGGGTGCAGGAATGGGCCCTGCTGTGAGTTATTAGATCAAGATTTGTAATTGCATGCACCTGTTGAACAGGGCAGAAAAATTGGGCCTTTGGTGGTGGTGGTGGACGGTGTTGCCACAAGACTGTAGGCCCTCATAGTTACTCTTGGTGGGCGCAGGAATGGGCCCTGCTGTGAACTATTAGATCAAGATTTGTAATTACACGCCCCTGTTAAACAGGGGCTGAAAAATTGTGCCTTAGGCATTGGTGCTGGTGCCACAACACTGCAACCCCTCACAGATACTGTACTTGGAGCACAGCAGTCACACCTGTTGCGAAGCATCTTTTTAAAAAATTGTAATTACACGCCCCTGTTATACAGGGGCTGAAAAATTGTGCCTTAGGCACTGGTGCTGGTGCCACAACACTGCAACCCCTCACAGATACTGTACTCTGAGCACAGCAATGAGACCTGTTGCAAAGCATTGCCTAAAAATTGTAATTACACGCCCCAACAGGGGCTGAAAAATTGTGCCTTAGGCACTGGTGCTGGTGCCACAACACTGCAACCCCTCACAGATACTGTACTCTGAGCACAGCAGTCACACCTGTTGCGAAGCATCTTTTTAAAAAATTGTAATTACACGCCCCTGTTATACAGGGGCTGAAAAATTGTGCCTTAGGCACTGGTGTGGTGGCATGGATCATTGAGGAGGAGGAAGAGGATAGTCAGTGAACATAACAGGACAGTCACTCAGCATCAGCATAGGCAGTCTTGAAGGGATGTGACATTATAAATTATTCCGTTATATCCGCTTCAGGTGTCTGGTAGCTGGTGGTGATCCAAGACTGATTCATTTTTATGAAGGTCAGTCGATCAACCGAGTCGGTGGACAGGCGCACCCTATGATCGGTGACAAATCCTCCAGCAGCACTGAATGTGCGTTCGGAAAGAACGCTGGATGCAGGACAGGCCAGTAGCTCAATTGCATACTGTGCAAGCTCTGGCCAGTGATCCATCCTCAGGACCCAGTAAGCCAGAGGATTTTCGGTGGGAAAGGTGTCCAAGTCTGACCTTGCCCCTAGGTATTCCTGCACCATGTATATCAGACGCTGGCGATGGTTGCTGGAACCGATCATACCTTGGGGCTGCGGACTAAAAAATTGTCTGAACGCATCGGTCAGACGTCCACCTTCCCCACCGCTCCTTCTGCTACTGACCGAAGCCTCAGCAACTCGTCGTCCAGGACCAGGAGTTTGTAACCTCCCAGTTTCTGGGAACGCGTTGCACAGACCTTTCTGCAAGGCCTCCCTGAGATGTCTCATCCTCTGCTCCCTCTGCGACGGCAAGATAAGGTCCGCAACCTTACCCTTGTACCGTGGATCAAGGAGAGTGGCCAGCCAGTAATGGTCACTCTCCTTGATCCGAAGAACACGAGGATCCTTCCGCAGGCTTTGCAGGATCAGGGAGGCCATGCAGCGTAGGTTAGCTGAGGCATTCGGTCCGGAGTCTTTTGGGTCACTGAGGATGACATGATCGCCAGCCACCTCCTCCCAGCCACGTACAAGTCCACTGGTTTGTTGGGACTGTACATCATCCCTAAAAGACTGCTGCTGCTGATGCTGAGTGCCAGGCTCCACCTCCATGCTCACACAATCCTCCTCCTCCTCCTCCTCCTCTTCCTGTGTGATGGGTGGGACAGAAGGAACATTGTCTGGATAAAGGGGGCCTTGAGAGACAAGGAAGTCCTCCTCTTCCTGCCTCTGTTCTGCCTCAAGTGCCCTGTCCATTATCCCACGCAGCGTATGCTCCAACAGGTGGACAAGAGGTACAGTGTCACTGATGCATGCACTGTCACTGCTCACCATCCTCGTGGCCTCCTCAAATGGTGAGAGGACAGTGCATGCATCCCTGATCATGCTCCACTGGCGTGGGGAAAAAAAGCCAAGCTCCCCTGACCCTGTCCTGGTGCCGTAGTCGCAAAGGTACTCATTGATGGCCCTCTGCTGCGTGTGCAGTCGCTGCAGCATGGCCAACGTTGAGTTCCACCTGGTGGGCATGTCACATATTAGGCGGTTCTTGGGCAGGTTCAGCTCCTTTTGCAGCTCAGTCAGCCGAGCACTGGCATTATAAGATCGGCGGAAATGCACACAGACTTTCCTGGCCTGCCTCAGGACATCCTGTAAGCCTGGGAACCTGCCCAAGAACCGCTGCACCACCAGGTTGAGGACGTGAGCCATACAGGGCACATGGGTGAGCTGCCCCTGTCGCAGGGCGGAGAGGAGGTTGGTGCCATTATCAGAAACGACCATTCCTGGCTTAAGCTGGCGTGGCGTCAACCACCTCTCGGCCTGCCCCTGCAGAGCTGCCAGAACCTCTGGCCCAGTGTGGCTCCTGTCCCCCAAACACACCAGCGCAAGCACGGCATGGCATCTTTTTGCCTGCGTACTCGCGTAGCCCCTTGTACGCCTACGGAGCACCGCTGGTTCCGAGGACAGAGCACTCGAAGAGGACATGGAGGAAGAAGAAGAGGAGGGGGTGGAGGAGAGAGGTGTGTCACAACCAGTAGTAGCATTTTGGAGGCGTGGTGGCGGAACAACCTCCAACACTACTGCACCTTGTCCTGCATCCCTCCCAGCTGCCAATAGAGTGACCCAATGGGCCGTGAAAGAAAGATAACGTCCCTGTCCATGCCTGCTGGACCATGAGTCAGCGGTAATATGCACCTTACCGCTGACCGCCCTGTCCAGCGAGGCATGGACATTGCCTTCCACATGCCAGTAGAGAGACGGAATCGCCTTCCGTGAGAAAAAGTGGCGTTTGGGAACCTGCCACTGAGGAACCGCACATTGAACAAACTCACGGAAGGGGGCCGAGTCTATCAACTGAAAAGGCAGCAGTTGAAGTGCTAGCAATTTAGCCAAGCTAGCATTCAACCGCTGGGCATGTGGATGGCTGGGAGTATACTTCTTTCGACGGTCCAGCAGCTGGGGCAGGGAAATTTGCCTGCTACAATCGGACGTCGGTGTACTGCAAGTACTTGGTTGTGACACACCTAATTCTACACCTTCAGTCCTCTCAGAGCAGCTTTCAGAGAGGACTGAAGATATAGTGGGGATGGAGATCCCAGCTGATGAGGAGCAAGGAGAGGTCCGCTTTGTTCTTTGGTGTAGGTCTTTTATGTGTGCTTGCCAACGAGCTGCATGGCAGGTCGACATATGTCTGCTCATGCTTGTGGTGCCCAAGCGGCTGATGTTTTGGCCACGCGAGATACGCTTGAGACAAATATTGCAAATAGCAGTGGTGCGATCTGATGCACTCGTCTCAAAAAAGGCCCACACCAAAGAACTTTTGTGATAACGTGCAGAGGCAGCGCCCTGCACAGGCGGAGCTCTGCGGTGTGGTACAGTTGCTGTGCTGGCCTCTAGCTGGCCTCCAGGGGGCATCCTGCCTCGTTGGACATGTGACGCTGCATCCTCCTCCTCCTCCTCCTCTCTCCCTTCAGGCACCCACGTGGAGTCAGTGACCTCATCATCCCCTCCCTCTTCACCACTAGAGCAAACCTGGCAGTAAGCTGCAGCTGGTGGAACACTACTGCCAGATTGCTGTCCTTCAGCATCCCCTCTCTCTGCGCGCACACTACTGACTTCCTCAAGCTGGGTATCATCATCCGAGCCTTCGAATCGTTGGGCATCCTCCTGGAGCATGTACCCAACACTGTGCTCAAACAGTTCAGGGGACTCCTCAGGAGGACATGGTGGGTCTAGGGAAGGGGTGGCTGATGATGCCATTGAGTACGCGTTGGCAGCTGCTCTGCCAGTACCCTGAGCCTGGGTGAGAGAGGATGAGGAGGATGAGGAGGGCTTGGTCATCCATTCTACCAAGCCTTCGGCATGATGCGGCTCCACATGTCCAGCTGCCGAAAACAAAGACAAGCGTGTCCCATGGCCACGTGCTGATGACGATGCACGACCACGTCCACGGCCAGCACTGTTGTCTCTAGAAACAGAGCCTGCCTGCCCTGTGTTCTTGCCTCGGCACGCTCTGCCTCTCCTTGGCGGTCTTCCAGCCATTGTAGTCGGTAGTGTATATAGTATAAAAAATAGAACTCCTATGTGTGCTCACAACACACTGTAGGTCCTATGGGTGCTGACACTAACACACTATAGGTACTATGTGTGCTGCTGACAAGAAAATATAGGAGCTCTGTTTGCTGCCACTAACACACTAGAAGTCCTATGGGTGCTGCTGAGAAGAAAATATAGGAGCTCTGTGTGATGCCACTAACACACTAGAAGTCCTATGGGTGCTGCTGAGATGAAAATATAGGAACTCTGTGTGATGCCACTAACACATTAGAAGTCCTATGGGTGCTGCTGAGAAGAAAATATAGGAGCTCTGTTTGCTGCCACTAACACACTAGAAGTCCTATGGGTGCTGCTGAGAAGAAAATATAGGAGCTCTGTGTGATGCCACTAACACACTAGAAGTCCTATGGGTGCTGCTGAGAAGAAAATATAGGAACTCTGTGTGATGCCACTAACACACTAGAAGTCCTATGGGTGCTGCTGAGAAGAAAATATAGGAGCTCTGTGTGATGCCACTAACACACTAGAAGTCCTATGGGTGCTGCTGAGAAGAAAATATAGGAGCTCTGTTTGCTGCCACTAACACACTAGAAGTCCTATGGGTGCTGCTGAGAAGAAAATATAGGAGCTCTGTTTGCTGCCACTAACACACTAGAAGTCCTATGGGTGCTGCTGAGAAGAAAATATAGGAGCTCTGTTTGCTGCCACTAACACACTAGAAGTCCTATGGGTGCTGCTGAGAAGAAAATATAGGAACTCTGTGTGATGCCACTAACACACTAGAAGTCCTATGGGTGCTGCTGAGAAGAAAATATAGGAGCTCTGTGTGATGCCACTAACACACTAGAAGTCCTATGGGTGCTGCTGAGAAGAAAATATAGGAGCTCTGTGTGATGCCACTAACACACTAGAAGTCCTATGGGTGCTGCTGAGAAGAAAATATAGGAGCTCTGTGTGATGCCACTAACACACTAGAAGTCCTATGGGTGCTGCTGAGAAGAAAATATAGGAGCTCTGTGTGATGCCACTAACACACTAGAAGTCCTATGGGTGCTGCTGAGAAGAAAATATAGGAGCTCTGTTTGCTGCCACTAACACACTAGAAGTCCTATGGGTGCTGCTGAGAAGAAAATATAGGAGCTCTGTTTGCTGCCACTAACACACTAGAAGTCCTATGGGTGCTGCTGAGAAGAAAATATAGGAGCTCTGTTTGCTGCCACTAACACACTAGAAGTCCTATGGGTGCTGCTGAGAAGAAAATATAGGAGCTCTGTTTGCTGCCACTAACACACTAGAAGTCCTATGGGTGCTGCTGAGAAGAAAATATAGGAGCTCTGTGTGATGCCACTAACACACTAGAAGTCCTATGGGTGCTGCTGAGATGAAAATATAGGAACTCTGTGTGATGCCACTAACACACTAGAAGTCCTATGGGTGCTGCTGAGAAGAAAATATAGGAGCTCTGTTTGCTGCCACTAACACACTAGAAGTCCTATGGGTGCTGCTGAGAAGAAAATATAGGAGCTCTGTTTGCTGCCACTAACACACTAGAAGTCCTATGGGTGCTGCTGAGAAGAAAATATAGGAGCTCTGTTTGCTGCCACTAACACACTAGAAGTCCTATGTGTGCTGCTGAGAAGAAAATATAGGAGCTCTGTTTGCTGCCACTAACACACTAGAAGTCCTATGGGTGCTGCTGAGATGAAAATATAGGAACTCTGTTTGCTGCCACTAACACACTAGAAGTCCTATGGGTGCTGCTGAGAAGAAAATATAGGAACTCTGTTTGCTGCCACTAACACACTAGAAGTCCTATGGGTGCTGCTGAGAAGAAAATATAGGAGCTCTGTGTGATGCCACTAACACACTAGAAGTCCTATGGGTGCTGCTGAGAAGAAAATATAGGAGCTCTGTTTGCTGCCACTAACACACTAGAAGTCCTATGGGTGCTGCTGAGAAGAAAATATAGGAGCTCTGTTTGCTGCCACTAACACACTAGAAGTCCTATGGGTGCTGTTGGGGTGCAATGCTGTGCTAACAGCACTGCGGTTGGTACTACTGCAATACTGTACTAACAGTAAGCACACACCAGACTAATCCCCAGCAGCAGCTAATAACACACTAACTGTGCAATCAGCAGCAATGAACGATCAATGACTTAGGTAGCAATGGTTTAGCAAAGAAATAGCCAATGGTTTAGCAAAGAAGAGCAAATCTTTCAGTATCAAGCAAAGACAGAATCAGCAGACTAATCTCTCCTAAAGCCGGAACTCATGTGACCGGGGCCGATGGCGTGGCGGCCTTTTAAATGGTGGGGCGTGTACTAAAGCCCCTGAGCTGTAATTGGCTACAGGCGTCCTGCCTGTAGCCAATTATTGCTCTCCGAGTTTCGGGCGCTGTGATTGGCCAAGCATGCGGGGTCACAGTGCATGCTTGGCCAATCATCAGCCAGCAATGCACTGCGCCGGCCGCGCCGGCCGCAATGCATTGCGGGGCCGCTCGCATCACACGAATGTGATGCGAACGGCCCAAATAGTTCTGGGCTCGACGAGCGAGCGAACGCCCGGTGCTCGATTCGAACATGGGTTCAAATCGAGCACCGGGCCCATCCCTACTTGAAACTATCAATGCTCCCTGCTGAGACCACCGCCTGTGGAAGGGAATTCCACATCCTTGCCGCTCTTACAGTA
The DNA here is from genome assembly GCA_029206835.1 of Rana muscosa. Taxonomy (NCBI): domain Eukaryota; kingdom Metazoa; phylum Chordata; class Amphibia; order Anura; family Ranidae; genus Rana; species Rana muscosa. The sequence goes on from CM055126.1 coordinate 235,182,717, forward strand.
AAGAACCCTCTACATAGTTTAAGGTTAAATCTCTTTTCTTGTAATTTTAATGAGGGGCCACATGTCTTATTAAACTCCCTTCCGGGAAAAAGTTTTATCTCTATTGTGGGGTCACCAGTCTGGTATTTGTAAATTGAAATCATATCCCCTCTCAAGCGTCTCTTCTCCAGAGAAAATAAGTTCAGCGCTCGCAACCTTTCCTCCTAACTAATATCCTCCAGACCCTTTATTAGCTTTGTTGCCCTTTTTTGTACTCGCTCCATTCAGCGCTGTATTTTGGCCTAGACCGACAAGGCCCAGGCCTAGGGCGGCAATTTGCGGGGTGCGACAATAAAGCTGCCCCCTGCATGAAAAAAGCCCCCCCTTGAGCCCCTACTGCGCTGCCGAATTATAGATCAGCGCAAGTGTCATCGGGGCAGGCAGGCAGGCAGGCAGGCAGCTATCTAGAGGCAACATAAGATGACTTGCAGCGGTGGAGGAGGGGTCTGCATGAGCGGGAAGTCCGGGCACGGTGAGCAGATGGGGATGCTGTACGAGACGGCGGGCAGCGGGAGGCGGAGCTTCTAGTTGTCTGTGCAGTGGCCAGGGGAGATCTACTGAAGGAGAAGAAGATGCTGAGAGGAGTGGTCGGGGAGAGAACTGTCAGCACAAAAACATATGACACCAGGTGAGGCTCACAAGACTGCAGAGAGAGGTGACAGGCAGGGACAGCTTGCTCTGTATTCACAAGACTGCAGAGAGAGGTGACAGGCAGGGACAGCTTGCTCTGTATTCACAAGACTGCAGAGAGAGGTGACAGGCAGGGACAGCTTGCTCTGTATCCTGTTACATGCAGCTTACCATTGCTTGATAATGAATAGATGTCTCTGGGTCTAACAGGTGAGATACTGGTGCTCAGGTGTTGCTGGCGACATGGCAGTGCCCGGGTGTTGCTGGCGACATGGTGGTGCCCGGGTGTTGCTGGCGACATGGCGGTGCCCGGGTATTGCTGGCGACATGGCGGTGCCCGGCTGTTGTGCCATGCCCGCTGTTTCTGACCGTCCCTTGTGCCATGCCCGCAGTCTCTGACCGTCCCTTGTGTCATGCCCGCAGTCTCTGACCGTCCCTTGTGCCATGCCCGCTGTCTCTGATCTCCCTTGTGCCATGCCCACTGTCTCTGACTATCCCTTGTGCCATGCCCGCAGTCTCTGACCGTCCCTTGTGCCATGCCTGCAGTCTCTGACCGTCCCTTGTGCCATGCCGCAGTCTCTGACCTCCCTTGTGCCATGCCTGCAGTCTCTGACCGTCCCTTGTGTCATGCCCGCAGTCTCTGACCGTCCCTTGTGCCATGCCCGCTGTCTCTGATCTCCCTTGTGCCATGCCCACTGTCTCTGACTATCCCTTGTGCCATGCCCGCAGTCTCTGACCGTCCCTTGTGCCATGCCTGCAGTCTCTGACCGTCCCTTGTGCCATGCCGCAGTCTCTGACCTCCCTTGTGCCATGCCCGCAGTCTCTGACCGTCCATTGTGCCATACCCGCTGTCTATGACCATCCCTTCTGCCATGCCTGCAGTCTCTGACCGTCCCTTGTGCCATGCCCACAGTCTCTGTGGACCGCGATGTAAGGGGGAGCTCTGTGATCTCTTTTGTAAAGAAATGGCTGTGGTTACCAGAGACCCCCTTAGATCAGAATTTCCTATTACACCAGAGTCCGCAGCAGTCTCTATTACATCAGAGTTCTCCTTTACATTGGGGTGTGGCCTTAACAGGAAGGGGCGTGTCATATTTAAATTAGGGGGTGCACGAGTTTAGTCAGGCCTGGGGCAGCACAAAACCTAAATACACGACTGGTTCCATTTCCAGTACATCCTTCCTGAGGACTGGTGCCCAGAACTGGACGGCATACTCCAGGAGCGGCCGGACCAGAGTCTTGTAGAGCGGGAGAATTATCGTTTTATCTCTGGAGTTGATCCCCTTTTTAATGCCAATATTCTGTTTGCTTTGTTAGCAGCAGCTATAAAATTTTGCAAATCAATAAACTTTATAAATCTTTATGAATTCAGGTCAAAATGTATTCTGTTACATTTCTTTGGTGAAAATAACCCAAATCAGTGTTTATTCTTTGGTCCGCAGGAAAGTTGTAGAGTCTATAAACTCTCATTTCTTGAGACCCATAAATGTCTCAGGACAGTACAAATACCCCCCAAATGACCCCTTTTTGGAAAGTAGACATCCCAAGGTATGGCCGATAGCTTCAGGTATAACCCTGATAAACTATGTGCAAGGCAAGCCGCAACATATATATACATATTGCAGTCGGCATGTGGATATTCTGATTTTTTCTTTTCTACTCTGCCAGACATGCTCTTTAAAATATAGCACCGCAAGCAAATAAAAACTTGATAGTCACGTAAAAGATTAATTTCAGGTAATCTTTTCTATATCGCTGTATTTCTATAATATTTTACAAAGGCTGCTGAAAATGATTTGCATTTGCCTGTAAAGCTCCATGATGTAAATTGGTCCCGTTTTAATCCGACAAGCATATTTCCCTCCCTTCTGTGTTTATCCCGACAGATTTAGATTGTAAGCTCCTGTAGACAGCCCCCCCCCACTCCTACATTTTGTTATCTGTAATACTCAAGCCTCGTACACACGACCGAGAATCTCGTTGTAAAAAAAAACGTATTTTTTCTCGACGAGATTCTTGTCAAGCTTTCCTTGCATACACACGGTCAATTCCAAATCTCGTCGTTGTTCTGCGCGGTCACGTACAACACGTACGACGGCAGTATAAAGGGGAAGTTCCATTCCAATGGCGCCACCCCTTGGGCTGCTTTTGTTGTTCGCGTGTTAGTAAAAGTTTAGGGAGAGACGATTCACGCTTTTCAGTCTTCGTGCTTTTCAGTCCGTTACAGCGCGACGAATGTGCTATCTCCATTACGAACGCTAGTTTTACCAGAAGGAGCGTTCCCGTCTCATACTTGATTCTGAGCATGCGTGGTTTTTTTAAGACTCGGAAAAGCGTACACACGACCGGTTTTCTCGTCGGGAAACAGGCCGACGAGAATCCCGACGGGAAAAACGAGAATCCTGACGAGAAAATAGAGAGCAGGTTCTCTATTTTTCTCGTCGAGATTCCCGGCAGTTTTCTCAACAAGAAACCATACACACCAACGGTTTTCTCGGCAATAAAGCTCTCCCAACAGTTTTCTCGTCGTTTCTTGACGAGAAAACCGGTCGTGTGTACGAGGCTTCATACCTCTTAATCGTTAATGAGGAACTTAACCCCTTCATGCCTAAAGCCTCGTACACACGACTGAGAATCTCGTCGTAAAAAAAAAACGTTGTTTTTCTCGCCGAGATTCTTGTCAAGCTTTCCTTGCATACACACTGTCAATTCCAAATCTCGTCGTTGTAAAGCGCGGTGATGTACAACACGTACAACGGCAGTATAAAGGGGAAGTTCGATTCCAATGGCGCCACCCCTTGGGCTGCTTATGCTGATCCTCATGTTACCGCGTGTTAGTAAAAGTTTGGTGAGAGACGATTCGCGCTTTTCAGTCTTCGTGCTTTCAGTTCGTTACAGCGTGATGAATGTGATATCTCCATTACGAAGGCTAGTTTTACCAGAAGGAGCGCTCCCGTCTCCTAACTTGATTCTGAGCATGTGCAATTTTTTAAGACTCGGAAAACCATACACACGACCGGTTTTCTCGGCAAGAAAGCTCTCCCAGCAGTTTTCTTGTTGTTTCTTGACGAGTACGTTGTGTGTACGAGGCGTGTATGAGGCGTGTGTACCGGACCGGTCCTGTGTACCTATTAATCGTTAATGAGGAACTTCATGCCTAAAGCCTCGTACACACGACCGAGATTCTTGTCAAGCTTGATTCTGAGCATGTGCGTTTTTTTTAAGACTCGGAAAAGCATACACACGACCGGTTTTCTCGTCGGGAAACAGGTCGACGAGAATCCAGACGAGAAAAACGAGAATCCTGACGAGAAAATACAGAGCAGATTCTCTATTTTTCTCGCCGAGATTCCCGGCAGTTTTCTCGACGAGAAACCATACACACCAACGGTTTTCCCGGCAAGAAAGCTCTCCCAGCAGTCTTCTTGTTGTTTCTTGATGAGAAAAACCGGTCGTGTGTACGAGGCTTAAGCCTTTTTCTGACATTTGTTGCTTACAAGTTAAAATCCGTATTTTTTGCTAAAAAGTTACTTAGAACCCCCAAACATTACATATATGTATTTTTTAGCAGAGACCCTAGCAGTGATAGCGAACCTTGGCACCCCAGATGTTTTAGAACAACACTTCCCATGATGCTTTTGCACTCTGCAGTGTAGTTCATGGGAAATATAGTTCCAAAACATCTGGGGTGCCAAGGTTCGCCATCACTGCCCTAGAGAATAAAATGGCGATCATTGCAATATTGCATTTCACACTGTATTTGCGCAGCGGTCTTTGAAATTTATTTTTTTGGCAAAAAAACAGTAAAGTTAGCCCAATTTTCTGTATAATGTGAAAAATGATGTTATGCTGAGTAAAAAGATACCTAACATGTAATGCTTTGAAATTGTGCACACTCATTGAATGGCGACAAACTATGGTACTTAAAAATCTCCATAGGTGACGCCTAAAACATTTCTACAGGTTACCTGTTCGGAGTTACAGAGCTGATCTAGTGCTAGAATTGTTGTTTTTGCTATAACGGTTGCGGCGATACCTCACATGGGTGTTTTGAACACTGTTTACATTTGCGGGCGCGACTTACATATTTGTTTGCTTCTGCGCGCATGGAGGGTGCTTTACATTTTTTTTCTTATCTTCTGTATATACTCGAGTATAAGCCACGTTTTTCAGCACATTTTTTGTGTACTCGAGTATCCCGCTGTGTCATGCTGCAGTCGGCGGCTGTCCATTGTAACAAAGTACCGCCTCCTCCTCGCCCGTGATCGAGTATCCCGCTGTGTCATGCTGCAGTCGGCGGCCGTCCATTGTAACAAAGCCCCGCCTCCTCCTCGTCCGTGATAGACGGAACACTGAACACTGATCCCAGCATTGTATCAGTGTTCCGTCTATCACAGACGAGGAGGAGGCGGGGCTTTGTTACAATGGACGGCCGCCGACTGCAGCATGACACAGTGGGAGATCAAAGGTAAATGAGTGAGGGCACAGTGAGGCTGCAGATGGACACAGTGAGGCACAGTGAGGCTGCAAATGGGCACAGTGAGGCTGCAGATGGGCACAGTGAGGCTGCAAATGGGCACAGTATGGCTGCAAATGGGCACAGTATGGCTGCAAATGGGCACAGTGAGGCTGCAAATGGGCATTGTTGACCCTCTTTTCCACTTACAGTAGCTGCTGCATTTCCCACCCTAGGCTTCTACTCGAGTCAATGAGTTTTCCCAGATTTGTGTGGTAAAATTAGGTGCCTCGGCTTATATTTGGGTCGGCTTATACTCGAGTATATACAGTATTTTATTACATTTTTTTTTATTTTTACACTGTCCCTCTATGAAAAAATTCTGATTACTTTTATTGCTGTCATAAGGAATGTAAACATCCCTTGTGACAGTAATAGGCAGTGACAGGTCCTCTTTATGGAAAGATGTGGGGTCTATAAGACCCCAAATCCCTCCTTTGCACTTAGACCCCTTTCACAATGGGGCGCTTTTCAGGCGTCTTAGCGCTAAAAATAGCACCTGTAAAGCGCCTGAAAAGCACCTCTCATGCCTCCGCAGTGTGAAAGCCCGTGTGCTTTCACACTGGGCCGGTGCGCTTGCAGGACGGGAAAAAAAGTCCTGCAAGCAGCATCTTTGGGGCGGCAGGGGAGAGGTGTATACACCACTCCCAAATCACCCTGCCCATTGAAATGAATGGGCAGCGCCGCAACAAGGGCGCTTTTAAAAGCTAGTGACCAAAAGCGCCGCAATAACAGCGGTAAAGTGCTGCTAAAACTAGCGGCACTCTACGACTAACACAAGCACCGCCCCAGTGTGAAAGTAGCTATAAAAGCATTCAAAAGCATTCAAAACGCCAAGTTTGGCTGTTTTGAATGCTGTCATTTTTTAAAAACTTGTAGCTTTTAAGTCTTCAGTAAACCAGAAGTGATTCTGTGTTACTAGATCCGAGACCCAAAAACAATTTCCCTATTTAAATAATACAGTGTAATACATGATAAAAAATCTGTCAAACTCAACAATAAAAAAAGGTACACAAGGGGGTGCCAGCTAAGTGTAGCATTAATGGGTTTACTACGAATAAAAAAGCCAAATGCAAACTCACAGAAATATAAATTTAAAGAGCTTATCTGCAGCCATGCCACATTAGATGGAATGCGTCCACCAGAAGAGCCGCTTGTGACACCAAGCAGCATGTAGTCAGTGAGGAAACGAAGTCCAACGTTCCAGGAAGTGAGGAGAGCCACTGTGGGACACAGGGCAGGATGTGATGTCACACTTGGAGCAGGCTGGTTGGTATGGTGACGTGTTTTGGAACTCCTATTGGTTCCTTTCTCAAACCATTGAAAATCATAGACAGGCAAGCTCTATTTAAGAGAGGGGGTTGGGGGTGGGTATCCCAGGCTCAGCTAATCACAAAATACTCAGCAATAAATAGGCAGTGCAAAGGTGGAAAGAGAGAAAATTAAAAGTACAAACACTATCACGTACCTGGTGCTAGAGGCCAATGGAGAGAGAGGGCTTATCTTGCGGCTAAGGTCCAGACCCCCCTGAGGGTGGAAACAGGAGAAGTCAGGCCCAAAGTAGCATGGGGAGTAGCTGGACTGTATGCAGGAAGTTCCAGAGTACAGCTGGTGTGCTGGCGTAGAATCAGCAGACAGGTGGCGTCCGTGAGCTGTTGTAGGATTCGGATAATGCTGAGACTAGAGCATGGTCAGATGGAAGCCTAGGTCATGAGCCGGGTGGGTAGCAGAGCAGACATGGTCAGGTGGATAGCCGGGGTTGGACACGGGAAACAGGAGACAGGCCAGGGACAAGCCTGGGTTGGTAACAGGAGACACAGGAACTGGAATATCACAGAGATAACACACTGGAGAAGCCGAAGATCAACCAGCAACTAAAGCTGGTTGAATGAATATTCGCTATTGCAACACTGATCCTCCTCCTGGCCAATCGAGAAGCGGGTCTGATACCCATCACCTGATTGGCTGAAAAGGACAGGCGATCCTATTTGACGCCTAGGAGGAGGGGAGGAGACGCACGGCGGAAGCGAGGAGGAGAAGAGCTGCTGGCCGATGCCTGGTCCCCGCCAATGCCTGGATGCCCGATCCCCGTCTCTCCTCGGATGCCCAATCCCTGCCCCTGCTTGGTGGCCCGATCCCCGCTGCTCCTGGGATGCCCGATCCCTGCCGCTCCTCGGATGCCCGATCCCCGCCACTGCTTCTCAGATGCCCAATCCCTGCCGCTGCTCCTTGGATGCCCGCCAATGCCCACGGCCTAGATAGGGGGGAGGGACAGTGGGGGGGGGGGTTTGGGGGGGTTTGAGTTATCATGGGGGGGTTCGGTTGTTTGCCGCCCCCCCCCAAACAAGAAACCACCAGCCGCCACTGCATGTGACTACTGCGGACCGTAGACTAAATGTGATTGACTATGTAATGTCAAGTGACTCCGGATTGTATGTCGATGTGATGTGACCGGTATGCCATTTCCAGAATTCCATCAGTAAAGTGCAGCAAGCTACAGTCCATCATGTGTGGACATTACCTCCTTTGGAGATGTAAAGGTCAGTAGCTGGGAATGTCATGTGAAAGCCTCTGGCATGGAGTGGGGCACAGGGTGGCAGAGGGTTGGCCTTTAAATGCTTTTTTTTGCCTTTTTTTAGCCCCTCCACACCGCTGTGGATTGTGTTGCTGTTTTATAAATAAATACAAAAAATAAATAAATATATAAATATTCTTTAAGCTCAATGACAAAAAAAAAAATCTTGACGCCTGGCGTTAAACTAAGGCGTGCTTCACCCGCCGCCAACTTGTAGGGTCATTAATATTTTAAAGGTGACATAAAATATTTATATCCCGAGAAATTAATGTAAACATTTTTATGTTTCTTCATCTCAAACAAGATTATGAGCCCTGCACCGGCCCCGGTTTAATTAAACCCATAAACAAAAAGCTGTTTTGTTTAAATCCTGCACTATATAAATGTCCTTGTGGGACAGTTTATGACACTTAGGGTGTTCATCGAGGGTGGACTGGATAGGCTAAAGACGTGACTTGTTATTTCCTTTAAAATGCTGGGCAGTAATAAAGCTTTACCTTGGTTGGGACATTCCCAAGTCAGGAAGGGTTGTGTCTTTTTTGGGCTCATTTACACTTGCTTCGACTTTAACACGCAGTAAAGCGCCTACCCTTTTAACAGCTTTTTTTGATGTGTTTTTGATGCTTCGTTGACGCTTTAGTAGTACCCCCTACTCAGCAGATCCCTAGGTCATTAGTACCCCTGTTCAGCAAGTCCACAGCTTATTAGTACCCTCGTTAACCACTTAAGGACCGGCTCATGACCAGTGTTGTTCATCTTGCTCTAAAAAAGTAATTAGTTACAGTTACAAATTACTTCTCCCAAAAAGTAAGTGAGTTAGTAACTCAGTTACTACATAGGAAAAGTAACTAGTTACTCAGCAAAGTAACTATATTGGTTATATTATATATACACGGGGCGGGGGCGGGGCGGTAGAAGGATGATATATATGTAATTTTTTCAGTGTATAAAAATAATAGGAGGGATAACAAATAATATTGGTACTGTGCCCATGCCTCACTGTGCCTCACTGTGCCCATGCCTCACTGTGCCCATGCCTCACTGTGCCCCATGCCTCACTGTGCCCGTGCCCCATGCCTCACTGTGCCCCATGCCTCACTGTGCCTGTGTGTTACGGTTACGGTACCTCAGATCGGCGGCGTCCCGAGACTCCCAAATCCCGGCGGCCATTCTATTATTCAAAAGCCACGCCTTCCGAGTCCTCGTCGTCTGTGATAGGCGGAACACTCAATTTCCCAGCATTCAGTGTTCCGCCTATCACGGACATCCTCTCATCCTCATAACACAGACGGGGATGAGAGGATGTCCGTGATAGGCGGAACACTGCCTGCTGGGAAATTGAGTGTTCCGCCTATCACAGGCGACGAGGACTCGGGAGGCGCGGCTTTTGAAGACTGCAATGGCCGCCGTCTGTCTGCATGACACGCTGTTCAGGTAGGCAGACGGCGGCTTGCAGTTAGTTAGACTTACATTACATCTACTCGCGGCGGCTGCGGCGAGTAGATGTAATTGGGGTAACGCCGACCAAGTAATGGGAACGGCGGTGCCACGAGGGTAAGAGTAATCAGTTAGATTACTCGTTACCCCAAAAAGTGGCTACGTTACCTAACGCCGTTTATTTAAACGGCGTTAGTTACAACACTGCTCATGACTATATACGTCTGCAGAATGGCACGGACAGGCAAATCGACGTATATATCGACGAATGAATTTGCCGCCGCATGCGTAGGGTGACCACATTTCCAAACTACCATTCAGGGACACCCCCCCTTCCCAAAAATCAGCTTGTGCTGTAATGACGAATCACAGCACAGGGATTGGACACAAGAGGCAGGATTTATGATTTCTCCAATCACAAGCAGGGGGCGGGATTGTGCTCCTCCAGGCATTCCCGACCAGGACAAGTACTGTCAGTGAGTAAAGCGGTGATGTGGCGGCCTTTTTTGGGGGCATCAGATTGGCCCCTGGGAATGGCTGTGTCAGTTTCATTCCGGGACACTGTATTGTCCTGGAATGAATGTGCCCGGGACAGACCTGCAAAATGCGGGACTGTCCCGGGCAATCCGGGACACGTGGTCACCCTACGATGTGCGCCTGCCGCGGGCTCCGTGACCGTGCCTGCAGGACCCGCGGACTCGATGTCCGCCGGTGTCCCGCAATCAGGGTCACAGAGCTGCAGAACGGGGAGATGCTAGTGTAAACAAGGCATCTCCCCGTTCTGCCTAGTGACACTGACACTGATCGTATGCTCCCTCTCATCGGGAGCAGCGATCAGTGACGTGTCACTCGTAGCCACGCCCCCTAACAGTTAGAATCACTCCCTAAGACACACTTAACCCCTTCCTAGCCCCCTAGTGGTTAAACCCCTTCACTGCCAGTCACATTTACACAATAATCAGTGCATTTTTATAGCACTGATTGCTGTATAAATGGAATGGTGCCAAAATAGCGCCAAAAGTGTCTGATGTGTCCACCATAATGTCGCAGTCACGATAAAAAAATCGCTGATCGTCGCCATTACTAGTAAAAAAAAAATATTAATAAAAATGCCATAAAACTATCCCCTATTTTGTAGATGCTATAACTTTTGCGCAAACCAATCAATAAACGCTTATTGACATTTTTTTTACCAAAAATATGTAGAAGAATACGTATCGGCCTAAAGTAAGAAAAAAATATTTTTTTATATATTTTTTGGGGATATTTATTATAGCAAAAAGTTAAAAATATTGGATTTTTTTTCAAAATGTAATTTTTTTTGTTTATAGCGCAAAAAATAAAAACCGCAAAGATGATCAAATACCACCAAAAGAAAGCTCTATTTGTGGGAAAAAAAGGACGTCAGTTTTGATTGGGAGCCACGTCGCACGACCGCGCAATTGTCAGTTGAATTGGAGGTCCACCCTAAAAAAAAAATTACATGAAAATGCTCCAAAAAAAAATATATAATTTTTTTACTTACCAGAAATTGTGGTTGCTAGGCAGATCTTCCTATTTTGCCTCTTCCTAGTCCACGGCTGGTATTCTTCCTCATGTTGTCTGCTGGTGAATGGAGCGCGGTGTCTTCTGGGAACTGTGTGTATCCCAGAGAACAGCCGCCCATTCAGAAAATGATGCGCGACTCGCAGTAGGAAACGGGCAGTGAAGCCGCAAGGCTCCACTGCTTGTTTCCTTTACTGAGGATGGCGGCGCCGGGACCTGCCAGGATTGAGCGATCGGCCTCGGAGGGGGGGGGGGGGGCGACATTGCTGGTGCCTAGGACAGGTAAGTGACCTTATTAAAAGTCAGCAGCTACAGTGTTTGTACCTGCTGACTTTAAGAAAAAAAATTGCGGCTGGAACACCGCTTTAAATCGACGCAGTGCCGAATTGCAAAAAGTGGCCTGGTCTTTTGGCAGCCAAATGGTCTGGGGCTGAAGTGGTTAAGCTGATCCCCAGCTTATAAGTACTCTTGTAAAGCAGATCCCCCGCTCAGTAGTACCCCCAGCTCTGCTATTGCCCCTCTCAGTAGTAACCCCCAGCTCTGCTGATCCTCTCTCTCCAGTCCCTGCTCACCTTGCTCCTAAGCTAAGGTGACCAGATTTTTTAAATGAAACCCGGGGACATATTTTTTTGTTTTTTTTACTAGTAATGGCGGCAATCAGCGACTCTCTGCTCGTCGCCGCCCACCTCACAGCCTGTCAAGTCTTACTCTCCGGGCCCCGGCTACTACTGGGTGGGGAGCGGAGGAAGATCACTCCACCAGGGAAGGCAAGGAGATAATCAGGCAGGCGGCTGGACTTGAGCCAAGGCAGAAGAACATGGGAGTGGAGCTGAATGGGCACCCGAAACTGAAGAAATATTCCCTCCGCTCCGACCAGCACATGATCATCAGAAAGGGGCACAGATAATGGAAAAAAAATACATCCCCCTACGCTAGTAGGTGTGGCTGAGCGGGGGGGGGGGTGTAAGTCAGAATTTTTTTTTTTTTATTCTGCACTGACTGTCTTTGAAATTGCCCCAGCCCCTGTTCAAATCCAATCCGGGGACAAAACCGGGGACAGACTTGGTCCGGGGACAGTGTCCTCAATCCGGGGACTGTCCCCTGAAACCGGGGATGTCTGGTCACCCTATCCTAAGCTGCTCATCATGTGACACATCTTCTAGTTTCTCGTGCTCTGGTCCCCCAGCTCTGCTGATTCTCTACTACTCAGTCCTCTCCCTCCGGTCACCTTCTGCTATAGCGCTCCACGTGTGTCGTCTGCTAGTTGCATTCGCTCCAGTCCTGACCCCGCTCACATTTATGCTGCTCCATGCTGCACACCAGAGGTGACATTTTCTAGTCCCCCAGCTCCGCTGATTCTCAAGATGGAAAAACAAGGAAGTGATTATATAAGTGTTTCTTTATTCCGAAAACGGACGGGGGATGTGTTTTAGCGCAGGACAAGTGAGTAATAACAATACAGCATTAGTCACATTGCATGGAGATTAAAAAAATATAATAATTATGGACCGCGGAACCTCCGCTTTAAGCATTTAATGGAATGAAACATGTTAACAGTTTCCTTTCTCATGTACTGTGGATGTGACTTGATATTTTTGTTGATAGAAGAAATAGGTTGATGGTGTGGGGGGGTCATCCTTTGAAGTTGTCCCCAAACCTCTTCACGGTCTTTCAGACTTTAGGGTGGCCAGACTGTGGCCAATAGGAGTAGAAAATTCCTTAAGGTTAGTGGTCAGTGGGAGTTACCTATAGGCCAGGCTTGGTTGTTAGTGGGAATAAAAAATGCCTTAGGGATAGTGGCCTGTGGGAGCAACAAAAATAAAAAAAATACCTAGTGCCTGTGGTCAGTGGGTAAAGGAATATCCCTTGTTGGTGTCAATGACAGAAATAGTGCCTCATTGTTGGTATCAGTGGAAGGAATGGTGCTGTATTGCTGATGTCAGTGGAAAAAATAATACTCCTTCATTCGTGTCAATAGAACGAATAGTACCCCATCATTTGTGTCAATAGAAGGAATAGTGCCCCATCATTGGTGTCAGTGGGAGGAATAGTGCCCCATCATTGGTGTCAGTGGGAGGAATAGTGCCCCATCATTGGTGTCAGTGGGAGGAATAGTGCCCCATCATTGGTGTCCGTGAAAGGAATAGTGCCCAATCACTGGTGTCAGTGGGAGGAATAGTGATCCATCATTGGTGCCAGTGAAAGGAAGTGCCCCGTCACTGGTGTCAGTGGGAGGAATAGTGCATCATCATTGGTGTCAGTGGGAGGAATAGTGCCCCATCATTGGTGTCAGTGAGAGGAATAGTGCCCCATCATTGGTGTCAGTGAGAGGAATAGTGCCCCATCATTGGTGTCAGTGAGAGGAATAGTGCCCAATCACTGGTGTCAGTGGGAGGAATAGTGATCGATCATTGGTGCCAGTGAAAGGAAGTGCCCCATCACTGGTGTCAGTGGGAGGAATAGTGCCCCATCACTGGTGTCAGTGGGAGGAATAGTGCCCCATCATTGATGTCAGTGGGGGAATAGTGCTCCATCATTGGTAACAGTGGGAGGAATAGTGCCCCATCATTGGTATCAGTGGGAGGAATGGTGCCGTATTGCTGATGTCATTGGGAAGAATAATACTCTTCCATTTGTGTCAATAGAAGGAATAGTGCCCCATCATTGATGTCAGTGGGAGGAATAGTGCTCCATCATTGGTGTCAGTGGAAGGAATAGTGCCCCATCATTGGTGTCAGTGGGAGGAAAAGTGCCCCACTGTTGGTGTCAGTAGAATGAACTGTTCCCATTTTTTGTGTCAGTAATGAACTGTGGCCATTGTTGGTGCCAGTGGGAAGAATTGTGCCCATTGCTGGTACCAGTGGGAGGAACAGTGCCCCATTGTTGGTGTATCCCCCTACCCTAAGTAAGAGTGTCTATCTAAATCTAGTGGTGCTAAGCTGCAGTTAGCTTAGCTGAATTGATAGTTCAGCTTTCTTGGGTTCCTCCTAAGCTCTGGTTACTGTGTGTGTTCTTCTGCTGCCAGTAGGTGGCACTGCTTGCCTCTAGCAATAGTATGAGAGCTGCACTAACAAGAGTTACAAATATTTATCTCTCTCTGGCAGTGTTGTTTAAATAAACGGCGTTAGGTAACGTAGCCACTTTTTGGGGTAACGAGTAATCTAACTGATTACTCTTACCCTCGTGGCACCGCCGTTCCCATTGCTTGGGCAGCGTTACCCCAATTACATCTACTCGCCGCAGCCGCCGCGAGTAGATGTAATGTAAGTCTAACTAACTGCAAGCCGCCGTCTGCCTACCTGATCAGCGTGTCATGCAGACAGACGGCGGCCATTGCAGTGTTCAAAAGCCGCGCCTCCTGAGTCCTCGTCGCCTGTGATAGGCGGAACACTCAATTTCACAGCAGGAAGTGTTCCGCCTATCACGGACATCCTCTCATCCTCGTCTGTGTTATGAGGATGAGAGGATGTCCGTGATAGGCGGAACACTGAATGCTGGGAAATTAAGTGTTCCGCCTATCACAGACGAGGAGGACTGGAGAAGGCGCGGCTTTTGAATAATGGAATGGCCACCGGGAGTCGGGATGCCGCCGATCTGAGGTACTGTACACAGCGGGCACAGTGACTGTGAGACACGGGCACAGTGAGGCATGGGGCACAGTGAAGCATGGGGCACAGTGAGGCATGGGGCACAGTGAGGCATGGGGCACAGTGAGGCATGGGCACAGTGAGGCATGGGGCACAGTGAGGCATGGGCACAGTGAGGCATGGAGTACAGTGAGGCACAGTGAGGCATGGGGCACAGTGAGGCATGGGGCACAGTGAGGCATGGGGCACAGTGAGGCATGGGCACAGTGAGGCATGGGGAACAGTGAGGCACAGTGAGGCATGGGCACAGTGAGGCATGGGGCACAGTGAGGCATGGGGCACAGTGAGGCATGGGCACAGTACCAATATTATTTATTGTTATCCCTCCTATTATTTTTATACACTGAAAAAATTACATATATATCATCCTTCTACCGCCCCGCCCCCGTGTATATATAATATAACCAATATAGTTACTTTGCTGAGTAACTAATTACTTTTTCAATGTAGTAACTGAGTGAGTAACTCCATTACTTTTTGGAAGAAGTAATTTGTAACTGTAACTAATTACTTTTTTAACGTAAGATGAACAACACTGCTCTCTGGCCAACCAGTAGAAGTTTCCTAAATATTCAGGGCGTGACCTTAGGAAGTCAGTTCTGTCCTCCCCTGGGCCTCCTGCCTAGGGAAGGGGTGTGCTGTGCTCAGGGCTGCCATCAGGAATTTTGGGGCCCCTTACACAGCAGCTTCAGGCATGGGCCCCCTGGAGCTGAGGAGAACCGGGGGGGTGCTGCCGCCGCGAATTGAGAAGTGGGGGGGCTGCCGCAAATTCAGAAAAGCGGGGAGGGGGGGGGTGCCCCGAACACAAAAAAACAGAAGAACAAAAAAACAAAAAAAAGGGAGGTTGCCATCCGAAAAAAAAAAAAAAAAGATTATAAAAAAAAAAATAAAAAAAAAAAAAAGGGAGGTTTCCATCCGGGGCCCTGGGGACCTCTGGGCCCCTTACAAAAATAAATAAATAAATAAAAAATAAATAAATAAAATAAACTAATAAAAAAAAATTATAATAATTTTTTTTATAAAAAATTAATAAAAAAAAGGGAGGTTTCCATCCGGGGCCCTGGGGACCTCTGGGCCCCTTACAAAATAAATAAATAAATAAATAAAAAAAAAAAAAAATTAAATAAAAAAATTAATAAAAAAATTATAATTTTTTTGAAAAAAAGGGGGGGTTGACATTCGGGGCCCTGGGGAACTCAGGGCCCCTTACAAAAAAAAGGGGGGGCATCTGGGCCCCTTACAGGTGTACTGCCTGTACCCCCCTGATGGCGGCCCTGGCTGTGCTACCAAAGACATGTAGCAGAATACATTTTTGGCCAAATTTTATGAAGAAAGTTGATTTTTTACATTTTTTTATTGGATATGTTTTATAGCAGAAAGCAGAAAATATTGATATATATATATCTTTTTTTCTGAAAATGTTTGATTTTTTTCATATATATTGCAAAAAGCAAAAAAAAAAAAACTGTGGTGCTCAAATATCACCAAATGAAAGCTCTATTTGTATGGAAAAAATGGTATAAAATTTATGTAGCACACAGACCCCCTTTTACCTGCCTTGTTCTTTGGCTCTTCGCAGGAAGAAGGGGCACACCATGCCACAAGCCCGTACCCTCCTGTATTAAGAGGTGGAGCGGTGTTGTTGGTGGGTCATTTCACAGTTGAGCCAGAAAATGGTTTTCTCACCTCTGTGGATAACAGACTTGAGCACTTGTTTCCCCCAGTGAATAGAATGTTGCTGTAACTCCAACAGAGAGTTTATTTCTTCTTTCAGCAAATAACAGTCTCTCGATAGAAACAAAGGTTGGAGCAAGAAAAGGATAGCACACGATGTGGGGAAAGGTCCAGGCACAATCTCAGTCACCTCACTGTTCAGCTTCTCGAACAGACTCAGTCTCAAATGGATAGTCTACTTAGGACAAGACTAGCAGCCAAATGACACTCACGCTTTACTCAAGGCCTCTATCACAGACCTGGTGAACTTGACCTTGGTCTAGGGAGAAGACATCCCTCCGCAGAGTTACCGGGACCCTTTCCTTCACCGTGACTACCGCATCAGTCCCTCGGAATGTTCCCTTCCCCGGCCTCCTCTACTCAGATACGGGTCCCCTCGCAAGGCGGCACCCTGAGACTCCTCGATCCCCAATGGGCCTCAGCCAAAGGTGTTGGGCCCAGGCCTTTGTTGCAATTCCTGAGTCCTCGCACCCAGGATGGACAGGAACAGCAGAGTAGTACCTCACCCTGGGACTAAAGGTGCCCAGGATGGAACAGGAACAGAGAACACCCACCCCTGGGCCTAGGGCGCCCAGGGCGGACTGGAACCAGAACCAGGGGTAGGACCCCACCGACTAACCCCAAACAGGCAGCGTCTGCCCCTTTTATCTCCTCTCCCAGCATGCACAGCCGGTTAACCCCGCCCTACCGTACGTTTGCCGAGAGGGGACACAAAGCACATTCCTATACTAGTGGTGCAACCCTAGCCTACTATGGCAGCGCCACCCGTAGACCACAGGGAACTGTACACCAATACTCTCCCTGTGGATAAAATGGTTGTAAACCCTGACAAATCAAGGTGTTTGGGCATACTACCTCCCAAACACTTCCCTTAAATTGAGGACCCCGCTACATTTAATTTGGGTGTTGCCGGTAAAGTAGCACAGCGCTGAATAGAAAAAAAAATCTCTGGTCATGAAGGGGGTAACACCTTCCGGAGGCCAATTGGTTAATAAATGAGCCCCATTTTGCAGTACAGAGAAGCTGCAGATGTTGCTGATCTCGGAAGCTCTAGTGAGGGACAACCCCGATATATTGTATGTCTGGACTGCTTCCAACAACCCAACTACAAAAGCCCACAAGCTCACTCCATTACTGCATATGTAAAGATATTAATTAGTAACCACACAGAAATAACGTTTATTTATGACATGACACAGCAACAAACCTCTGTACTCCAGATCCCCTCGCCTGTTCGATAACACGCAGCGGGTAATTGCGTATATCCATTTTTAATGGACCTACGGCCTCAAAATCCATTTTCTCAGCTGTTTACTTCCCAAGCAAGGACCGCTGCATTAAAATCTTTCGTGTTACCATTAACTTATAAATAAACCTTTAAGAAATTAAAACTCCACTTAACTTTCACCGTAAACATTAAAACTTTCCTCTTCCATAAAGACGTTCAGGGATGGAGTCAGCAAAGCAGAGAGTGACCATCTGGCTCGATATTTGCAAACATCGATTAAGCCAGAGATGGGTTTGTGGGACACATTTAGCTTAATTTATCCAATCTGAGATGCATTAGGCAGGACCAAGGCGCTTGCAAGGAGCAAGGATGGTGTGTGTTTGGAAACAGAGAGGGAGGGGAAACAACATAAGTTTGGGGTCAGTATCAAAAAAACAGGTAAATGATTCAGAATAAAAAATGTGAGCTTTTTAACTGTTATGCCGCGTACACACGACCGTTATTCATGTCATGGAAAAAAAACGACGTTTTTCCTCAACGTGATTTTTCGTGTTTCCTCTCAAGCCTGCCTTGCATATACACGTTCGTGAAAAAAAAAATGCTTGAGCAAAGCGCGGTGAAGTACAACACGTACGACGGCACTATAAAGGGGAAGTTCCATTCGAATGGCGCCACCCTTTGGGACGCTTTTGCTGATCCTCGTGTTAATAAAGTTTGGTGAGCGACGATTAATGCTTTTCAGTCCGTTACAGCGTGACGAATGTGCTATCTCCATTACGAACGCTAGTTTTACCAGAACGAGCGCTCCCGTCTCATACTTGATTCTGAGCCTGCGCACTTTTTTTCCCCTCGTGAAAGCATACACACGACCGTTTTTCACGACGTTAAAAAGAACGACCTGAAAAACGACAAGAAAAAATAGAGCAGGTTCTAAAAAAAATTCAGCCATTTTTCTCGTTGAGAAAAATGTTATGGAGCCTGCACACCACCGTTTTTCACGACCATTTTTAAAAATTGAATTTTTCTCGTCATGATAAACGGTCGTGTGTACGCGGCATAAAAGTTCACCTTCCAGTAACTTTGCTAACACAATACGCAGCAACGTATTTTCATGTTTTATCACTGAAAAATCAAGGAGCTCATGCAACAAATGCTAATTCCACTGGGGCAAGTGCTCATCTTCATGTGCATGTGCAGGGTTGTGAACATAGAAGCCTAACCAGATGGGCAGGCACAAAAATGTGCAGGTGCATAACCATTGGTGCATGGGCACGCCCACAGATCCTGGAACTCGGCTGTCTATTTAAACCCCAAATCTGCCTAGCCTACGTGCTGGATTGTGTTCAGCTTTAGTTCCTGTATCCCAAGTTCCTGAAAGTCTGCTCCCTTGTTCCTGACCTGGCTACGTGTGGCACCTCTCTTGGATCACTCCTGCCTGTTTTGTCTGCTGCCCACTTGTGTTACTGACCACAGCTTGGATTTCCAACCATGATTCTGCCTTCTGACTTGGTACCTTACCACCAGTACATTAGCCACTGCCTGTTCCTGACCTTGAACTTGATCCTGACTCTGGACCTGTCTGCCTGGTTGCTGACTCAACTCTATACTGCCGCTTGCAGGACTCCTGTGTTTCCAAGCTCAAGTTTACTGCTTCACCTTCCCGGCACCTGCGCCCTTTCACTGCCCAAACAGCCCCTGTCTCCATTATCAGGGGTGCTTGGAAGGGAATTACATAAAAGGCCATCCTCTGCATCTCAGGCTCCACAGTCATATACGTGCCAGTCCTGCTTAAATTAGAAACTGATGTTTTATCACTTAAAAGTCAGGGAGCTCATGCAACAAGTGCTAATTCCAATGGTGCAAGTGTCCATCTTCATGTCCATGTGCAGGCTTGTGAACATAGAAACCTAACCAGACGGGCGAGGACAAGAATGTCCTCGTGCAGAAGCATTGGCACATGGGCGCCCCCACAGATCCTGGAACTCTGCGGCCTATTTAAACTCAAAGTCTGCCTAGCCTCATTGCTGGATTGTCTTCAGATTTAGTTCCTGTATCTTGAGTTCCTGAAAGTCTGCTCCCTTGTTCCTGATCCAGCTACATCTGACACCTCTCTTGGATCACTCCCGCCTGTTTTGTCTGCTGCTCGCTTGTGTTACTGACCACGGCTTGGATTTCCAACCACGATTCTGCCTTCTGATTTGGCACCTTACCACCAGCACGTAGCCACTGCTTGTTCCTGTCCTTAAACTAGATCCTGACTCTGGACCTGTCTGCCTGGTTGCTGCTGAACGAGCCTGTGACTCGACTCCATACTGCCGTTTGAAGGACTCCTGTGTTTCTAAGCTCAAGTTTACTACTCCACGTTCCTGGCTCCTGCGCCCTTACACTGCCCACATAGCCCCTGTCTCCATTATCAAGGGTGCTTGGAAGGGAACTACACAAAAGGCCACCCTTGACATCTTGGGCTCCACAGTCATATACGTGCCAGTCCCTCTTAAATTGGAAACTATGACCATCACCCAAAGCCACCAAATAAGTGGATTCTTGGAGTGCAGGCACTCCAGGAATCCTTTCCGTTTCAATGGATCCCCAACGGACTAACCTATTTAGGCACTAAATGAAGGGGCAAGTTTAACCCCCGAAACACATTTTTTAAATATAGTCTTCAACTTGATTTTACTTTGGTAATAATTGACATTTTGGACTCTAATTATTTGCCTTACAAACCCTTAGGTATGTATAAGTCAATATAATGTTAACATGTATTTAATTTATATTGTTTACTATACTTATCTATATTTTAGTCTCAATAAGGGGCAAGTTTAGCCCTGAAATGCGTTTTCTTTGATTTTACTTTGGAATAAAGTGACATCTGAACTATTAACTTGTGGTGTGGTGGTTTAATCACAGATTTATTTATTTGCATTACAAACCCATAGGTATGTAGAAGCCACCAGTATGGAATCCAGACACCCTGCATGAACACCTTATATACACCCTGTTCCAAATTATTATGCCAATGATATTTTTCTCATTTACCTAAGTAATTGATGTAAACAACAGTCAGCATAATTCTCATGTTATTAACTATTAAGAGTACAATTCAAATTTTATTGAACAAACCTCCTAATGATTTTCAAAATAAAAAACGTACAATGCACTGTTCCAAATTATTACGCACAGTAAGTTTCAAAACACTTTATAGGTTGTAAAGAACTGAAAATTTGTTGTGTTTGCAGCAGATTTACTGAAATCAAAAGCTATTTCAATCAAACTTTGAACAACATTTTAACTTTTTAAACATTTTGACAGGTCACGTTACATTTTTACATAGGACCCCTTATTTGATAGCAGCTTCACAAGTCTTGCATCCATTGAACTTGTGAGTTTTTGGACAGTTTCTGCTTGAATTTGTTTGCAAGATGTCAGAATAGCCTCCCAGAGCTGCTGTTTGGGTGTAAACTGCCTCCCACCCTCATAGATCTTTTGCTTGAGGATGCTCCAAAGGTTCTCAATAGGATTGAGGTCAGGGGAGGATGGAGGCCACACCGTGACTTTCTCTACTTTTATCCCCATAGCAGCCATTGATGCACAGGTATTCTTTGCAGCATGAGATGGTGCATTGTCATGCATGAAGGTGATTTTATTACAGAAAGCATAGTTCTTCCTTCTGTACCAGGGAAGGAAGTGGTCTGTCAGGAACTCCACATAATTTGCAGAGGTCATCTTTACACCTCTGGGGACCCTAAAGAGGCCGACAAGCTCTCTTCCCATGATTCCGGCCCAAAACATGACTCCGCCACCGCCTTTCTGATGTCGCAGCCTTGTTGGAACAGGGTGGCCGTCCACCAGCCATCCACTACTCAATCCATCTGGACCATCCATGGTTGCACAGCACTCATCAGTGAACAGGACTGTTTGAAAATTAGTCTTCATGTATTTTTCTGCCCAATGCAGCCGTTTCTGCTTGTGAGCATTGGTTGATGGTGGCCGAATGGAAGGTTTATGCACAGTTGCAAGACTCTGGAGGACTCTACACCTTGATGTCCGTGGGACTCCAGAGGCACCAGCAGCTTCAAATATCTGTTTGCTGCTATGTAATGGTGTTTTAGCAGCTTGATCCGATGCATGGATCTGGCAGAAATCTTCCTCAATGTGCATTTATCTGCACGAAACTCGTCTGTGCTCTAAATCAGCCACAAATCTCCTAATAGTGCGATGATCACGCTTAAGTTTTCATGAAATATCTAATGTTTTCATACCTTGTACAAGGCACTGAACTATTTCACTCTTTTCAGCACCAGAGAGATCCTTTTTCTTCCCCATATTGCTTAAAAATAGTGTTCTGCTTAATAATGTGGAACACCCTCCTTTAGTAGTTTTTCCTTTAATTGGGCTCACCTGGCAATCTAATTATCACAGGTGTCCGAGATTGTTTTCAGTGATCAAAGGAGCCCTGAGACACAATGCCATCCATAAGTTAAACTGAAAAACAAAATATTTAATCTTTGTGACACTGAAATAGAATTTGCATAATAATTTGGAACAGGGTGTAAGTCAATATAATGTTAACATATATTTATGTTTGCAAATGTATTTATTTTCATTACAAACCCTTAGGTATGTAGAAGCATTGAATCCAAACACAGTGCATGAACACCATATACAGTATAAATCAATATGTAACTATATTATAATTAATTAATATATGTTGATTATTATACTGATCTATATATCCTTTATGTTTTATTCTTTAACCCTGATGAAGTGGTAAGTTTAGCCCCGAAACACATTTAAAAAAAAAAAAACTATAGTCTTTCATTTTATTTTACTTTGGAATGGAATACATTATCATCTGGACTATTAGCTTGTGGTGTGATGCTTACAGTGCAGATCTATTTATTTGCATTACAAACGCTTAGGTATGTTTAAGCTGCCAACATGGAATCCAGACGCCCTGAACACATTATATAAATCAATATAATGTTAACATATTATAATTAATTAATATATATGATTGCTATACTGATCTATGTATTAGCCCTGATGAAGGGGAGAGTTTAGCCCGAAACATGTTTTTACTTTGGAATACACTGCATGGAATCCAGACACCCTGCATGAACACCATATATAAATCTTTATGTTTTATTCTTTAGCCCTGATGAAGGGGCAAGTTTAGCCTGAAACATGTTTTTTATTACGTTTTCCACTTGATTTACCTTTGGACTAAATTGACATATGGACTTTTACCTTGTGGTGTGGTGCTTTAATTTCAGATTTATTTATTTGCATTACAAACCCTTAGGTATGTAGGAGCCGCCACACGGTAGGCAGTTAAAGGGGGCGTACAGGTACGTGATTGTGCCTGTACGTGCCATTCTGCCGACATGTATATATACAGTGAGCGGTCCTTAAGTGCTTAAGGCTTTCCTGTAGGTGCTTGCAATATCTCCTTAACCTATACGGTTTAGGAGATATTTGCAAAAAAGACTGTACCGATGTCTACCGCCCATGCGCGCCGTAGACAATGGCGCAGGCGCACTGAGCGTGCCGTTTTATGAATAGGGTGATGCCGCATGTGCGGGAGTGACGTCACGCGCTGTTACGCAACTCCGGCCAGTCACAGAGCCGGAGTTCGCGGACCCCGGAAGAAGAGGGGTGAAGATGGACGCTCGCTAATAGCGAGGAAGACCGGGACATCGCGGGCTTCTCCTGCAGGTAAGTGACACATAATGGGCTACTATGCGATGCATAGTAGCCCATTATGCTTTACCTTTGCAGGGAAACAAAGAGGAAGTAAACCCATATATATATATATACACACATATTAGAGGTGCGCATCTTCACTGGCCTCACGATTCGATTACGATTATCAGGTCAACGTTTCGATCACAATTACAGCGCAAGTGCGCATGGTTTTCATCAAAAAAATTCAAGCAGTCAGGAGAACTCCATTTTTTTTATTCTATCTGTTCTTTTAAAAAAAAGACAACACTCCCAGCATGTAGCAAAGTCTAAACAAAGCAGACAACAACTTGTACATAGTACAGGAGATGGTCAGAGGCTGCAGACATAGTAAAGGAGATGGTCAGAGACTGTAGACATGCTACAGGAGATGGCCAGAGACTGCAGACATGCTACAGGAGATGGTCAGAGGCTGCAGACATAGTACAGGAGATGGTCAGAGACTGTGGACATGCTACAGGAGATGGCCAGAGACTGCAGACATGCTACAGGAGATGGCCAGAGACTGCAGACATGCTACAGGAGATGGCCAGAGACTGCGGACATGCTACAGGAGATGGTCAGAGAGACTGCGGACATGCTACAGGAAATGGTCAGAGAGACTGCGGACATGCTACAGGAGATGGTCAGAGAGACTGCGGACATGCTACAGGAGATGGTCAGAGAGACTGCGGACATGCTACAGGAGATGGTCAGAGAGACTGCGGACATGCTACAGGAGATGGTCAGAGAGACTGCGGACATGCTACAGGAGATGGTCAGAGAGACTGCGGACATGCTACAGGAGATGGTCAGAGAGACTGCGGATATGCTACAGGAGATGGTCAGAGAGACTGCGGACATACTACAGGAGATGGTCAGAGAGACTGCGGACAATCGGACATGCTACAGGAGATGGTCAGTGACTGCGGACATGCTACAGAAGATGGTCAGAGAGAATGCGGACATGCTACAGGAGATGGTCAGAGAGAATGCGGACATGCTACAGGAGATGGTCAGAGAGACTGCGGATATGCTACAGGAGATGGTCAGAGAGACTGCGGACATGCTACAGGAGATGGTTAGAGAGACTGCGGACATGCTACAGGAGATGGTCAGAGAGACTGCGGACATGCTACAGGAGATGGTCAGAGAGACTGCGGACATGCTACAGGAGATGGTTAGAGAGACTGCGGACATGCTACAGGAGATGGTTAGAGAGACTGCGGACATGCTACAGGAGATGGTCAGAGAGACTGCGGACATGCTACAGGAGATGGTCAGAGAGACTGCGGACATGCTACAGGCAGTGGCGTCACTAGGGTTGGTGTCACCCGGTGCAAAAAAAATGGTGTCACCCCCCAACAACTATAGTCCCCCCTCAGTACAGACCCCCCTCCACTAACTACAGACCCCCCTCCCACAGTATAGATCCCCTCCCTCAGTACAAACCCGCTCCACTAAGTACAGACTCCCCGCCATCAATATAGACCCGCCTCCCTCAGTATGAACCTCCCCCTCAGTACAGACACCCCCACCTCAGTGCAGACTGCTCCATAAGTACAGACACCCCCACCTCAGTGCAGACCGCTCCATCAGTACAGACACCCCCACCTCAGTGCAGACCCCCTCAGTTACAGACACCCCCTCAGTTACAGACCCCCCTCGTACAGACACCCCCCTCAGTACAGACACCCCCCTCAGTAACAGACCCCCCTCAGTAACAGACACCCCCTCAGTTACAGATCCCCCCTCAGTTACAGACCCCCCCTCAGTTACAGACCCCCCCTCAGTACCAGACCCCCCCTCAGTACAGACACCCCCCTCAGTACCAGACCCCCCCCCCTCAGTACAGACACCCCCCTCAGTACCAATCCCCCCTCAGTACAGACACCCCCCTCAGTACAGACACCTCCCTCAGTAACAGACCCCCCTCAGTAACAGACACCCCCTCAGTTACAGATCCCCCCTCAGTTACAGACCCCCCCTCAGTACCAGACCCCCCCTCAGTACCAGACCCCCCCCTCAGTACAGACACCCCCCTCAGTACCAGACCCCCCCCTCAGTACCAGACCCCCCCTCAGTACAGACACCCCCCTCAGTACCAGACCCCCCCTTAGTACAGACACCCCCCTCAGTACCAGACCCCCCTCAGTACAGACACCCCCTCAGTACAGATACCCCCCTCAGTACAGACACCCCCCTCAGTACCAGACCCCCCTCAGTACAGACACCCCCCTCAGTACAGACACCCCCCTCAGTACCAGACACCCCCCTCAGTACAGACACCCCCCTCAGTACCAGACCCCCCTCAGTACAGACACCCCCCTCAGTTACAGCCCCCCCTGGTGCAAACTCCCTCTTGTGCAGACCCCAGCAGTACAGACACCCCCTCCCCCATCAGTAAAGATGCCCCCCTTACCTTTCAGACCTCAGAACAGAGCGGCAGATACACACAGCGGTGTGTCTCTCGAGCGCGGGCTCCTCCTCCTCCTCTGTGGATGTAAACATAGAGGAGGCAGAGGGGGCGGCGGCTTCCTTCCGCTCCGCTGAGGGACACAGCCGCAGCGTGAGCCTAAGGCACAGGGCAGCGGGCGGGCGATGTCAGTGTGGCCGCTGCGCTACCCACGGGTGTCACCCCTCTGGTGGGTGTCACCCGGGTGCGGCCCGCCCCCCCCGCACCTGGCTAGCAACGCTAGTGGCTACAGGAGATGGTCAGTGACTGCAGAAATGATACAGAAGATGTTCAGACTGCGGACATGATACAGAAGATCAGCAGGTAAGTATAATATCTTTTTTACTTTAAAGAAAAAATACCTGTTGTGCCGAGAATGGTTCCCCCGCCAGATTCTGTTCCCCCTAGCTCTCGGCTCCTATCGGAACTCTGCCCCCCTAGCCCTGTACATTGCCGCTCCCACCTACTGTTCCTCACGAATGCAAATGCTCCTAATACCGCCCCGCCTCTCCAGCCCTCTGCTCATTAGCATTCCTGAAAAAACAGTAGGCGTGAGCGGCAAAGCAGAGGGCTGGAGAGGCGGGGCGGTATTAGGAGCATTTGCATTCGTGAGGAACAGTAGGTGGGAGCGGCAATGTACAGGGCTAGGGGGGCAGAGTTCCGATAGGAGCCGAGAGCCAAGGGAACAGAATCCGGCGGGGAAACAGTGTGTATATGCCGCGCTCATGTGACTGCCCTCTCTCCTCTCTGCTTTCACGTCTCTCCTGATGCCAGGAGAGACGTGAGACGTGAAAGCAGAGAGGAGAGAGGCGGGCCGGGCAGTCACATAAGCGCGTCATATACAAATAAGGTAACAGCTCTCCCGGGAGGGGAGGGGCTAGACATCGATAATTAGGGTCGCATGCATTGGTGCCGCATCGGGGACACCCAAATCGCGATGCACCGATGCAGCGATTAAAAATTCCGCACCCCTAATATATATATATATATATATATCTATACAAATATATAGATTTTTATACATATATATATATATATATATATATATACACCCAGTATATATTTATATACAGCATATATATATATATATACAGTATGTACATATTGATTACTATACTGATCCATATATCCTTTATGCTCTATTCTTTAGCCCTGATGAAGGAGAAAGTTCAGCCTGAAACTTGTTTTTTTTTTTTTTATATAGTCTTCCACTTGATTTTACACCTTGCATGAACATCATTGCAACACTATTGGAATATAATAATAATAATAATAGGCTAATACAAGAGTTCCAGTGCAATCAATTGGCCCAAGCAATAAAAACCTGACAGAGACTCTCGCCCTCTGTTTAAAACTTTGGAGTGGAGCTCCACTTTACTTTTAACATCTACACACCATTGATGAATGGAGCCTTTTAAAACTTACCCAGACTTTTTTTTTCCTATAACATTTAATGAGTTAGGAAAAGTGTACGAGAGTATTTACTTTGGCAATTTATCCTCATTCCTCCAATAACCGGGTCACTAGCTTCTGATTTAGTCGAGCCGTGACACGTACACGGGTTTTATTTTTATTTTTTTCTCTCTCTGTTGCTATAAGGCATTTCCCTCGACCGATTATAACGGTGAAAAAGGGGACTATATAAATCTTAACTACTCCTCTAATAAGTACAGAAAATTCACAAAACCCTCCGGTCTGTCATCGCCAGCGTTTCCCTCACTGATAAAGCTGTTTTTTTCCAAGTCATTACCTGCAATTGCATTTTTCTTCATTAAGCCGAGAAGTGTCACATGGAAGGAAGGGCCCAGCAAAGGGAGTGAAAAATGACTTCCCTGAAAAGTATATCAAACATTGAATTAGTTCATAAACCATCCATATCATTCCCAGATGGACTTCGGCTGGTGGAGAGATTTCTTTCCACGCGCGTAGTTTGCGCTCGCTGGAGTCGGCGGTTTTTGCTTCTTCCGTGCATAATCTGCATGCGGTAAGCAAATCCAAGGCGGCAGCGGATGTTAATGTAGATGTAAGCCATAAATAGATGACATTTATTTTGTTAAAGTGCTGTGCGTCTCTATAAAATGTTTTTTTTTTATTAGCACGCCGTGTAAGTTAAGCAAATAATATCCTCACAAGCGCTTGACGATAACAGGCGTATTGGGAAATCCAGATGAGACCACCTCCAGATCCACATTGCTCAACTGGTGACACGGGAAGAACGTTCAGGGTCCAATTCGGAGTACGCGTTTTTTGGAAGGGAAAGCCCTCTTCTTCAGAGCCCGGGGGAGAGGAGAAGAAGAGGGCTTGCCCCTCGAAACGCGTAAACTGCATTGGACTCTGAATGGTGTCAGCAGTTGAGCGATGTGGATCTGGAGGCCGTCTCATCAAGATTTTATGATACACCTGTTATTGTCAAACGTTTGTGAGGATATTATTTGCTTCAATTACTCAATAGTAAAGCGTGGACAATCCACGCTTCCCCCACTGTGCAAAAAAATAGATGAGTACAAAGCCCTGTACTAGTTATGTGCAAAAATGCAAAACACACACAAATATAATATGAGGGCAATCATATACGGCAACATAAAAAACAATATTAGTGATTATGTGCATAAAAAATAACAAACAATGGTTTAATCCCTGTATGAAAGGGAAAAAAAAGGGGGGAGGGGAAAAAATTCCCAAATGTTTATGACAGGTGCTGCAATTTAAAAAATAGCTGAAATATACAGCTATAAAATAATTATAAAAGGGGTAAAAAATGCGCTACCCAAAACCAATGTGCAAAACACAATTGTGCAAAAAAAGGTTCAAAGTGATTACTACCAGTACTGTCCTGATGAATAAACAGCTACAGAATGACTTGCTGCATTCATGGAAAAATTCAATAAACCAAAGAAGTGAATGAAGGGGAATGATGATATCTTCCTCCAAAGTTTTCAGCCAGGATAGATGGAACAAATTATTAAGAGGGGCCGCTTACCAGATCAGATGGATCTCTGTCACGGAGATCATAAGAGCACCTGTGGGATTAACTAATCTTTTTTTGTAAAATTCTCTTCTAAGGGGGCGTGGCAGGGGGTGTGTCTCTCTCTATGCTACATACTACTGAGCTCTGCACTCTCTATGCTACATAATCCCGAACCATGCACTTTCTATGTTACCTACCCCTGAGCTCTGCACTTTCTATGTTACCTACCCCTGAGCTCTGCACTTTCTATGTTACCTACCCCTGAGCTCTGCACTTTCTATGTTACCTACCCCTGAGCTCTGCACTTTCTATGTTACCTACGCCTGAGCTCTGCACTTTCTATGTTACCTACCCCTGAGCTCTGCACTTTCTATGTTACCTACCCCTGAGCTCTGCACTTTCTATGTTACCTACCCCTGAGCTCTGCACTTTCTATGTTACCTACCCCTGAGCCCTGCACTTTCTATGTTACATACCCCTGAGCTCTGCACTCTCTATGTTACATAATCCTGACCCCTGTACTCTCTATGTCAGTGTTTCTCAACTCCAGTCCTCAAGGCGCCCCAACAGGTCATGTTTTCAGGCTTTCCATTATTTTGCACAGGTGATTTGATCAGTTTCACTGCCTTAGTAATTACCACAGCTTCATCAAGCCTGAAAACATGACCTGTTGGGGCGCCTTGAGGACTGGAGTTGAGAAACACTGCTCTATGTTACCCACTCCTGAGCTTTGCACTCTCTATGTTACATATTCCTGAGCTTTGCACTCTCTTTGTTACATATTCCTGAGCTCTGCACTCTCTATGTTACATATTCCTGAGCCCTGCACTCTCTATGTTACATACTTATGAGCCCTGCACGCTCTATGTTACATATTCCTGAGCTTTGCACTCTCTTTGTTACATATTCCTGAGCTCTGCACTCTCTATGTTACATATTCCTGAGCTATGCACTCTCTATGTTACATATTCCTGAGCTCTGCACTCTCTATGTTACATATTCCTGAGCCCTGCACTCTCTATGTTACATACTTATGAGCCCTGCACTCTCTATGTTACATATTCCTGAGCCCTGCACTCTCTATGTTACATACTTATGAGCCCTGCACGCTCTATGTTACATATGTAGCGCACCCACCCCAGCCTTTACCTGCTTTTCTTATGTGCTGGCTCCTTCGCAGGAAAAGACTGAGGCACACCGCACCACAAGCCCGTACCCTCCTGGATGGGGAGGTTGAGCGGTGTTAGTTTCTCGGGCCTGCTTGCAGCCAGTGTTTAAAACCTCCAGAGCTGACCTCGTCCTTAGTTCTCCCCAGTAAGCAACTCAACTATCCACACCAACTGAAATGTCCAACTTCTTATTTATTCTTAAGGGCAATAAATAGTCTCTTTGAGAGCAGACAGGTTGAGACAAACACGGGTCAGATAAGGTGGGAGGAGGTCCAGGCACAAACTTAATTCAGGGTTTCTCCTATTCTTATTTGCACGAACAGGCTTGGCGCATGGTCCCTGCCACGGACCATGAGGTTGGTCACTGCCATTGACCTGATGAATAGTTGCAAGTCACTGCCACTGACCTGGTGTGCGTAGAGTCACTGCCACTGTGACATAAAGAACCCGCACTTCCTTCCTTGAGTAACTTAGTCCCTTTTTAGGATAAGAACATCCCTCCTGAGAGTTACCAGAGGCCCCATCTGTCACCACGACTCTGCGCTGGGTCTTCAGAAAGGGTCACCTCCCTGGCCTCCTCGTCCTTTATACGGGTCACCCCGCAAGGCAGATCCCTGGGAGCCTCGATCCTTAGCGGACCCCAGCCGAAGGTTGCTGAGTTCCAGGCCCTCGCCAAAGTACCTCACCCCAGACTGAAGGTGTCTGGGATGGAACAGCAGCTCCGCCTCTGGGCCTAGGGCACTCGGAGGTGACACACTCACACACCCAGGCCTAAGGTGCCTGGGCGTGGACGAACAACGAACGACCCAGGCCTCCGGGCCTAGGGCACCCGGAGGCGACACACACCACTCAGGCCCAAGGTGCCTGGGCATGGACGAACCCTACTGGAAGATGGCCGCCCTTTTTATACCCTCTCCCGACAGGCAAAGCAGGTTCCCCACCCCGCCGTACTGCTGCCGAGAGGGGACAAGAAAAGGCACAACCCTGTACTACGGTTCAACCCGGGCCTATGGCAACAGCGCCACCTGTAGGCCCCAGGGAACTGCACATCAGTACTATCTCCCAGGGACAGACATGGTCCATGAAACTTAACAATTAGTGCATCTGAGCCTAAATATAGCACTCCGCTACACATACTTATGAGCCCTGCACTCTCTATGTTACATACTTATGAGCCCTGCACTCTCTATGTTACATACTCCTGAGTCCTGCACTCTCTATGTTACATACTTCTGAGCCCTGCACTCTCTATGTTACATACTTCTGAGCCCTGCACTCTCTATGTTACATACTTCTGAGCCCTGCACTCTCTATGTTACATAGTCCTGAGCCCTGCACTCTCTGTTACATACTCCTGAGCCCTGCACTCTCTATGTTACATACTCCTGAGCCCTGCACTCTCTATGTTACATACTCCTGAGCCCTGCACTCTCTATGTTACATACTCCTGAGCCCTGCACTCTCTATGTTACATACTTATGAGCCCTGCTCTCTCTATGTTACATACTCCTGAGCCCTGCACTCTCTGTGTTACATATCCCTGAGCCCTGCACTCTGTGCATTTTCCACTCCTAATAACTTAGGTACAAGTACTGTATCTGTGCTGTGTATAAAAAGTATAGCCTCAGGTTTTATTTAACGATTGCCTTAAGCCCCTCCCACTGTGCAATTTGGCCACACCTACAAATTAGAGTGGTGAGCTATTCCTTTATTTTATTATAATTTATTTTATTTGCACATTAATTTGTGAAATTATCATTTTCTTTTCAAATCCAATATGTAGCGCGCAACTGTTATCCTTTCACATACATTAAAGTTCGGCTCTTTTTTTTTTTTTTTTATTATTATGAAGACTAAATGAATTTTCTTTTTCTAATGAACTTTTACAACCTTTGAAAAGAGGATTTTCCCCCCCAAATCTGCATCTAGAAGTGTTCTATTCAGAGAGAGAGAGAAGACATTAGAAGGACGCGGGGACACCCGGGAAATCTTAACACGCAATCCCTAACAAAGCTCGGCGACACAAACTAAGCGCGGATTAGATAGCTGGTGAGGAGGGAGCGCTAAATTATAGCCGACTTAAGGCGCCAGGAAAGGCGAGCAAATTGTCTTTACATAAGTTCTGTTTTAATAATCGTTTGGTTAAAACTGCTCCAGAGAATTTCCCCGTTACCGAGGATTAGGAGGCTGTTAGTTATAATGAGAGCGGAGGCCGCTTCCACATCCACCACATCATAAAGCAGGTGTAGGAACGAGGCGCAACACGGCTAAGCGCGGCGTCGTAACGCTGATTATGTATGGCTGATATTTCCCAGGTTCTTCGATATCATAAAGGACATTGTGGGGAAACTTTATATATCTGAAAATACATTAGCATTACCCACTTCAGCCCCGGACCATTTTGGCTTGTTAACCACTTAAGGACCCCTCACTGTATATACTGTATAGGTCGGCAGAATGTCTCGTACAGGCACAATCACGTACCTGTACGTGGCCCTTTAACTGCCGACGTCGGGGTCGCGCGCCGCCGGCGGCACGCTCGCGACCCCCCTGCCTTTCCCGTGAGTCGGACCGCGGGTCCCGCGCACTCGATCGCCGCGGGGATCCCCGCGATCGTCTCACGGAGGGATGGAGCGGGGAGATGTTAGTGTAAACACAACATCTCCCCGCTCCCCTACTGACACTGTGTAATCAGAGCGGAGATCGGTGACGTGTCACTAGTAGCTATGCCCCCCCTCAGTTAGAAACACTCCCCTAGGGCACACTTAACCCCTCCAGTGCCCCTAGTGGTTAACCCCTTCACTGCCAGTGTCATTTTTACAGTAACCAGTGCATTTTTATAGCACTGATCGCTGTAAAAATGACAATGGTCCCAAAAATGTGTCAAAAGTGTCCGACGTGTCCGCCATAATGTCGCAGTCACGATAAAAATCGCTGATCGCCGCCATTACTAGTAAAAAACTTTTTTTTATAAAAATGCCATAAAACAATCACCTATTTTGTAGACGCTATAACTTTTGCGCAAACCAATCAATAAACGCCGATTGCGATTTTTTTTTTTTTTTTTACCAAAAAATATGTAGAAGAATACGTATCGGTCTAAACTGAGGAAAAAAAATATTTTTTTATATGTTTTTGGGGATATTTATTATAGAAAAAAGTAAAAAATATTGCATTTTTTTTCAAAATTGTCGCTCTATTTTTGTTTATAGCGCAAAAAATAAAAACCGCAGAGGTGATCAAATACCACCAAAAGAAAGGTCTATTTGTGGGGAAAAAAAGGACGTAAATTTTGTTTGCACAACCGCGCAATTGTCAGTTAAAGCAACGCAGAGCCGAATCGCAAAAAGGGGCCCGGTCCTTTAGCTGCAAAATGGTCCGGGGCTTAAGTGGTTAAATAAACTCATCACATGCCATGGTATCCGTGTAAACACGGGAAGCACAAATTGTTCTGGGAGGCAGATACTGGAGGAAGATTTAGGATGATCACTGTTTATACTCTTGAGTTCTGTAGTCATTAATTGAAGCAGATTTAGCAATGGGATATTTGAATAGTTAATTAGGTTTGAATCGCATTGCTCCAAAGTTATTGATTTACAAATTAATTAAGCAATTTCGTCTAATTCTCAAATTAAAACTTGAGATGGAAACAAAACTGTGGTCCACGGCCGCCTGTCTGCCTTCCGTCTCACCTGTCTTACCGTTTGTGTGAAAACACGCACAGTACGCCTCGGTGAGGAAATTACACTGGGATTTCAGCGTTAATAATCATCATTTGAGCATTAATAAGAGCAGAACTGCTGCAGTCACAGGTTTCACGAATAGTTCTGTATTTTTTCTGTGTTTTTAACGGGTAACAGGCAATAAAATCATCCTAAATCATAATTACTAGACATGTGCGATTCGTTTCGTACGAATCGAAAATTCGTACAAATTCCTGAAAATTCGTACATTCGGAAGCATCCGAAATCCGAATTGCTATGCTTCCGAATTTTACGAAATATGAAATTTCGCTGACCAATATCGGATCCGAATTTCTCAGGCAAAATAAGAATGTTCGTTACTATCGTTTTTTTATTGTCATAATAATTACAATTATTCGCTATGATGAAGTTAAAAACCCATTAAGTCAGTACAGCACAGGGATGATGGGAGCCCCTCATAATGAGCACAGCAGGGGCACAGCCCCAGGAGGAAGTCAGCACAGCACAGGGATGGTGGGAGCCCCTCATAATGAGCACAGCAGGGGCACAGCCCCAGGAGGAAGTCAGCACAGCACAGGGATGGTGGGAGCCCCTGAATTTTCATTAGGTTTGTTAACTTTTCGTAACAATTACGAACATTTGTTATGAATTTAAAAGCAAACCCAGGAAGTCAGCACAGGGATGATGGGAGCCCCTCGTAATGAGCACAGCAGGGGTACAGCCAAAGGAGGAAGTCAGCACAGCACAGGGATGGTGGGAGCCCCTCGTAATGAGCACAGCAGGGGCACAGCCCCAGGAGGAAGTCAGCACAGCACAGGGATGGTGGGAGCCCCTGAATTTTCGATAGGTTCGTTAACTTTTCGTAACAATTACGAACATTTGTTATGAATTTAAAAGCAAACCCAGGAAGTCAGCACAGGGATGATGGGAGCCCCTCGTAATGAGCACAGCAGGGGTACAGCCAAAGGAGGAAGTCAGCACAGCACAGGGATGATGGGAGCCCCTCGTAATGAGCACAGCAGGGGCACAGCCAAAGGAGGAAGTCAGCACAGCACAGGGATGGTGGGAGCCCCTCGTAATGAGCACAGCAGGGGCACAGCCAAAGGAGGAAGTCAGCACAGCACAGGGATGATAGGAGCCCCTCGTAATGAGCACAGCAGGGGCACAGCCAAAGGAGAAAGCCAGCACAGCACAGGGATGATGGGAGCCCCTTGTAATGAGCACAGCAGGGGTACAGCCAAAGGAGGAAGTCAGCACAGCACAGGGATGATGGGAGCCCCTCGTAATGAGCACAGCAGGGGCACAGCCAAAGGAGGAAGTCAGCACAGCACAGGGATGGTGGGAGCCCCTCGTAATGAGCACAGCAGGGGCACAGCCAAAGGAGGAAGTCAGCACAGCACAGGGATGGTGGGAGCCCCTTGTAATGAGTACAGCAGGGGCACAGCCAAAGGAGGAAGTCAGCACAGCACAGGGATGGTGGGAGCCCCTGAATTTTCGTTCGGTTCGTTAACTTTTCATAACAATTACGAACATTCATTATGATGAATTTAAAAAGCAAACCCAGGAAGCCAGCAGCACTGCTGACTTCCTGGGTTTGCTTTTTAAATTCATCATAACGAATGTTCGTAACTTTACGAAAATTTTACGAATTTAGCGAAAATTCTTATTTCGTACGAATCCAAATTGACTTTCGGACACGAATTACGAAATACGAATTAACGGCCAATACGAAATGGAATGGAACGAAACGAAACAAATTTATTGACGGCGCACATGTCTAATAATTACTAGACACGTTTAATTTAACAAATTTAACTAAACAAATTTATATAAATCACAAATCGAAATGAAACATTTTTTTTTTTTCGTTGCGCACACAATCTATGGCCGACTTTACAGTTTGCTTTATAAAGTAGCCACGGCCTCATTCAAACCATCTATGGGCAGGCTGATTGTACCCAAGTGGATCCATCGATCGACTTGGGTACAACAAGCATGTCTGATTTATTGCATGCCAATTTTGCCAGCGGCTGTAGTCGCTAGCAATTATCAATGTGTTCTCCCGGCAGGGATGGTTCCCCGCGCCCCCCACCAGGAGAGCACAATAGCTCTGTGGGAGGGATTCCCACATCAACACTGACTGTGTTGATGGGTGAATCGAGTGATTTTCTTTCCTGCAACCGCGCGGTTATTCCATGTTGTTAATCCCGATTCGCGGGTCACTTTAAATAAAGTCATCACATGCCGTGGTATCTGTGTAAACACGGGCAGCACAAATTGTTCTGGGAGGCAGATACTGGAGGAAGATTTAAGATGATCACTGTTTATACTCTTGAGTTTTGTAGTCATTAATTGAATTCAGGGGCTCCCACCAAATTTTGTATTTCGTAAAATTCGGAAGCATAGCAATTCGGATTTCGGATGCTTCCGAATGTACGAATTTTCGGGAAATTCGTACGAATCGAAACGAATCGCACATGTCTAGTTAATTATGATTTAGGATCATTTTATTGCCTGTTACCCGTTAAAAACACAAAAAAAATGCGGAACGTGGTATGAAGCCTCTGTCAGGTGCTTCATACCACGATCGGAGCTGCGGTGTGTCAGACTGACACACAGCACCTCCGATCGCCGCTCTGCACGCCGCCCCCCCCCCCGCGGGCGCACGCCGCCTCTGTTATCCTGATCACGTCATATGACGTCCGATCAGGATATAACGAAACCACTTTGCCGCCGTCATTTTGCTATACGGCGGGCGGCAAGTGGTTAAATTCTTCATTTTCAAAAAAACTGTGACAACAAATTGCAACCTTCAAAAAACTCGCCATGCCTCTTCCTAAATGCCTCAGACTCTCTACTTTACAAAAAGCGGTAATTTGGGGGTTATTTGTGCCGTCCTGGCATTTTTGGACCTCAAGAAAGGAGATTGGCCATCAGTACATCAGGACTGATCAATTTTCAGATATATACCCGTATATACTCGAGTATAAGCCGACCCGAATATAAGCCGAGGCACCTAATTTTACCACAAAAAAATGGGAAAACGTATTGACTCGAGTATAATGCCGCGTACACACGATTGATTTTCTCGACGGTGAAAACACTGTTGAGAAAATCGACGGGAAAAACGAGGAACGGCTTGTTTCCCTACACACGGATGTTTTTCCCATCATTCTTTCTCTTGGTCGAGAAAAACGACCGTGTGTAGGCTCCCTGGCAGTGTTTCCCTATGAAAAAAAATGCAGTGAATCACGACGAGGAAAATTAGAGCATGTTCTAATTTTTCTCGTCGTGATTAATGCCGTTTTTCTCGTCAGGAAAAATGACCAAAAGCCCACAGACGGGCATTTTTCTCGTCAAAGAGAAAAAATGTCATATTTCCAGACGAGAAAAATGGTCGTGTGTACGCGGCATTAGCCTAGGGTGTCCATCTGCATGCCTCACTGTGCCTCACTGTGTCCATGACTAGACTGACGTTTAACATGGGAGTCTATAGAAGGGGTTCCCGGGTTTGAAAAATCGGTTTTCCCCGGCCGTAGGTCCTCCAGAAAACAAACTTTGCACACTTGAAGAGGAGAAATTGGGCTACATGTGTGCCAAGTTTCGGGTCCAAGAGACCTACGACCGGCCGGTACCGGGTCCCCAAATTTACCGGAGAAATTACCATTTAACATGGGAGTCTATGGAAGGGATGCCCGGCTTTGAAAAATCGGTGCTCCCCGGCCGTAGGTCCCCCGGACAACAAACCTTGCACACCTGTAGAGGAAGAGTGAGGCTATATGTGTGCCAAGATTGGCCAGTACCGGGTCCCCAAAGTCTGGGAGATTAGGCGCAAAAATGTGACTCGAGTATAAATCGAAGGGGGCATTTTCAGCACAAAAAAATGTGCTGAAAAATTCAGCGTATACTCGAGTATATACGGTATCCCATAGTTTGTGGATTCTATAACTTTCCTACAGACTAAATAATATACACTGATTTGGGTTATTTTCACCAAAGAAATGGAGCAGAATACAATTTGGCTTAAATTTATAAAGAAAGGCTATTTATTTGAAAACTTTTATAACAGAAATGTTTTCATTTATTTAGCAAAAATAAAAAACAGCAGTGATTAAATACCACCAAAAGAAAGCTCTATTTGTGTGAAAAAAAAAAGGTTAAAAACGTAATTTGGGTACAGCGTTGCACGCCCAGGCAATTGTTATTGAAAGTGTGACAGCCAGTGGTGGCCCGTCCATTAGGGGCGCCCGGGTGCTGCCCTCTCTCTCCACGCCACCCACTATATGCATAATGGAGAGATTCATCCATAGCATGAATCTATCCACGGCCGCCGCGGCTACCCCCTATAAATGCGTCCGCTCCCTTTCAGGGCACTGGGCGTATGAATTACAGCAGCCGTGTTTTTTTTTTTTTAAGCACCTGATTAGAGCCAGAGGCTCTTAAAGGGTTCAAAATAGGGTGGGCTCGGGGCACAGAGAATGCGTTCGGAGACCACCCAGGTGTGTTACAACAGCGAATGAATATTCGCTGTTGAAACACTAATCCTCAATCCGGCCAATCAGAAGCAGGTGCGAAACCCATTTTCCTATTGGTCGAAAAGAGAAGACTCCAGATTGGCCGCCGAGGAGGAGGGAGGAAACCATCGCCGCCGCTGCCGTGATGACCCGTGGAGAGCAGAGGAATGGGAGGTAGGGTGACCACATTCCCAAACGGCCATTCAGGGACCCCCTTCCCAAAAATCAGCTTGTGCTGTAATGAATCACAGCACAGCTGGGGCAGCGGATGCGCGCTCTACTCAGAAGAACTGATCACACCCCCAAAAAAGGCAGCCGCATCGCCACTTTACTCACTGACAGCACTTGTCCTGACTGGCCGAGACCCGTTGTTCCAAAGCTGGCTTTACACTGCCCTGCTGTGATTAGACACAAGCAGGGGAGGGCTGGCGGCCTTAGGCCTGGGGGGCAAGTCCAGTCAAGTGGCCCATTGAACCGCCGAATCAGCTCACCATCCATGACCCACCTGGTTTTTCAATGCAGCCTCACCAGTGCCCATCAGTGCAGCCAAATCCAGTGCCCATCAATGCAGCCTGATCACTGGGGCAGGTTACATGGGGTGTATGGGGGGGAGCTGGGGGGTCAGCTAGGGGTGTCAGGGTCTCTCACCTCAGCGATCTCAGCTCAGCAAGTCCTTGCATGCCATGGTTTCCTGGGGGGTAACGCTCCTGATCCTGGGGTCAAGTTGCAGCCAGCGCCCAGCCCTGCATCCCGACTCCCTGGCACACCCTGCCTCTGCCTGCTTCCAAGAATCCGGTCCCAGGGAGTTGTAGTTTCCTCTGCGCTGCTGTGTTTTCCACCCACTAGAAGCTTGAGCGCGGACTACAACTCCCGGAATGCAACTGCTAGTGGTCGGCCGCCATGGCCATGCCCCCGGCCCGACTTCCTAGACCAGAATAAAAGAGAAAATGGTAGCGGGCAGCGGCTGCCAGCCATTTTGAACATAAGTTAGGGCGGCCTGGGAGGCAATTGCCACCCTGCCCCCTGGCCCAGCCCTCCCCTGGACACAAGAGATGGGGTTTATTATTTCTCCAATCACAAGCAGGGGGCGGGGATTGTGCCTCTTCAGACATTCCCGGCCAGGACAAGTGCTGTCAGTGAGTAAAGGAGCGATGTGGTGACCTTTTTTGGAGCAACAGATAGAGAAGAGGGGGGGTGGCTGTGTCAGCTTCATTCCGGGACACTGTATTGTCCTGGGATGAAGGTGCCCGGGACCTGGGACAGACCTGCAGAATGCGTGACTGTCCCGGGAAATCCGGGACACATGGTCACCCTAATGGGAGGCCGCCGAGCAGGGGAAGCCGCCGGTGGTGAGGTAAGTGCTACCAACCTGGGGGGTGGCATACTGTTTGCCGCCCCCCCCCCAAAATACATTTCTACCAGCCGCCACTGGTGACAGCTCTAAAAGTGAAATATGGCAGGAAGGGGGTAAAAGTGTCCTGTATTGAAGTGGTTAAACATAAAAATTCTACTGTAATGCTGAGGAGACTAGGAGAGGAATTGGGGACCCAATTGAAAGTCTGACCCCGAGTACCCCCACTGAATACCA
The DNA here is from genome assembly GCA_029206835.1 of Rana muscosa. Lineage (NCBI taxonomy): Eukaryota > Metazoa > Chordata > Amphibia > Anura > Ranidae > Rana > Rana muscosa. The sequence continues at coordinate 235,222,190 of CM055126.1, forward strand.
CCCGCTCCGATCGCACTGGACACACGTAGTTTAGGCCGGTTCTGGATGCAGTTAAATTTTTGTAGGTAGAAAAAGGAGACATTCAGCAACTGGGCAGCATTTGTAGGAGGACAAAGGGTCTTATCAAATACAAAGGAACTCGGAATAGTGTGATCTGGGCTGGCGGAACTGTAACAAAAGTAAGCAAAGAGACTGGGGCGGAGATGAGACACCCCATTGTAGCCAAGAAAAAGAGGCTAGTAATTATACGGAATAAAAGTTCATGAGTTAGTCAATGGAAGGAGATTATCCCGGAGTAGGTTAATGCTGAAGGAAACAGAGAAGTAATGGGACCCCCTGGAAGCCACAAAAGAAGGTGAATTGCCTGGAAGAGCAAACACTGCCGCTTAAAAGGAGGTGATGAGGTCTGGAGCTTCCATTCATTGCCATGGAGTTGTGCTGAAGATCGTACGAGTGAGGCTGACAAAGGGTCTGCTAATTGGGGAAGGAAGCCATGTCTTGTAAGATTCCAGTCTCCGGTTCTTAACAAGCCGAACACAATTCCTGGTTCCATGTTTGAAGACAAATACACAAGACAGCTGACTGCTTTTGTCTGGGTGCAATCGGAGCAGAGAGGCTCACGGGAGAAAAGCGCCAACATTTTATCAAGGGCAAAAGGCACTGTGGGGGAAACGTAGAGAAGGGACCATTATGGTTCAGCAGATCGATCTTCCTACAGAACAGTGATGGGACTCAGCAGTGCCAGAGATCAGCGAATAATGGATAATCTGCCAGGGAACTGTTGTAGTACGCTTGAAAATTGATAAAAGGTGGTGCAGAAGACCACTTAAACTTAAAGCAGAGCTCCGCCGAAAAAAAATTATAAAAAGCCGCAAGCTACAAATACTGCAGCTGCTGACTTTTAATATTAGGACACTTACCTGTCATGGAGTCCAGCGACGTCGGCAGCAGAAGACGAGCAATCGCTCGTCACTCTGCTGCCCCCAAATCCATCCTCGGTGAGGGAACCAGGAAGTGAAGCCTTGCGGATTCACTGCCCGGTTCCCTACGGCGCATGCGCGAGTCGCTCTTCGCCGTTCTCACTGGTCCCCGTTGTGTTCTGGGAGCCGAGTGTTTCCCAGAACACAACGGGTATTCTGCGGGAAGTGACGTACTACCCGCAGAATACCCGCTGAGAGGACTCCCGGAAGTGGGTGCAAATATCTGTCTTAGACAGGTATCTGCACCCCCCTCCCCCCTGAAAGGTGCCAAATGTGACACTGGAGGGGGGGGGAGGGTTCCGATGAGCGGAAGTTCCACTTTAGGGTGGAGCTCCGCTTTAAAGTGGTTCTAAAGGCAGAAGTTTTTTTATCTATAGAGAACCCCACATAGGAGCCACTGGTGAAATGGGATCCCCTACCCTGCACACCAAATTCCAACAGGCACACTTGAGTCAGGAAACAGTCCAGTGCTTGTCTTTTTTATATTTTATAGAGGGGATAAAACTTGGATGGGATGTAGGGGTATTATGGGCAACACTGTATCCTGACCTAGGCCAACAAGGCCCAGGCCTAGGGCAGCACTTTGCAGGGGGGCAGCACAGAAAGAGTCCCCGCCGGTTTGCGCTACACTGTTAAGCCCTGTACACACGGTCGGACTTCCATCGGACTTTTCCGTGGTTTTTTGTCCGAACGGAGTTGGTCGGGAACACCTATAGCATACACACGCTCGGACTTTTCTGACAACTTTCTTAAAACTTCTTACAACATCACTTGTTTTTTCTGCTCTTTTCTGATCTTTACTGCCACCCTTTGGTCAACTTCTGCTATTGTTGGTTGCTTTTAACATTGGTTGTTTTGTCCATCGGACAAAAGTCCTATGGTTTTCTGTACACACGGCAGGACTTTGCTCCATAGGACTTTTGTTGGGCAAAAGTTTGTCCGTTCGCAGACCCAACTTTTGTCCGATGAAAACAAAACCAAACTCAAAAAAGTTTGTCCGATGGAGCGTACACACGGTCGGATTGTTGGTCCAACTTGCTTAAAACTAAGTTTGTTGGGCAAAAGTCCGACCGTGTGTACGGGCCTTTAGTGTAGCGCCAGTCATATGGGGTGGACTGGGCTGAGAGGCAAATTAGTCTAGCGCCCCCATAAAGCGGATGCACTGCTTCTAGTATGCGGGCGGCCAGCATTCCGCAACTGTGGGGGGCGCTGCTTATAATTTTGACTGTCCTATCATCCTGGATCACAAACCTTCCTCACTGTGCTATATATTTTCTGCTGCACCATTGGCATGGTTATATCTTCTTGGTCCTCTCCATAAAATTATCAGAAATTTGTGCTTAAAAACATAACTATACGCAACACTTTTCTTTCCATTTTGGATAGAGTAAGGGAGGATTATAGCCCCTGTCAGTTTATTTTTTACCATCCCTGTCCCATTGCAGAGATTTCCCTTCACTTCCTGCCCCATAGCCAAACAGGAAGTGAGAGAGGAAATCTATGCAAATTAAGGGAATCCATTGCCCCCCCACCAGGCCCTCAGAACTAGTGTCCCCACTGGAAAATTTCAGGGCGGGTCTTAAACAGAAAGGGGTGTGGCCTTGACAGGAAGGGGTGGGTCATATTTAAATTAGGGGTGCACGATTTTAGTCAGGCCTAGGGCAGCACAAAACCTAAATACACTTCTGATATACAGAGAGAACACATGTCACACCTCTATATCTGGGTATATATGGGGGATATAGTATATAGAGATATACTGTATATAGGACAGTGTGTATATATAGTATATACCAGGGGTGCGCATCTTCACTGGTCTCACGATTCGATTCAATTACGATTATCTGGTAAGCGATTCGATTCCGAGATGCATCACGATTACCGACGAGCTCCCACTTCCGCTTGAGCCACCTAGGCGTCCCTTCCTCCCTGCGATCTTCTGGGGCACATCACAGGTCCCAGAAGATTGCCTGGCTATGCAGGACAGCGCAGTGAGACATGCGCACCCGGCTGTGAAGCTGCAAGCTGTCACAGCCAGATGCCTACAGTAGTATTGCCAGTGCTGTGGACAGGTGGGGGAGAGAATGGAGGGTTCGGGTGGCCACGTCGCTGGATTGTGGGACAAGTGAGTGTCTTTCTGCACACACATGTGGAATGGCGACAAACTACGGTACCTAAAAATCTCCATAGGCAAAATCTCCATAATGGTTACCAGGTTAGAGTTACAGAGGAGGTCTAGTGTTAGAATTATTTCTCTCGCTCTGACGATCGCGGCGATACCTCACATGTGTGATTTGAACACCGTTTACATATGCGGGCGCGGGCGCGGCATGAGTATGTGTTTTCTTTGCTCCGCAAGCTCGCGGGGACAGGGAGGCTTTAAAAAAACTTTTTTTTTTTTTACATTGTGTTTAAAAAAAAAAAAAAAAAAAGTTTGATCACTTTTATTGCTGTCACAAGGAATGTAAACATCCCTTGTGACAGTAATAGGTGGTGACAGGTACCCTATATGTTGGGATCGGGGGTCTAAAAGACCCCAAATCCCTCCTTTGCACTTCAAAGTATTCAGATCGCCAAAAACGGCGATTCTGAATACTGTCATTTTCTTTTCAAATCTGGTGCCATTGGCAGCTGAGTAAAGCGGAAGTGACGTCGCTTCCGTGTTTACTTACAGACTGGGACGAAGCCGACGCTTCGTTCCAGTCTGTCTCTAGCCACCGGAAGTAGCGGCTCGTGGATCGGGTCTCCCGGTGGGACGGGAGGCCCGGTGAGAGCGGCGGATGGTGGCGGGAGGGGAGGGATGTCTTTTTATTTTAAAGTTTTATTGGATTTTATCATAGAATACAAAGCAGCGGAAAACAGTATCAGTCGTATTACAGTACATAGTAATTCATTTACAGATAACAAAATCAAAAGAGTAAGCAAAGTTGAACATTAGAAATGCCTTGGAGAAATAAGAGGCGACGTGCATTGTCTTTCCCCCCCAGACACCCCAACTGGGAACATAATGTGTCCTGAGGGAAAGACAACACAACCAACCTCCATGTTACAACTGTGTGGGAGGAGCACTAATGCTATAATTCCCCTTTAGAGCTGTGTGGGAGGAGCTACAATTCCCCTTAGAGCTGTGTGGGAGGAGCTATAATTCCCTCAGCGTTGCCAGGAAACCAATGTTTGTTTATGCAGGTTCTAAGCACAGGTATTTTGCATCTCCTGAATACTTGTCATTCTTCAAACGGGCGTATTTTAAAAACTATAAATCCTACAACAAAGAGCTTTATATTGTGAGAATCACAAGACCCATACCTACATTTTGATATATAGTATGTCTCTGAAATATTAAAATTGAAGGCACAGTCGCAGTTTAGAAATTGCCCTTCAAATTTGAAGTGTCTAGAGGGGAGATTCAATGAATGTCAATGGACGGCATGAGTTGCAAACAAATAGTCATATTGTAAAAACTATCAGGGCTATGCCTTAGCCGTGTACACGTGTAGTGGAAGCAGGGATAGCCGAACGTTTTGATATAAAATTTGTGTAGGTAGGCTTGAAAATGAGGTAGTGGTGGCAGTTTAGAAATCATGTCCTGATTTTTCCGATTTTGTCAGCTCACACTCTATTTTCGCCATTCATTCCTATGGGACCAATTTTGCCGCAAAAACAACGATATTTCGTGAACCATTCGGCGAAACGTTCCACAAAGTAATAGCACACCAATCGGGGACAATCCGCACGTTTCGGTATATTACTTGTCTATGTAGTGTAAAAGCTGTGGGAGGAGTTAGGGTGGTAAATTTGGCTATAATAAGCTATAAAAGAAGACTTAATAACCGAAGCAGCCCTATATCAACTGGGGAAGGTATAGCTCCATTAGTAGAGCGCTTGCCTGGCATACATGACATCACGGGCTCAATCCCAGGGAGCTCCCTGAATGCGATTGTCCCTGTGTAACATGTGCTTGGGCGGCAGCTCCATGGCATCTTCTCCTTTTGCCAAAATGGCATTTTTTGCCCAAAATTACCCAAAATCACAACTTTTGCCCAAATCTACCCAAAATCCCATCAATTAAACAGTGTCTATTGGGCTGCTTAGATGATGTCACAGCTAGAGCACAGAGCCTTAAAAAAAGAAGTTCCTTCTCGATAAATTGCTCTCACGCCCAGAAGATCTACTTGTCATACACAATTCATACATCAAAACGTAGGTATTTTTGTCTTGTTTCAGGCAATGTGCTCAGTTTTTGGATACGCCTTTTACTTTTGCCTGGCTGAGCTTACAAATGACAAGAGTTCTACACTTTCTTCCATGCGCCGTGCGTCTCCTCCCTCCTCCTCCCTGGCGGCCAATAGGATCGCTTCTTCTCTCGGTCAATTGTGTGGGTCACGCATGCCTCTCTATTACTTGTAGTAGCTCATGCCTCTATACTACATGACCTTCACAGATTTTCTATTACCTGCATTGGACTTACCCCTCTTTAGTACATGCAGTGACATATGCCTATTACATGTAGTGGATCACGCCTCTCTATTGCACATCCTTCATAGATTTCTGTTGGGCCTCATGTACACTGCAGCTGCAAAACTCCAGTTTAGGAGCAGTTGAGCGCTTTTTTTCAGCAGCCCCTGAACTTGGGTTGTCACCTCATCCCTTTAAAACCGAACATATATTAAATTACACAGGTTCTGTGGCTGATTAAGATGGTAATTAAACTCACTCGGTGCCTTATTTGCAATAAATTAGCTTCAGAACCGGTTTAAAGGGATGAGGTGGCAACCCTAAAACTCTCCTCTATGTTATCTTATGTGTACATGTACACTCAGTTGTTTATAGTAGTTTAGAGGCAGTTAAGGTTACAGGCAATTTTTTGAAAGCAGAAAAATCGCGTTCAAGACTGTCGTTTTCTGGCATTTTAAACGGTAAGCCGTGTTTGCATTTATAAGCGTTTTTAAAGTGGAACATGTAAAATGTGTAAGAAAATAGGATTTTTATACTCACCGTAAAATCCTTTTCTCTGAGTTCATGGACAGACACAGCCTTAATCTTGACAAAGTGGGTATTGGCCTTCCTTCAGGAGTGACTAGGTAGAAAGTGTTAACAACTTCAAAGCTGAACAGCCCCGCCCAGGGGGCGGTCCTACTGGCTATATCCCCTCCGCCTGCGCTAAGCAGATCAGTTCATCAAAAGCAGTACAAACTTAAAAAAAGAGGGGTGGGTGCTGTGTCCGTCCATGAACTCAGAGAAAAGGATTTTACGGTGAGTATAAAAATCCTATTTTCTCTTTCGTTCATGGACAGACACAGCCTTAATCTTGACAAAGTGGGACGTCCCAAAGCAGTGTCAAAAACGAGGGGTGGGAACAGCATTGAAACAACTTCACCCCAAAACAGAACAGAGCTCCTCACTGAGGAGTTTTAACTCTAAACGGCCGCCTGCAATACCTTGCGGCCGAAAGAAGCATCCGAAGATGCACACACATCAACTTGTAAAGTTTAGTGAAAGTGTGAACGGACGACCAGGTCCGCCGCCTTACACACCTGGGAAACAGACGCTTGATGCTCTCAGAGCTCGGACAGCATCCAAGAAATACAACGTTGTCTCCTTAGGATTCGACGGATGAGGACACAAGGATGGCAGTACAATGTCTTCCTTGAGATGGAAGGTCGAAACGACCTTAGGAAGAAAAGAAGGCTGCGGACGCAGCACCACCGATCCTTGTGGAAGATCAGATAGGGAGCCTTGCATGACAAGGCTGCCAGCTCAGAAACCCATCTTAACTGACGTAACAGCCACCAAAAGGACCACTTTCTGAGAAAGTGTCAACAAGGGAATCTCCCTGATGTTCTCAAACGGTGGTTTCTGAGGCACCTAGAGGCCATGCCGTTAGAGCCCTTAACTGTAAAGCAGAATGGCATATGGGACCTTGTGACAGCAGGTCCTCTCTTAGCGGTAGACGCCAAGAGACGTCTGCTATACAAGCCCCACGGAGGTAATGGAGGGCGGACTGGAGGGGCCGCATGCCGAACCCCCTTGTACAAACGTTCTCACTAAAGAGTGAGCCACCAGGGGTCGTTGAAAAGACAGTCAGGGCCGATATCTGCCCCTTAATTGTACTTAAAGTAAAATTTTTGGTCCGCCCTACGCTGTAAGAACAACAGGACTCTGGAACCAAATAAGAAAGCGGATGCCACCTCATTTCCTCCAAATGGATATGTAGGTCTTCCAAGTGCGATGATAAATCTTCCGGAGGACGATTTCTGAGCACTCCTCATGGTAGAGATCACCGAGTCTGACAGGCCCCGGTCTCTTAGCACCTGGCTCTCAATAGCAATTCCGTTAAAGCCAGTGACTGTAAAACAGGGTGGCGTATGGGACCTTGCGACAGCAGGTCCTTTCTTAGCGGTAGGTGCCAAGAGGCGTCTGCTACCAGATGCACTAGATCGGCGTACCTAGGACGGCGAGGCCAATCCAGAGCAATTGGGATCATTAGAATCCTCCAGTCTGCGAAGCAGATGAGGAAAGAGCTTCAGAGGAGGGAAGGCATAGATTAGCCGGTACTAACTCCACAGTGCCACCAACGCATATGTCGCGTCTGCCCATGGGTCTCTTGACCTGGCCACAAACCTCAATAAGGCTGGCGTCCGTCGTGATTACCATCCAGTGAAAGGGAAGGAACGACTTCCCGGACAGATGTGCCGGTGATGCCAGCCACCAACTAGGGAGGTCCTTACTAGGTGGCTCATCCGGATTCGGCAATCCAGGGATGATGGGCACTTGTCTCATCTGGACAGAATTTCCTTCTGTAACACTCGCGTGTGAAATTGCGCATATGGTATCACCTCGAAGGAGGCCACCATGAGGCCCAGGACTTGCATGCAAAAGCGGAGTGACGACCATCTTTGGGATGTCAACTGCCGCACCGCAGCCCGATGGGTCTGCAACCATCCCCTAGGGAGAAAAAACGTTTGCCTCTGAGGAGTCCAGAATCAACCCCAGATACACTAGGAGTTATGTCGGTACCAATATTGGCTTCTGAGTGTTTCAGCACCCAACCAAGTATTGGAGGGTCTGACAGGTTATAGACATGCTCACCTCTATACTGAGCTTGAGGTGGCCCTCAGAAGAATATCGCCACGCTGTCCTGGTAGAGCCAGAATCAGGGCGAGCACCTTGGTGAACACCTTCGGTGCTGATGCCAGGCCAAGGGGGGCGCCACCACTTGGTATTGGTCTTCCCCGGCCGCAAAGTGCAGACATGTCTGATGCCTGGTGCCTATGGGGACCTGCAAGTATGCGTTCTTCAACAGAGCGAACCAACTCCCTCCGGAATCTTTGTACCTTACAAGCAATTGAGGGCCTTGAGATCCAAGATTGAACGAACCCCCTCCTTCTCAGTACTACGAACAGATTTGAGTAAAACCCCTGAAACCGTTCCTGTACTGCAACAGGAATTATCACCCCGCGTATCAGCAGGTCTTGAACCACCCCATATAGAGCTTCCCGACAAGTCGGCAGAAGCTGGTGGTTGGAGGGAAAAGGAAAAAATAACAATCTGTTCGGAGGGCAAGAGAGAAACTCTATCTTGTACCCTGAGGAAACTACTTCTCAAACCCACCTGTCGGGGATCTGAGATGTCCACCAGGTCGCGAATTCACGAACACATCCCCCTACCCGAGAGATGGGTGGGGACAGACCTTTTTGCGGACGTAGATTTGTTCGCAGGCTTGTTGGTCTTGCGAAACCAGGGATGCTTCTGTCCCTAAGCAGGCGCTTTGTCGGCCTGGGATCATTTACTTGCCGCACTAGACGGACGGAAAAAACGCTTGTTTGCGGTGAAGGAGGGCCCTAGCCAATGGCGTGGCTTCTTACCTCTTTTAAATTGTGGGAGCAGCCTGCTCTTACCTCCTGTGGCATATTTAATAATGTCATCCAGGGATGCTCCAAAAAAGTCTGTCGCCCTTAAAGGGCAATCCATCAGGGCCCTCTGGAAAGATTGGTCCGCCGACCAACCTTTTAGCCAGAGCAGACGGCGTAACACCACTGCATAGCTTGAGGCTCCGGACAGCAGAGAAATAGTGTCCAAGGCTGATTCGCAGACAATTTTAAGGCCCAGTTCGGACTGTCCGACCGGCCACGGTCCGCACCTTCTGATGTGTCAGAACCAGGGCCATGAGCCGTAGCTGGGCCCGGCTCTGCATCAGAGTTATCCCCAGAAGATGGCGGGGGGAGGGGCACCTCGCCGCTTCCACCTTGGCAACAACCAGGACGCCGACCTAGCGTCTACTGACACAGCGGGTGCAGAAGCACCAGATGCCAATTCAGGTGTATCAGGGTGACAAGCATCTGCTTCTGATGTCATGCTGACCCACGCACCTGACACAAGGACTCCAGTTCAAGGTACCAACAGCCCAGTCTTCTCCTTAGCTAGGCAGAAAAAACTGATCTGCTTAGTGCAGGCCGAGGGGATATAGCCAGTAGGACCGCCCCCTGGGCGGGGGCTGTTCAGCTTTGAAGTTGTTAATACTTTCTGCCTAGTCACTCCTGAAGGAAGGCTAATACCCACTTTGTCAAGATTAAGGCTGTGTTCGTCCATGAATGAAAGAGAAAAGAGGGAAAAGAGAGAGAGAGGAATGGATAGATGGAGAGGGATGGATGGATAGATGGAGAGGGATGGATGGATAGAGAGAGAGAGGGATGGATAGGGATGGATGGATAGAGAGAGAGAGGGATGGATAGGGATGGATGGATAGAGAGAGAGGGATGGATAGAGAGAGGGATGGATAGGGATGGATGGATAGAGAGAGAGAGAGTTAAAACACAAAATAAATCTATCTACAAGCACACTGGTCTCTCACAGAATGGCTGAAATAGATAATATTTGTTTTTCATACATTGTGGGCATTTGGGAGGGTGTCCTGAGGTTATCCGTAAAAAAAAATGCTCATAAACGCGGCATGTAAAAGTGGCAAAATTGACGCTTTTAACCATCGGTTACAAGCTGTCAGGGTTCAGAAGTGATTTTCAAACGTCCCGTGTACATGAAGCCTTACACACAGTTCCTCCTCCATCTCTTACCTGCAGTGACTTATCCCTCTTTATTATATGGAGAGACACATACCTCTCTATTACATGCCCCTTATAGATTTCTATGTCTTTTTTATATGGAGAGACACATACCTCTCTATTACATGCCCCTTATAGATTTCTATGTCTTTAATATATGGAGAGACACATACCTCTCTATTACATGCCCCTTATAGATTTCTATGTCTTTAATATATGGAGAGACACATACCTCTCTATTACACATAGTGCCAACGCTGTATCCTGACCTAGGCCAACAAGGCCCAGGCCTAGGGCAGCACTTTGCAGGGGGGCAGCACAGAAAGAGTCCCCGCCGGTTTGCGCTACACTGTTAAGCCCTGTACACACGGTCGGACTTCCATCGGACTTTTCCGTGTTTTTTTGTCCGAACGGAGTTGGTCGGGAACACCTATAGCATACACACGCTCAGACTTTTCTGACAACTTTCTTAAAACTTCTTACAACATCACTTGTTTTTTCTGCTCTTTTCTGATCTTTACTGCCACCCTTTGGTCAACTTCTGCTATTGTTGGTTGCTTTTAACATTGGTTGTTTTGTCCATCGGACAAAAGTCCTATGGTTTTCTGTACACACGGCAGGACTTTGCTCCATAGGACTTTTGTTGGGCAAAAGTTTGTCCGTTCGCAGACCCAACTTTTGTCCGATGAAAACAAAACCAAACTCAAAAAAGTTTGTCCGATGAAGCGTACACACGGTCGGATTGTTGGTCCAACTTGCTTAAAACTAAGTTTGTTGGGCAAAAGTCCGACCGTGTGTACGGGCCTTTAGTGTAGCGCCAGTCATATGGGGTGGACTGGGCTGAGAGGCAAATTAGTCTAGCGCCCCCATAAAGCGGCCGCACTGCTTCTAGTATGCGGGCGGCCAGCATTCCGCAACTGTGGGGGGCGCTGCTTATAATTTTGACTGTCCTATCATCCTGGATCACAAACCTTCCTCACTGTGCTATATATTTTCTGCTGCACCATTGGCATGGTTATATCTTCTTGGTCCTCTCCATAAAATTATCAGAAATTTGTGCTTAAAAACATAACTATACGCAACACTTTTCTTTCCATTTTGGATAGAGTAAGGGAGGATTATAGCCCCTGTCAGTTTATTTTTTACCATCCCTGTCCCATTGCAGAGATTTCCCTTCACTTCCTGCCCCATAGCCAAACAGGAAGTGAGAGAGGAAATCTATGCAAATTAAGGGAATCCATTGCCCCCCCACCAGGCCCTCAGAACTAGTGTCCCCACTGGAAAATTTCAGGGCGGGTCTTAAACAGAAAGGGGTGTGGCCTTGACAGGAAGGGGTGGGTCATATTTAAATTAGGGGTGCACGATTTTAGTCAGGCCTAGGGCAGCACAAAACCTAAATACACTTCTGATATACAGAGAGAACACATGTCACACCTCTATATCTGGGTATATATGGGGGATATAGTATATAGAGATATACTGTATATAGGACAGTGTGTATATATAGTATATACCAGGGGTGCGCATCTTCACTGGTCTCACGATTCGATTCAATTACGATTATCTGGTAAGCGATTCGATTCCGAGATGCATCACGATTACCGACGAGCTCCCACTTCCGCTTGAGCCACCTAGGCGTCCCTTCCTCCCTGCGATCTTCTGGGGCACATCACAGGTCCCAGAAGATTGCCCGGCTATGCAGGACAGCGCAGTGAGACATGCGCACCCGGCTGTGAAGCTGCAAGCTGTCACAGCCAGATGCCTACAGTAGTATTGCCAGCGCTGTGGACAGGTGGGGGAGAGAATGGAGGGTTCGGGTGGCCACGTCGCTGGATTGTGGGACAGGTGAGTGTCTTTCTGCACACACATGTGGAATGGCGACAAACTACGGTACCTAAAAATCTCCATAGGCAAAATCTCCATAATGGTTACCAGGTTAGAGTTACAGAGGAGGTCTAGTGTTAGAATTATTTCTCTCGCTCTGACGATCGCGGCGATACCTCACATGTGTGATTTGAACACCGTTTACATATGCGGGCGCGGCATGAGTATGTGTTTTCTTTGCTCCGCAAGCTCGCGGGGACAGGGAGGCTTTAAAAAAACTTTTTTTTTTTTTTTTTTACATTGTGTTTAAAAAAAAAAAAGAAAAAAAAGTTTGATCACTTTTATTGCTGTCACAAGTAGTGATGAGCCGAACACCCCCGGGTTCGGTTTGCACCAGAACCCGCGAACGGACCGAACGTTCGTACGAACATTAGAACCCTATTAAATACAATGGATGCGAACGTTCGAATTCTAAAGTGCTAATTATAATGACTATTATGCATGTTATTGTCCTAAAAAGGGTTTGGGAACCCGGGTTCTGCACCAGGGGACATGTATCAATGCAAAAAGAAGTTTTAAAAACGGTCGTTTTTCGGGAGCAGTCATTTTAATGATGCATAAAGTGAAAAAAAAAAAGTCAAATATTCCTTTAAATATCGTACCTGGGGGGTGTCTAAAGTATGCCTGTGAAGTGCCACGTGTTTCCCGTGTTTAGAACTGTCCCTGCACAAAATGACACTTCTAAAGGAAAAAAAAGCCATTTAAAACTGCTTGCGGCTTTAATGTAATGTCTGGTCCCGGTAATATGGATGAAAATCTTTAAGAAAAATGGAATAGCTACCCCATGAACCCCCCCCCCCCTACCCCAGCCCATTACCAGCCCCTTTGGGTCTTGTATGGATATTAAGGGGAACACCGCACACAAAATAAAAAAGGCCCTATATACTCTGAACAGCCGTATACAGGCGGTGCATACAAGACAGGGACTGTAGGTTTGTTCTTATGTAGAATGTGTTTGTAATTTTGAACAGTTACATTGTTTAGGTGTAGCTCCAGCCCAAAAATCTATTTTTAAACTTTTTGGAAAACATAGGTAAGGGTTATCACCCCTGTAACATTTGTTTTGCTGTCTGTGCCCCTGTTCAGAACATTTCACCTCACTTTCCGTCCCAATGACAACTGTTTTTGAAATGTGGTGTTTTTCTTGAAACAAGGATTGGTGATAAAGCATCAGTACAGAGGAGACACCTTTCTCCCATATTAATTCTTACAGGAGAGAATTTTCCTTCCTAGGGGTAGATTTCCTCTCACTTCCTGTTGTCTTCTTGCGTTTGCAAGTAGGAGTCGTTTGTAAGTTGGATGTTTGAAAGTAGGGACCTGCCGTATATACTCTGCAGAAATAGGCCCCTTAGGTGTTGGTGTTGGCACAACACTGTAAGCACTCACAGTTACTCTTGGTTGGTGCTGGAACGCCCTGCTGTCAACTATTATATCAGGAATTGTAATTACATATAATTGTTGAACAGTGGTAGTAAAAATTGGGCCTTTGATGGTGGTGCTGGTGCCACAACACTGTAAGCCCTGACAGTTACTCTTGGTGGGTGCAGCAATGGGCCCTGCTGTGAATTATTAGATCAAGAATTGTAATTGCATGCCCCTGTTGAACAGGGGCTGAAAAATTGGGCCTTTCGTGGTGGTGGTGGTGGTGTTGCCACAACACTGTAAGCCCTCAGAGTTACTCTTGGTGGGTGCAGGAATGGGCCCTGCTGTGAATTATTAGATCAAGAATTGTAATTACATGCCCCTTTTGAACAGGGGCTGAAAAATTGGGCCTTTCGTGGTGGTGGTGGTGGTGGCGTTGCCACAACACTGTAAGCCCTCAGAGTTACTCTTGGTGGGTGCAGCAATGGGCCCTGCTGTGAATTATTAGATCAAGAATTGTAATTACATGCCCCTGTTGAACAGGGGCTGAAAAATTGGGCCTTAGGCACTGGTGGCACAACACTCCAACCCCTCACAGATACTGTACTTGGAGCACAGCAATGAGCCCTGTTGCAAAGTATTGCTTCAAAAATTGTAATTACACGCCCCTGTTAAACAGGGGCTGAAAAATTGGGCCTTAGCCACTGGTGGCGGCACCCATAAACAAAAATGATCTTCCAAGCTCTCATCATCAATCGTATCATTGAGGACTCGGAGGAGGAGGATAGCCAGTCAACATAACAGCACAGGCACTCAGCATCAGCATCAGTATTGAAGGGATGTGACATGTTAAAATCAATTAGTCTGTTATATCAGCATCAGGTGTGTGGTAGCTGGTGGTGATCCAAGACTGGTTCATCTTGATGAAAGTCAGTCGATCAACCGAGTCGGTGGACAGGCGCACCCTGTGATCCGTGACAAATCCTCCAGCAGCACTGAATGTGCGTTCCGAAAGAACGCTGGATGCAGGACAGGCCAGTAGCTCAATTGCATACTGTGCAAGCTCTGGCCAGTGATCCATCCTCAAGACCCAGTAAGCCAGAGGATTTTCGGTGGGGAAGGTATCCAAGTCTGACCTTGCCCCTAGATATTCCTGCACCATGTTTATCAGACGCTGGCGATGGTTGCTGGAACCGATCATACTTTGGGGCTGCGGACTAAAGAATTGTCTGAACGCATCGGTCAGACGGCCACCTTCCCCACCGCTCCTTCTTTGACTGGCCGAAGCCTCAGCAACTCGTTGTCCAGGACCAGGAGTTTGTAACCTCCCAGTCTCTGGGAACGCGTTGCACAGACCTTTCTGCAAGGCCTCCCGGAGTTGTCTCATCCTCTGCTCCCTCTGCGACGGTAACATAAGGTCCGCAACCTTACCCTTGTACCGTGGATCAAGGAGAGTGGCCAGCCAGTAATGGTCCCTCTCCTTGATCCGAAGAATACGAGGATCCTTCTGCAGACTTTGCAGGATCAGGGAGGCCATGCAGCGTAGGTTAGCTGAGGCATTCGGTCCGGAGTCCTCTGGGTCACTAAGGACGACATGATCCGCAGCCACCTCCTCCCAGCCACGTACAAGTCCACTGGTTTCTTGGGACTGTAAATCATCCCTAAAAGACTGCTGCTGATGATGCTGAGTGCCAGCCTCCACCTCCATGCTGACACAATCCTCCTCCTCCTCCTCCTCTTCCTGTGCGATGGGTGGGACAGAAGGAACACTGTCTGGGTAAAGGGGGCCTTGAGAGGCAAGGAAGTCCTCCTCTTCCTGCCTCTGTTCTGCCTCAAGTGCCCTGTCCATTATTCCATGCAGCGTGTGCTCCAACAGGTGGACAAGAGGTACAGTGTCACTGATGCATGCACTGTCACTGCTCACCATCCTCGTGGCCTCCTCAAATGGTGCCAGGACAGTGCATGCATCCCTGATCATGCCCCACTGGCGTGGAGAAAAAAAAACAAGCTCCCCTGACCCTGTCCTGGTGCCGTAGTCGCACAGGTACTCATTGATGGCCCTCTGCTGCGTGTGCAGCCGCTGCAGCATGGCCAACGTTGAGTTCCACCTGGTGGGCATGTCACATATAAGGCGGTTCTTGGGCAGGTTCAACTCCTTTTGCAGCTCAGCCAGGCGAGCACTGGCATTATAAGATCTGCGGAAATGCACACAGACTTTCCTGGCCTGCCTCAGGACATCCTGTAAGCCCGGGTACCTGCCCAAGAACCGCTGCACCACCAGGTTAAGGACGTGAGCCACACAGGGCACATGGGTCAGTTGTCCCTGTCGGAGGGCGGAGAGGAGGTTGGTGCCATTGTCGCAAACCACCATTCCTGGCTTAAGCTGGCGTGGCGTCAACCACCTCTCGGCCTGGCCCTGCAGAGCAGACAGGACCTCTGCCCCAGTGTGGCTTCTGTCCCCCAAACACACCAGCGCAAGCACGGCATGGCATCTTTTTGCCTGCGTACTTGCGTAGCCCCTTGAACGGCTACGGAGCACCGCTGGTTCAGAGGACAAAGCACAGGAAGAGGCCATGGAGGAAGAAGAAGAGGAGGGGGTGGAGGAGAGAGGTGTGTCACAACCAGTAGTAGCATTTTGGAGGCGTGGCAGTGGAACAACCTCCAACACTACTGCACCTTGTCCTGCATCCTTCCCAGCTGCCAAAAGAGTGACCCAATGGGCCGTGAAAGAAAGGTAACGTCCCTGTCCATGCCTGCTGGACCATGAGTCAGCGGTAATATGCACCTTACGGCTGACCGCCCTGTCCAGCGAGGCCAAGACATTGCCTTCCACATGCCGGTAGAGAGCCGGAATAGCCTTCCGTGAGAAAAAGTGGCGTTTGGGAACCTGCCACTGAGGAACCGCACATTGCACAAACTCACGGAAGGGGGCCGAGTCTACCAACTGAAAAGGCAGCAGTTGAAGTGCTAGCAACTTAGCCAAGCTAGCATTCAACCGCTGGGCATGTGGATGGCTGGGAGTGAACTTCTTTCGACGGTCCAGCAGCTGGGGCAGGGAAATTTGCCTGCTAGAATCGGACGTCGGTGTACTGCTAGCAGAGTGGCCGCAAGTACTTGGCTGTGACACACCTAATTCTACACCTTCATTCCTCTCAGTGCATGTTTCAGAGAGGACTGAAGTTATAGTGGGGTTGGAGATCCCAGCTGATGCGGTGCAAGGAGAGGTCCGCTTTGTTCTTTGGTGTGGGTCTTTGAGGTAGGCTTGCCAACGAGCTGCATGGCAGGTCAACATATGTCTGGTCAGGCATGTGGTACCCAAGCGGCTGATGTTTTGGCCACGCGATATACGCTTGAGACATATGTTGCAAACAGCAGCTGTGCGATCTGATGCACTAGCCTCAAAAAAGGCCCACACCAAAGAACTTTTTGAATGACGGGCAGAGGCAGCGCCCTGCACAGGCGGAGCTCTGCGGTGTGATTCCGTCGGTGTACTGCCCTTACGCTGGCCACCAAAGGGCATCCTGCCTCGTTGGAGATGTGCCTCCTCCTCATCCTCCTCCTCCTCCTCTCTCCTATTAGGCACCCACATGGAGTCAGTGACCTCATCATCCCCTCCCTCCTCATCACTGGAGCCAATCTGGCAGTATGCTGCAGCTGCTGGAACATGACTGCCAGATTGGTGTCCTTCTTGAGCATCCCCTCTGTCTGCTCTCACGCTACTGCCTTCCTGTAGCTGGGTTTCATCATCAGACCCTTCGAAACGCTGGGCATCCTCCTGGAGCATGTACCCAACACTGTGCTCAAACAGTTCGGGGGACTCCTCAGGAGGAGGACATGGTGGGTCTAGGGAAGGAGTGACTGATGATGAGTCTGACATTGATACCAGGGAAGAGGACGCTTTGGCAGCTGCTTTGCCAGTACCCTGAGCCTGGGTGAGAGAGGATGAGGAGGAGGAGGAGGGCTTGGTCATCCACTCTACCAAGTCTTCGGCATGATGTGGCTCAACATGTCCAGCTGCCGAAAAGAAGGACAAGCGTGTCCCATGGCCATGTGCTGATGACAATGCACCGCGTCCACGACCAGCACTGTTGCCCCCAGACACAGAGCCTGCTTGCCCTCTTTTATTGCCTCCTGACTGTCTGCCTCTCCTTGTTTGCCTTCCAGACATTCTAATGGATGGCCTGCAGGGAGATGGGAAAAAAGCAATAAGGGCTACCTTCAGGTGTCCTTCTCTGTCCCTTTACTTAAGGATTTCTAAATATGGTTGAGGATGATTGCTTTCGCACAGAATAGCACAATGACAATTTCCCTGACTGTCCAAAAAAACAAGGATTTCAAAGATGGTTGATGAGGAATGCTTTAGCACAGTATAGCACAAGGAGAATTTCCCTCACTGTCCTTCCCTGTCCCTACAAACAAGGATTAGCACAGTAAAACATCAGAAATTTGTGCTTAAAAACATAACTATACGCAACACTTTTCTTTCCATTTTGGATAGAGTAAGGGAGGATTATAGCCCCTGTCAGTTTATTTTTTACCATCCCTGTCCCATTGCAGAGATTTCCCTTCACTTCCTGCCCCATAGCCAAACAGGAAGTGAGAGAGGAAATCTATGCAAATTAAGGGAATCCATTGCCCCCCCACCAGGCCCTCAGAACTAGTGTCCCCACTGGAAAATTTCAGGGCGGGTCTTAAACAGAAAGGGGTGTGGCCTTGACAGGAAGGGGTGGGTCATATTTAAATTAGGGGTGCACGATTTTAGTCAGGCCTAGGGCAGCACAAAACCTAAATACACTTCTGATATACAGAGAGAACACATGTCACACCTCTATATCTGGGTATATATGGGGGATATAGTATATAGAGATATACTGTATATAGGACAGTGTGTATATATAGTATATACCAGGGGTGCGCATCTTCACTGGTCTCACGATTCGATTCAATTATGATTATCTGGTAAGCGATTCGATTCCGAGATGCATCACGATTACCGACGAGCTCCCACTTCCGCTTGAGCCACCTAGGCGTCCCTTCCTCTTCTGGGGCACATCACAGGTCCCAGAAGATTGCCCGGCTATGCAGGACAGCGCAGTGAGACATGCGCACCCGGCTGTGAAGCTGCAAGCTGTCACAGCCAGATGCCTACAGTAGTATTGCCAGCGCTGTGGACAGGTGGGGGAGAGAATGGAGGGTTCGGGTGGCCACGTCGCTGGATTGTGGGACAGGTGAGTGTCTTTCTGCACACACATGTGGAATGGCGACAAACTACGGTACCTAAAAATCTCCATAGGCAAAATCTCCATAATGGTTACCAGGTTAGAGTTACAGAGGAGGTCTAGTGTTAGAATTATTTCTCTCGCTCTGACGATCGCGGCGATACCTCACATGTGTGATTTGAACACCGTTTACATATGCGGGCGCGGGCGCGGCATGAGTATGTGTTTTCTTTGCTCCGCAAGCTCGCGGGGACAGGGAGGCTTTAAAAAAACTTTTTTTTTTTTTTTTTTTTACATTGTGTTTAAAAAAAAAAAAAAAAAAAAAAGTTTGATCACTTTTATTGCTGTCACAAGTAGTGATGAGCCGAACACCCCCGGGTTCGGTTCGCACCAGAACCCGCGAACGGACCGAACGTTCGTACGAACATTAGAACCCTATTAAATACAATGGATGCGAACGTTCGAATTCTAAAGTGCTAATTATAACGACTATTATGCATGTTATTGTCCTAAAAAGGGTTTGGGAACCCGGGTTCTGCACCAGGGGACATGTATCAATGCAAAAAGAAGTTTTAAAAACGGTCGTTTTTCGGGAGCAGTCATTTTAATGATGCATAAAGTGAAAAAAAAAAAGTCAAATATTCCTTTAAATATCGTACCTGGGGGGTGTCTAAAGTATGCCTGTGAAGTGCCACGTGTTTCCCGTGTTTAGAACTGTCCCTGCACAAAATGACACTTCTAAAGGAAAAAAAAGCCATTTAAAACTGCTTGCGGCTTTAATGTAATGTCTGGTCCCGGTAATATGGATGAAAATCTTTAAGAAAAATGGCATAGCTACCCCATGACCCCCCCCCCCTACCCCAGCCCATTACTAGCCCCTTTGGGTCTTGTATGGATATTAAGGGGAACACCACACACAAAATAAAAAAGGCCCTATATACTCTGAACAGCCGTATACAGGCGGTGCATACAAGACAGGGACTGTAGGTTTGTTCTTATGTAGAATGTGTTTGTAATTTTGAACAGGTACATTGTTTAAGTGTAGCTCCAGCCCAAAAATCTATTTTTAAACTTTTTGGAAAACATAGGTAAGGGTTATCACCCCTGTAACATTTGTTTTGCTGTCTGTGCCCCTGTTCAGAACATTTCACCTCACTTTCCGTCCCAATGACAACTGTTTTTGAAATGTGGTGTTTTTCTTGAAACAAGGATTGGTGATAAAGCATCAGTACAGAGGAGACACCTTTCTCCCATATTAATTCTTACAGGAGAGAATTTTCCTTCCTAGGGGTAGATTTCCTCTCACTTCCTGTTGTCTTCTTGCGTTTGCAAGTAGGAGTCGTTTGTAAGTTGGATGTTTGAAAGTAGGGACCTGCCGTATATACTCTGCAGAAATAGGCCCCTTAGGTGTTGGTGTTGGCACAACACTGTAAGCACTCACAGTTACTCTTGGTTGGTGCTGGAACGCCCTGCTGTCAACTATTATATCAGGAATTGTAATTACATATAATTGTTGAACAGTGGTAGTAAAAATTGGGCCTTTGATGGTGGTGCTGGTGCCACAACACTGTAAGCCCTGACAGTTACTCTTGGTGGGTGCAGCAATGGGCCCTGCTGTGAATTATTAGATCAAGAATTGTAATTGCATGCCCCTGTTGAACAGGGGCTGAAAAATTGGGCCTTTCGTGGTGGTGGTGGTGTTGCCACAACACTGTAAGCCCTCAGAGTTACTCTTGGTGGGTGCAGGAATGGGCCCTGCTGTGAATTATTAGATCAAGAATTGTAATTACATGCCCCTTTTGAACAGGGGCTGAAAAATTGGGCCTTTCGTGGTGGTGGTGGTGGTGGCGTTGCCACAACACTGTAAGCCCTCAGAGTTACTCTTGGTGGGTGCAGCAATGGGCCCTGCTGTGAATTATTAGATCAAGAATTGTAATTACATGCCCCTGTTGAACAGGGGATGAAAAATTGGGCCTTAGGCACTGGTGGCACAACACTGCAACCCCTCACAGATACTGTACTTGGAGCACAGCAATGAGCCCTGTTGCAAAGTATTGCTTCAAAAATTGTAATTACACGCCCCTGTTAAACAGGGGCTGAAAAATTGGGCCTTAGGCACTGGTGGCACAACACTCCAACCCCTCACAGATACTGTACTTGGAGCACAGCAATGAGCCCTGTTGCAAAGTATTGCTTCAAAAATTTTAATTACACGCCCCTGTTAAACAGGGGCTGAAAAATTGGGCCTTAGCCACTGGTGGCGGCACCCATAAACAAAAATGATCTTCCAAGCTATCATCATCAATCGTATCATTGAGGACTCGGAGGAGGAGGATAGCCAGTCAACATAACAGCACAGGCACTCAGCATCAGCATCAGTCTTGAAGGGATGTGACATGTTAAAATCAATTAGTCTGTTATATCAGCATCAGGTGTGTGGTAGCTGGTGGTGATCCAAGACTGGTTCATCTTGATGAAAGTCAGTCGATCAACCGAGTCGGTGGACAGGCGCACCCTGTGATCCGTGACAAATCCTCCAGCAGCACTGAATGTGCGTTCCGAAAGAACGCTGGATGCAGGACAGGCCAGTAGCTCAATTGCATACTGTGCAAGCTCTGGCCAGTGATCCATCCTCAAGACCCAGTAAGCCAGAGGATTTTCGGTGGGGAAGGTGTCCAAGTCTGACCTTGCCCCTAGATATTCCTGCACCATGTTTATCAGACGCTGGCGATGGTTGCTGGAACCGATCATACTTTGGGGCTGCGGACTAAAGAATTGTCTGAACGCATCGGTCAGACGGCCACCTTCCCCACCGCTCCTTCTTTGACTGGCCGAAGCCTCAGCAACTCGTTGTCCAGGACCAGGAGTTTGTAACCTCCCAGTCTCTGGGAACGCGTTGCACAGACCTTTCTGCAAGGCCTCCCGGAGTTGTCTCATCCTCTGCTCCCTCTGCGACGGTAACATAAGGTCCGCAACCTTACCCTTGTACCGTGGATCAAGGAGAGTGGCCAGCCAGTAATGGTCCCTCTCCTTGATCCGAAGAATACGAGGATCCTTCTGCAGACTTTGCAGGATCAGGGAGGCCATGCAGCGTAGGTTAGCTGAGGCATTCGGTCCGGAGTCCTCTGGGTCACTAAGGACGACATGATCCGCAGCCACCTCCTCCCAGCCACGTACAAGTCCACTGGTTTCTTGGGACTGTAAATCATCCCTAAAAGACTGCTGCTGATGATGCTGAGTGCCAGCCTCCACCTCCATGCTGACACAATCCTCCTCCTCCTCCTCCTCCTCCTCTTCCTGTGCGATGGGTGGGACAGAAGGAACACTGTCTGGGTAAAGGGGGCCTTGAGAGGCAAGGAAGTCCTCCTCTTCCTGCCTCTGTTCTGCCTCAAGTGCCCTGTCCATTATTCCACGCAGCGTGTGCTCCAACAGGTGGACAAGAGGTACAGTGTCACTGATGCATGCACTGTCACTGCTCACCATCCTCGTGGCCTCCTCAAATGGTGCCAGGACAGTGCATGCATCCCTGATCATGCCCCACTGGCGTGGAGAAAAAAAAACAAGCTCCCCTGACCCTGTCCTGGTGCCGTAGTCGCACAGGTACTCATTGATGGCCCTCTGCTGCGTGTGCAGCCGCTGCAGCATGGCCAACGTTGAGTTCCACCTGGTGGGCATGTCACATATAAGGCGGTTCTTGGGCAGGTTCAACTCCTTTTGCAGCTCAGCCAGGCGAGCACTGGCATTATAAGATCTGCGGAAATGCACACAGACTTTCCTGGCCTGCCTCAGGACATCCTGTAAGCCCGGGTACCTGCCCAAGAACCGCTGCACCACCAGGTTAAGGACGTGAGCCACACAGGGCACATGGGTCAGTTGTCCCTGTCGGAGGGCGGAGAGGAGGTTGGTGCCATTGTCGCAAACCACCATTCCTGGCTTAAGCTGGCGTGGCGTCAACCACCTCTCGGCCTGGCCCTGCAGAGCAGACAGGACCTCTGCCCCAGTGTGGCTTCTGTCCCCCAAACACACCAGCGCAAGCACGGCATGGCATCTTTTTGCCTGCGTACTTGCGTAGCCCCTTGAACGGCTACGGAGCACCGCTGGTTCAGAGGACAAAGCACAGGAAGAGGCCATGGAGGAAGAAGAAGAGGAGGGGGTGGAGGAGAGAGGTGTGTCACAACCAGTAGTAGCATTTTGGAGGCGTGGCAGTGGAACAACCTCCAACACTACTGCACCTTGTCCTGCATCCTTCCCAGCTGCCAAAAGAGTGACCCAATGGGCCGTGAAAGAAAGGTAACGTCCCTGTCCATGCCTGCTGGACCATGAGTCAGCGGTAATATGCACCTTACGGCTGACCGCCCTGTCCAGCGAGGCCAAGACATTGCCTTCCACATGCCGGTAGAGAGCCGGAATAGCCTTCCGTGAGAAAAAGTGGCGTTTGGGAACCTGCCACTGAGGAACCGCACATTGCACAAACTCACGGAAGGGGGCCGAGTCTACCAACTGAAAAGGCAGCAGTTGAAGCGCTAGCAACTTAGCCAAGCTAGCATTCAACCGCTGGGCATGTGGATGGCTGGGAGTGAACTTCTTTCGACGGTCCAGCAGCTGGGGCAGGGAAATTTGCCTGCTAGAATCGGACGTCGGTGTACTGCTAGCAGAGTGGCCGCAAGTACTTGGCTGTGACACACCTAATTCTACACCTTCATTCCTCTCAGTGCATGTTTCAGAGAGGACTGAAGTTATAGTGGGGTTGGAGATCCCAGCTGATGTGGTGCAAGGAGAGGTCCGCTTTGTTCTTTGGTGTGGGTCTTTGAGGTAGGCTTGCCAACGAGCTGCATGGCAGGTCAACATATGTCTGGTCAGGCATGTGGTACCCAAGCGGCTGATGTTTTGGCCACGCGATATACGCTTGAGACATATGTTGCAAACAGCAGCTGTGCGATCTGATGCACTAGCCTCAAAAAAGGCCCACACCAAAGAACTTTTTGAATGACGGGCAGAGGCAGCGCCCTGCACAGGCGGAGCTCTGCGGTGTGATTCCGTCGGTGTACTGCCCTTACGCTGGCCACCAAAGGGCATCCTGCCTCGTTGGAGATGTGCCTCCTCCTCATCCTCCTCCTCCTCCTCTCTCCTATTAGGCACCCACGTGGAGTCAGTGACCTCATCATCCCCTCCCTCCTCATCACTGGAGCCAATCTGGCAGTATGCTGCAGCTGCTGGAACATGACTGCCAGATTGGTGTCCTTCTTGAGCATCCCCTCTGTCTGCTCTCACGCTACTGCCTTCCTGTAGCTGGGTTTCATCATCAGACCCTTCGAAACGCTGGGCATCCTCCTGGAGCATGTACCCAACACTGTGCTCAAACAGTTCGGGGGACTCCTCAGGAGGAGGACATGGTGGGTCTAGGGAAGGAGTGACTGATGATGAGTCTGACATTGATACCAGGGAAGAGGACGCTTTGGCAGCTGCTTTGCCAGTACCCTGAGCCTGGGTGAGAGAGGATGAGGAGGAGGAGGAGGGCTTGGTCATCCACTCTACCAAGTCTTCGGCATGATGTGGCTCAACATGTCCAGCTGCCGAAAAGAAGGACAAGCGTGTCCCATGGCCATGTGCTGATGACAATGCACCGCGTCCACGACCAGCACTGTTGCCCCCAGACACAGAGCCTGCTTGCCCTCTTTTATTGCCTCCTGACTGTCTGCCTCTCCTTGTTTGCCTTCCAGACATTCTAATGGATGGCCTGCAGGGAGATGGGAAAAAAGCAATAAGGGCTACCTTCAGGTGTCCTTCTCTGTCCCTTTACTTAAGGATTTCTAAATATGGTTGAGGATGATTGCTTTCGCACAGAATAGCACAATGACAATTTCCCTGACTGTCCAAAAAAACAAGGATTTCAAAGATGGTTGATGAGGAATGCTTTAGCACAGTATAGCACAAGGAGAATTTCCCTCACTGTCCTTCCCTGTCCCTACAAACAAGGATTAGCACAGTAAAACATCAGAAATTTGTGCTTAAAAACATAACTATACGCAACACTTTTCTTTCCATTTTGGATAGAGTAAGGGAGGATTATAGCCCCTGTCAGTTTATTTTTTACCATCCCTGTCCCATTGCAGAGATTTCCCTTCACTTCCTGCCCCATAGCCAAACAGGAAGTGAGAGAGGAAATCTATGCAAATTAAGGGAATCCATTGCCCCCCCACCAGGCCCTCAGAACTAGTGTCCCCAGTGGAAAATTTCAGGGCGGGTCTTAAACAGAAAGGGGTGTGGCCTTGACAGGAAGGGGTGGGTCATATTTAAATTAGGGGTGTACGATTTTAGTCAGGCCTAGGGCAGCACAAAACCTAAATACACTTCTGATATACAGAGAGAACACATGTCACACCTCTATATCTGGGTATATATGGGGGATATAGTATATAGAGATATACTGTATATAGGACAGTGTGTATATATAGTATATACCAGGGGTGCGCATCTTCACTGGTCTCACGATTCGATTCAATTACGATTATCTGGTAAGCGATTCGATTCCGAGATGCATCACGATTACCGACGAGCTCCCACTTCCGCTTGAGCCACCTAGGCGTCCCTTCCTCCCTGCGATCTTCTGGGGCACATCACAGGTCCCAGAAGATTGCCCGGCTATGCAGGACAGCGCAGTGAGACATGCGCACCCGGCTGTGAAGCTGCAAGCTGTCACAGCCAGATGCCTACAGTAGTATTGCCAGCGCTGTGGACAGGTGGGGGAGAGAATGGAGGGTTCGGGTGGCCACGTCGCTGGATTGTGGGACAGGTGAGTGTCTTTCTGCACACACATGTGGAATGGCGACAAACTACGGTACCTAAAAATCTCCATAGGCAAAATCTCCATAATGGTTACCAGGTTAGAGTTACAGAGGAGGTCTAGTGTTAGAATTATTTCTCTCGCTCTGACGATCGCGGCGATACCTCACATGTGTGATTTGAACACCGTTTACATATGCGGGCGCGGGCGCGGCATGAGTATGTGTTTTCTTTGCTCCGCAAGCTCGCGGGGATAGGGAGGCTTTAAAAAAACTTTTTTTTTTTTTTTTTTACATTGTGTTTAAAAAAAAAAAAAAAAAAAAAAGTTTGATCACTTTTATTGCTGTCACAAGTAGTGATGAGCCGAACACCCCCGGGTTCGGTTCGCACCAGAACCCGCGAACGGACCGAACGTTCGTACGAACATTAGAACCCTATTAAATACAATGGATGCGAACGTTCGAATTCTAAAGTGCTAATTATAACGACTATTATGCATGTTATTGTCCTAAAAAGGGTTTGGGAACCCGGGTTCTGCACCAGGGGACATGTATCAATGCAAAAAGAAGTTTTAAAAACGGTCGTTTTTCGGGAGCAGTCATTTTAATGATGCATAAAGTGAAAAAAAAAAAGTCAAATATTCCTTTAAATATCGTACCTGGGGGGTGTCTAAAGTATGCCTGTGAAGTGCCACGTGTTTCCCGTGTTTAGAACTGTCCCTGCACAAAATGACACTTCTAAAGGAAAAAAAAGCCATTTAAAACTGCTTGCGGCTTTAATGTAATGTCTGGTCCCGGTAATATGGATGAAAATCTTTAAGAAAAATGGCATAGCTACCCCATGACCCCCCCCCCCCCCCACCCCAGCCCATTACCAGCCCCTTTGGGTCTTGTATGGATATTAAGGGGAACACCACACACAAAATAAAAAAGGCCCTATATACTCTGAACAGCCGTATACAGGCGGTGCATACAAGACAGGGACTGTAGGTTTGTTCTTATGTAGAATGTGTTTGTAATTTTGAACAGGTACATTGTTTAAGTGTAGCTCCAGCCCAAAAATCTATTTTTAAACTTTTTGGAAAACATAGGTAAGGGTTATCACCCCTGTAACATTTGTTTTGCTGTCTGTGCCCCTGTTCAGAACATTTCACCTCACTTTCCGTCCCAATGACAACTGTTTTTGAAATGTGGTGTTTTTCTTGAAACAAGGATTGGTGATAAAGCATCAGTACAGAGGAGACACCTTTCTCCCATATTAATTCTTACAGGAGAGAATTTTCCTTCCTAGGGGTAGATTTCCTCTCACTTCCTGTTGTCTTCTTGCGTTTGCAAGTAGGAGTCGTTTGTAAGTTGGATGTTTGAAAGTAGGGACCTGCCGTATATACTCTGCAGAAATAGGCCCCTTAGGTGTTGGTGTTGGCACAACACTGTAAGCACTCACAGTTACTCTTGGTTGGTGCTGGAACGCCCTGCTGTCAACTATTATATCAGGAATTGTAATTACATATAATTGTTGAACAGTGGTAGTAAAAATTGGGCCTTTGATGGTGGTGCTGGTGCCACAACACTGTAAGCCCTGACAGTTACTCTTGGTGGGTGCAGCAATGGGCCCTGCTGTGAATTATTAGATCAAGAATTGTAATTGCATGCCCCTGTTGAACAGGGGCTGAAAAATTGGGCCTTTCGTGGTGGTGGTGGTGGTGTTGCCACAACACTGTAAGCCCTCAGAGTTACTCTTGGTGGGTGCAGGAATGGGCCCTGCTGTGAATTATTAGATCAAGAATTGTAATTACATGCCCCTTTTGAACAGGGGCTGAAAAATTGGGCTTTTCGTGGTGGTGGTGGTGGTGGCGTTGCCACAACACTGTAAGCCCTCAGAGTTACTCTTGGTGGGTGCAGCAATGGGCCCTGCTGTGAATTATTAGATCAAGAATTGTAATTACATGCCCCTGTTGAACAGGGGCTGAAAAATTGGGCCTTAGGCACTGGTGGCACAACACTGCAACCCCTCACAGATACTGTACTTGGAGCACAGCAATGAGCCCTGTTGCAAAGTATTGCTTCAAAAATTGTAATGACACGCCCCTGTTAAACAGGGGCTGAAAAATTGGGCCTTAGGCACTGGTGGCACAACACTCCAACCCCTCACAGATACTGTACTTGGAGCACAGCAATGAGCCCTGTTGCAAAGTATTGCTTCAAAAATTGTAATTACACGCCCCTGTTAAACAGGGGCTGAAAAATTGGGCCTTAGCCACTGGTGGCGGCACCCATAAACAAAAATGATCTTCCAAGCTATCATCATCAATCGTATCATTGAGGACTCGGAGGAGGAGGATAGCCAGTCAACATAACAGCACAGGCACTCAGCATCAGCATCAGTCTTGAAGGGATGTGACATGTTAAAATCAATTAGTCTGTTATATCAGCATCAGGTGTGTGGTAGCTGGTGGTGATCCAAGACTGGTTCATCTTGATGAAAGTCAGTCGATCAACCGAGTCGGTGGACAGGCACACCCTGTGATCCGTGACAAATCCTCCAGCAGCACTGAATGTGCGTTCCGAAAGAACGCTGGATGCAGGACAGGCCAGTAGCTCAATTGCATACTGTGCAAGCTCTGGCCAGTGATCCATCCTCAAGACCCAGTAAGCCAGAGGATTTTCGGTGGGGAAGGTGTCCAAGTCTGACCTTGCCCCTAGATATTCCTGCACCATGTTTATCAGACGCTGGCGATGGTTGCTGGAACCGATCATACTTTGGGGCTGCGGACTAAAGAATTGTCTGAACGCATCGGTCAGACGGCCACCTTCCCCACCGCTCCTTCTTTGACTGGCCGAAGCCTCAGCAACTCGTTGTCCAGGACCAGGAGTTTGGAACCTCCCAGTCTCTGGGAACGCGTTGCACAGACCTTTCTGCAAGGCCTCCCGGAGTTGTCTCATCCTCTGCTCCCTCTGCGACGGTAACATAAGGTCCGCAACCTTACCCTTGTACCGTGGATCAAGGAGAGTGGCCAGCCAGTAATGGTCCCTCTCCTTGATCCGAAGAATACGAGGATCCTTCTGCAGACTTTGCAGGATCAGGGAGGCCATGCAGCGTAGGTTAGCTGAGGCATTCGGTCCGGAGTCCTCTGGGTCACTAAGGACGACATGATCCGCAGCCACCTCCTCCCAGCCACGTACAAGTCCACTGGTTTCTTGGGACTGTAAATCATCCCTAAAAGACTGCTGCTGATGATGCTGAGTGCCAGCCTCCACCTCCATGCTGACACAATCCTCCTCCTCCTCCTCCTCCTCCTCCTCTTCCTGTGCGATGGGTGGGACAGAAGGAACACTGTCTGGGTAAAGGGGGCCTTGAGAGGCAAGGAAGTCCTCCTCTTCCTGCCTCTGTTCTGCCTCAAGTGCCCTGTCCATTATTCCACGCAGCGTGTGCTCCAACAGGTGGACAAGAGGTACAGTGTCACTGATGCATGCACTGTCACTGCTCACCATCCTCGTGGCCTCCTCAAATGGTGCCAGGACAGTGCATGCATCCCTGATCATGCCCCACTGGCGTGGAGAAAAAAAAACAAGCTCCCCTGACCCTGTCCTGGTGCCGTAGTCGCACAGGTACTCATTGATGGCCCTCTGCTGCGTGTGCAGCCGCTGCAGCATGGCCAACGTTGAGTTCCACCTGGTGGGCATGTCACATATAAGGCGGTTCTTGGGCAGGTTCAACTCCTTTTGCAGCTCAGCCAGGCGAGCACTGGCATTATAAGATCTGCGGAAATGCACACAGACTTTCCTGGCCTGCCTCAGGACATCCTGTAAGCCCGGGTACCTGCCCAAGAACCGCTGCACCACCAGGTTAAGGACGTGAGCCACACAGGGCACATGGGTCAGTTGTCCCTGTCGGAGGGCGGAGAGGAGGTTGGTGCCATTGTCGCAAACCACCATTCCTGGCTTAAGCTGGCGTGGCGTCAACCACCTCTCGGCCTGGCCCTGCAGAGCAGACAGGACCTCTGCCCCAGTGTGGCTTCTGTCCCCCAAACACACCAGCGCAAGCACGGCATGGCATCTTTTTGCCTGCGTACTTGCGTAGCCCCTTGAACGGCTACGGAGCACCGCTGGTTCAGAGGACAAAGCACAGGAAGAGGCCATGGAGGAAGAAGAAGAGGAGGGGGTGGAGGAGAGAGGTGTGTCACAACCAGTAGTAGCATTTTGGAGGCGTGGCAGTGGAACAACCTCCAACACTACTGCACCTTGTCCTGCATCCTTCCCAGCTGCCAAAAGAGTGACCCAATGGGCCGTGAAAGAAAGGTAACGTCCCTGTCCATGCCTGCTGGACCATGAGTCAGCGGTAATATGCACCTTACCGCTGATCGCCCTGTCCAGCGAGGCCAAGACATTGCCTTCCACATGCCGGTAGAGAGCCGGAATAGCCTTCCGTGAGAAAAAGTGGCGTTTGGGAACCTGCCACTGAGGAACCGCACATTGCACAAACTCACGGAAGGGGGCCGAGTCTACCAACTGAAAAGGCAGCAGTTGAAGCGCTAGCAATTTAGCCAAGCTAGCATTCAACCGCTGGGCATGTGGATGGCTGGGAGTGAACTTCTTTCGACGGTCCAGCAGCTGGGGCAGGGAAATTTGCCTGCTAGAATCGGACGTCGGTGTACTGCTAGCAGAGTGGCCGCAAGTACTTGGCTGTGACACACCTAATTCTACACCTTCATTCCTCTCAGTGCATGTTTCAGAGAGGACTGAAGTTATAGTGGGGTTGGAGATCCCAGCTGATGCGGTGCAAGGAGAGGTCCGCTTTGTTCTTTGGTGTGGGTCTTTGAGGTAGGCTTGCCAACGAGCTGCATGGCAGGTCAACATATGTCTGGTCAGGCATGTGGTACCCAAGCGGCTGATGTTTTGGCCACGCGATATACGCTTGAGACATATGTTGCAAACAGCAGCTGTGCGATCTGATGCACTAGCCTCAAAAAAGGCCCACACCAAAGAACTTTTTGAATGACGGGCAGAGGCAGCGCCCTGCACAGGCGGAGCTCTGCGGTGTGATTCCGTCGGTGTACTGCCCTTACGCTGGCCACCAAAGGGCATCCTGCCTCGTTGGAGATGTGCCTCCTCCTCATCCTCCTCCTCCTCCTCTCTCCTATTAGGCACCCACGTGGAGTCAGTGACCTCATCATCCCCTCCCTCCTCATCACTGGAGCCAATCTGACAGTATGCTGCAGCTGCTGGAACATGACTGCCAGATTGGTGTCCTTCTTGAGCATCCCCTCTGTCTGCTCTCACGCTACTGCCTTCCTGTAGCTGGGTTTCATCATCAGACCCTTCGAAACGCTGGGCATCCTCCTGGAGCATGTACCCAACACTGTGCTCAAACAGTTCGGGGGACTCCTCAGGAGGAGGACATGGTGGGTCTAGGGAAGGAGTGACTGATGATGAGTCTGACATTGATACCAGGGAAGAGGACGCTTTGGCAGCTGCTTTGCCAGTACCCTGAGCCTGGGTGAGAGAGGATGAGGAGGAGGAGGAGGGCTTGGTCATCCACTCTACCAAGTCTTCGGCATGATGTGGCTCAACATGTCCAGCTGCCGAAAAGAAGGACAAGCGTGTCCCATGGCCATGTGCTGATGACAATGCACCGCGTCCACGACCAGCACTGTTGCCCCCAGACACAGAGCCTGCTTGCCCTCTTTTATTGCCTCCTGACTGTCTGCCTCTCCTTGTTTGCCTTCCAGACATTCTAATGGATGGCCTGCAGGGAGATGGGAAAAAAGCAATAAGGGCTACCTTCAGGTGTCCTTCTCTGTCCCTTTACTTAAGGATTTCTAAATATGGTTGAGGATGATTGCTTTCGCACAGAATAGCACAATGACAATTTCCCTGACTGTCCAAAAAACAAGGATTTCAAAGATGGTTGATGAGGAATGCTTTAGCACAGTATAGCACAAGGAGAATTTCCCTCACTGTCCTTCCCTGTCCCTACAAACAAGGATTAGCACAGTAAAACACACTGACACTCTCCCTACCTATAGTTTTCTGTCCCTATAAAAAATGTTTTTTTAAAGATGGTTGATGATCAATGCTTTAGCACAGTATAGCACAAGGAGAATTTCCCTCACTGTCCTTCCCTGTC
This sequence comes from Rana muscosa, assembly GCA_029206835.1. Lineage (NCBI taxonomy): Eukaryota > Metazoa > Chordata > Amphibia > Anura > Ranidae > Rana > Rana muscosa. Next base: position 235,253,603 of record CM055126.1, read on the forward strand.
CCTACAAACAAGGATTAGCACAGTAAAACACACTGACACTCTCCCTACCTATAGTTTTCTGTCCCTAGAAAAAATGTTTTTTTAAAGATGGTTGATGATCAATGCTTTAGCACAGTATAGCACAAGGAGAATTTCCCTCACTGTCCTTCCCTGTCCCTACAAACAAGGATTAGCACAGTAAAACACACTGACACTCTCCCTACCTATAGTTTTCTGTCCCTAGAAAAAATGTTTTTTTAAAGATGGTTGATGATCAATGCTTTAGCACAGTATAGCACTAGGATAATTTCCCTCACTGTCCTTCCCTGTCCCTACAAACAAGGATTAGCACAGTAAAACACACTGACACTCTCCCTACCTATAGTTTTCTGTCCCTAGAAAAAATGTTTTTTTAAAGATGGTTGATGATCAATGCTTTAGCACAGTATAGCACAAGGAGAATTTCCCTCACTGTCCTTCCCTGTCCCTACAAACAAGGATTAGCACAGTAAAACACACTGACACTCTCCCTACCTATAGTTTTCTGTCCCTATAAAAAATGTTTTTTTAAAGATGGTTGATGATCAATGCTTTAGCACAGTATAGCACAAGGAGAATTTCCCTCACTGTCCTTCCCTGTCCCTACAAACAAGGATTAGCACAGTAAAACACACTGACACTCTCCCTACCTATAGTTTTCTGTCCCTAGAAAAAATGTTTTTTTAAAGATGGTTGATGATCAATGCTTTAGCACAGTATAGCACTAGGATAATTTCCCTCACTGTCCTTCCCTGTCCCTACAAACAAGGATTAGCACAGTAAAACACACTGACACTCTCCCTACCTATAGTTTTCTGTCCCTAGAAAAAATGTTTTTTTAAAGATGGTTGATGATCAATGCTTTAGCACAGTATAGCACAAGGAGAATTTCCCTCACTGTCCTTCCCTGTCCCTACAAACAAGGATTAGCACAGTAAAACACACTGACACTCTCCCTACCTATAGTTTTCTGTCCCTATAAAAAATGTTTTTTTAAAGATGGTTGATGATCAATGCTTTAGCACAGTATAGCACAAGGAGAATTTCCCTCACTGTCCTTCCCTGTCCCTACAAACAAGGATTAGCACAGTAAAACACACTGACACTCTCCCTACCTATAGTTTTCTGTCCCTAGAAAAAATGTTTTTTTAAAGATGGTTGATGATCAATGCTTTAGCACAGTATAGCACAAGGAGAATTTCCCTCACTGTCCTTCCCTGTCCCTACAAACAAGGATTAGCACAGTAAAACACACTGACACTCTCCCTACCTATAGTTTTCTGTCCCTAGAAAAAATGTTTTTTTAAAGATGGTTGATGATCAATGCTTTAGCACAGTATAGCACAAGGAGAATTTCCCTCACTGTCCTTCCCTGTCCCTACAAACAAGGATTAGCACAGTAAAACACACTGACACTCTCCCTACCTATAGTTTTCTGTCCCTAGAAAAAATGTTTTTTTAAAGATGGTTGATGATCAATGCTTTAGCACAGTATAGCACAAGGAGAATTTCCCTCACTGTCCTTCCCTGTCCCTACAAACAAGGATTAGCACAGTAAAACACACTGACACTCTCCCTACCTATAGTTTTCTGTTCCTATAAAAAAAGTTTTTTTAAAGATGGTTGATGATCAATGCTTTAGCACAGTATAGCACAAGGAGAATTTCCCTCACTGTCCTTCCCTGTCCCTACAAACAAGGATTAGCACAGTAAAACACACTGACACTCTCCCTACCTATAGTTTTCTGTCCCTATAAAAAATGTTTTTTTAAAGATGGTTGATGATCAATGCTTTAGCACAGTATAGCACAAGGAGAATTTCCCTCACTGTCCTTCCCTGTCCCTACAAACAAGGATTAGCACAGTAAAACACACTGACACTCTCCCTACCTATAGTTTTCTGTCCCTAGAAAAAATGTTTTTTTAAAGATGGTTGATGATCAATGCTTTAGCACAGTATAGCACAAGGAGAATTTCCCTCACTGTCCTTCCCTGTCCCTACAAACAAGGATTAGCACAGTAAAACACACTGACACTCTCCCTACCTATAGTTTTCTGTCCCTATAAAAAATGTTTTTTTAAAGATGGTTGATGATCAATGCTTTAGCACAGTATAGCACAAGGAGAATTTCCCTCACTGTCCTTCCCTGTCCCTACAAACAAGGATTAGCACAGTAAAACACACTGACACTCTCCCTACCTATAGTTTTCTGTCCCTAGAATTTTTTTTTTTTAAAGATGGTTGATGATCAATGCTTTAGCACAGTATAGCACAAGGAGAATTTCCCTCACTGTCCTTCCCTGTCCCTACAAACAAGGATTAGCACAGTAAAACACACTGACACTCTCCCTACCTATAGTTTTCTGTCCCTATAAAAAATGTTTTTTTAAAGATGGTTGATGATCAATGCTTTAGCACAGTATAGCACAAGGAGAATTTCCCTCACTGTCCTTCCCTGTCCCTACAAACAAGGATTAGCACAGTAAAACACACTGACACTCTCCCTACCTATAGTTTTCTGTCCCTAGAAAAAATGTTTTTTTAAAGATGGTTGATGATCAATGCTTTAGCACAGTATAGCACAAGGAGAATTTCCCTCACTGTCCTTCCCTGTCCCTACAAACAAGGATTAGCACAGTAAAACACACTGACACTCTCCCTACCTATAGTTTTCTGTCCCTATAAAAAATGTTTTTTTAAAGATGGTTGATGATCAATGCTTTAGCACAGTATAGCACAAGGAGAATTTCCCTCACTGTCCTTCCCTGTCCCTACAAACAAGGATTAGCACAGTAAAACACACTGACACTCTCCCTACCTATAGTTTTCTGTCCCTAGAAAAAATGTTTTTTTAAAGATGGTTGATGATCAATGCTTTAGCACAGTATAGCACAAGGAGAATTTCCCTCACTGTCCTTCCCTGTCCCTACAAACAAGGATTAGCACAGTAAAACACACTGACACTCTCCCTACCTATAGTTTTCTGTCCCTAGAAAAAATGTTTTTTTAAAGATGGTTGATGATCAATGCTTTAGCACAGTATAGCACAAGGAGAATTTCCCTCACTGTCCTTCTCTGTCCCTACAAACAAGGATTAGCACAGTAAAACACACTGACACTCTCCCTACCTATAGTTTTCTGTCCCTAGAAATTTTTTTTTTTAAAGATGGTTGATGATCAATGCTTTAGCACAGTATAGCACAAGGAGAATTTCCCTCACTGTCCTTCCCTGTCCCTACAAACAAGGATTAGCACAGTAAAACACACTGACACTCTCCCTACCTATAGTTTTCTGTCCCTATAAAAAATGTTTTTTTAAAGATGGTTGATGATCAATGCTTTAGCACAGTATAGCACAAGGAGAATTTCCCTCACTGTCCTTCCCTGTCCCTACAAACAAGGATTAGCACAGTAAAACACACTGACACTCTCCCTACCTATAGTTTTCTGTCCCTAGAAAAAATGTTTTTTTAAAGATGGTTGATGATCAATGCTTTAGCACAGTATAGCACAAGGAGAATTTCCCTCACTGTCCTTCCCTGTCCCTACAAACAAGGATTAGCACAGTAAAACACACTGACACTCTCCCTACCTATCCTTCTCTTTCCCTAAACTAAAGGAATCCAGGTTAAGCAAGAAAAAAAAATGTCACTGTCCCTGCCTATGCTTCTCTTTCCCTGCTCCGGAACACACTACACTAGGCCACCGTGCTGGCGGCCTTTTATAGTGTGGGGCGTGTACTAAACACCCTCAGCAATAATTGGCCACAGGCATCCTGCCTGTGGCCAATCATTGCTCTCCTCGCTGCCGGCGCTGTGATTGGCCAAGCATGCAGGGTCACAGTGCATGCTTGGCCAATCACAGCGCCTGGATGACACTGCGATGGCGTAGTGCATTGTGGGCCGTTCGCGTCACTCGAATTAGGCGCGAACGGCCCAAATCGTTCGATCTTCGTCGAACGATCGAACAGCCGATGTTCGAGTCGAACGTATGTTCGACTCGAACACCGAGCTCATCCCTAGTCACAAGGAATGTAAACATCCCTTGTGACAGTAATAGGTGGTGACAGGTACCCTATATGTTGGGATCGGGGGTCTAAAAGACCCCAAATCCCTCCTTTGCACTTCAAAGTATTCAGATCGCCAAAAACGGCGATTCTGAATACTGTCATTTTCTTTTCAAATCTGGTGCCATTGGCAGCTGAGTAAAGCGGAAGTGACGTCGCTTCCGTGTTTACTTACAGACTGGAACGAAGCCGACGCTTCGTTCCAGTCTGTCTCTAGCCACCGGAAGTAGCGGCTCGTGGATCGGGTCTCCCGGTGGGACGGGAGGCCCGGTGAGAGCGGCGGATGGTGGCGGGAGGGGAGGGATGTCTTTTTCTTTTAAAGTTTTATTGGATTTTATCATAGAATACAAAGCAGCGGAAAACAGTATCAGTCGTATTACAGTACATAGTAATTCATTTACAGATAACAGAATCAAAAGAGTAAGCAAAGTTGAACATTAGAAATGCCTTGGAGAAATAAGAGGCGACGTGCATTGTCTTTCCCCCCAGACACCCCAACTGGGAACATAATGTGTCCTGAGGGAAAGACAACACAACCAACCTCCATGTTACAACTGTGTGGGAGGAGCACTAATGCTATAATTCCCCTTTAGAGCTGTGTGGGAGGAGCTACAATTCCCCTTAGAGCTGTGTGGGAGGAGCTATAATTCCCTCAGCGTTGCCAGGAAACCAATGTTTGTTTATGCAGGTTCTAAGCACAGGTATTTTGCATCTCCTGAATACTTGTCATTCTTCAAACGGGCGTATTTTAAAAACTATAAATCCTACAACAAAGAGCTTTATATTGTGAGAATCACAAGACCCATACCTACATTTTGATATATAGTATGTCTCTGAAATATTAAAATTGAAGGCACAGTCGCAGTTTAGAAATTGCCCTTCAAATTTGAATCGTCTAGAGGGGAGATTCAATGAATGTCAATGGACGGCATGAGTTGCAAACAAATAGTCATATTGTACAAACTATCAGGGCTATGCCTTAGCCGTGTACACGTGTAGTGGCAGCAGGGATAGCCGAACGTTTTGATATAAAATTTGTGTAGGTAGGCTTGAAAATGAGGTAGTGGTGGCAGTTTAGAAATCATGTCCTGATTTTTCAGATTTTGTCAGCTCACACTCTATTTTCGCCATTCATTCCTATGGGACCAATTTTGCCGCAAAAACAACGATATTTCGTGAACCATTCGGCGAAACGTTCCACAAAGTAATAGCACACCAATCGGGAACAATCCGCACGTTTCGGTATATTACTTGTCTATGTAGTGTAAAAGCTGTGGGAGGAGTTAGGGTGGTAAATTTGGCTATAATAAGCTATAAAAGAAGACTTAATAACCGAAGCAGCCCTATATCAACTGGGGAAGGTATAGCACCATTAGTAGAGCGCTTGCCTGGCATACATGTCATCGCGGGCTCAATCCCAGGGAGCTCCCTGAATGCGATTGTCCCTGTATAACATGTGCTTGGGCGGCAGCTCCATGGCATCTTCTCCTTTTGCCAAAATGGCATTTTTTGCCCAAAATTACCCAAAATCACAACTTTTGCCCAAATCTACCCAAAATCCCATCAATTAAACAGTGTCTATTGGGCTGCTTAGATGATGTCACAGCTAGAGCACAGAGCCTTAAAAAAAGAAGTTCCTTCTCGATAAATTGCTCTCACGCCCACAAGATCTACTTGTCATACACAATTCATACATCAAAACGTAGGTATTTTTGTCTTGTTTCAGGCAATGTGCTCAGTTTTTGGATACGCCTTTTACTTTTGCCTGGCTGAGCTTACAAATGACAAGAGTTCTACACTTTCTTCCATGCGCCGTGCGTCTCCTCCCTCCTCCTCCCTGGCGGCCAATAGGATCGCTTCTTCTCTCGGTCAATTGTGTGGGTCACGCATGCCTCTCTATTACTTGTAGTAGCTCATGCCTCTATACTACATGACCTTCACAGATTTTCTATTACCTGCATTGGACTTACCCCTCTTTAGTACATGCAGTGACATATGCCTATTACATGTAGTGGATCACGCCTCTCTATTGCACATCCTTCATAGATTTCTGTTGGGCCTCATGTACACTGCAGCTGCAAAACTCCAGTTTAGGAGCAGTTGAGCGCTTTTTTTCAGCAGCCCCTGAACTTGGGTTGTCACCTCATCCCTTTAAAACCGAACATATATTAAATTACACAGGTTCTGTGGCTGATTAAGATGGTAATTAAACTCACTCGGTGCCTTATTTGCAATAAATTAGCTTCAGAACCGGTTTAAAGGGATGAGGTGGCAACCCTAAAACTCTCCTCTATGTTATCTTATGTGTACATGTACACTCAGTTGTTTATAGTAGTTTAGAGGCAGTTAAGGTTACAGGCAATTTTTTGAAAGTAGAAAAATCGCGTTCAAGACTGTCGTTTTCTGGCATTTCAAACGGTAAGCCGTGTTTGCATTTATAAGCGTTTTTAAAGTGGAACATGTAAAATGTGTAAGAAAATAGGATTTTTATACTCACCGTAAAATCCTTTTCTCTGAGTTCATGGACAGACACAGCCTTAATCTTGACAAAGTGGGTATTGGCCTTCCTTCAGGAGTGACTAGGCAGAAAGTGTTAACAACTTCAAAGCTGAACAGCCCCGCCCAGGGGGCGGTCCTACTGGCTATATCCCCTCCGCCTGCGCTAAGCAGATCAGTTCATCAAAAGCAGTACAAACTTAAAAAAAGAGGGGTGGGTGCTGTGTCCGTCTATGAACTCAGAGAAAAGGATTTTACGGTGAGTATAAAAATCCTATTTTCTCTTTCGTTCATGGACAGACACAGCCTTAATCTTGACAAAGTGGGACGTCCCAAAGCAGTGTCAAAAACGAGGGGTGGGAACAGCATTAAAACAACTTCACCCCAAAACAGAACAGAGCTCCTCACTGAGGAGTTTTAACTCTAAACGGCCGCCTGCAATACCTTGCGGCCGAAAGAAGCATCCGAAGATGCACACACATCAACTTGTAAAGTTTAGTGAAAGTGTGAACGGACGACCAGGTCCGCCGCCTTACACACCTGGGAAACAGACGCTTGATGCTCTCAGAGCTCGGACAGCATCCAAGAAATACAACGTTGTCTCCTTAGGATTCGACGGATGAGGACACAAGGATGGCAGTACAATGTCTTCCTTGAGATGGAAGGTCGAAACGACCTTAGGAAGAAAAGAAGGCTGCGGACGCAGCACCACCGATCCTTGTGGAAGATCAGATAGGGAGCCTTGCATGACAAGGCTGCCAGCTCAGAAACCCATCTTAACTGACGTAACAGCCACCAAAAGGACCACTTTCTGAGAAAGTGTCAACAAGGGAATCTCCCTGATGTTCTCAAACGGTGGTTTCTGAGGCACCTAGAGGCCATGCCGTTAAAGCCCTTAACTGTAAAGCAGAATGGCATATGGGACCTTGTGACAGCAGGTCCTCTCTTAGCGGTAGACGCCAAGAGACGTCTGCTATACAAGCCCCACGGAGGTAATGGAGGGCGGACTGGAGGGGCCGCATGCCGAACCCCCTTGTACAAACGTTCTCACTAAAGAGTGAGCCACCAGGGGTCGTTGAAAAGACAGTCAGGGCCGATATCTGCCCCTTAATTGTACTTAAAGTAATTTTTTTGGTCCGCCCTACGCTGTAAGAACAACAGGACTCTGGAACCAAATAAGAACGCGGATGCCACCTCATTTCCTCCAAATGGATATGTAGGTCTTCCAAGTGCGATGATAAATCTTCCGGAGGACGATTTCTGAGCACTTCTCATGGTAGAGATCACCGAGTCTGACAGGCCCCGGTCTCTTAGCACCTGGCTCTCAATAGCAATTTCGTTAAAGCCAGTGACTGTAAAACAGGGTGGCGTATGGGACCTTGCGACAGCAGGTCCTTTCTTAGCGGTAGGTGCCAAGAGGCGTCTGCTACCAGATGCACTAGATCGGCGTACCTAGGACGGCGAGGCCAATCCAGAGCAATTGGGATCATTAGAATCCTCCAGTCTGCGAAGCAGATGAGGAAAGAGCTTCAGAGGAGGGAAGGCATAGATTAGCCGGTACTAACTCCACAGTGCCACCAACGCATATGTCGCGTCTGCCCATGGGTCTCTTGACCTGGCCACAAACCTCAATAAGGCTGGCGTCCGTCGTGATTACCATCCAGTGAAAGGGAAGGAACGACTTCCCGGACAGATGTGCCGGTGATGCCAGCCACCAACTAGGGAGGTCCTTACTAGGTGGCTCATCCGGATTCGGCAATCCAGGGATGATGGGCACTTGTCCCATCTGGACAGAATTTCCTTCTGTAACACTCGCGTGTGAAATTGCGCATATGGTATCACCTCGAAGGAGGCCACCATGAGGCCCAGGACTTGCATGCAAAAGCGGAGTGACGACCATCTTTGGGATGTCAACTGCCGCACCGCAGCCCGATGGGTCTGCAACCATCCCCTAGGGAGAAAAAACGTTTGCCTCTGAGGAGTCCAGAATCAACCCCAGATACACTAGGAGTTATGTCGGTACCAATATTGGCTTCTGAGTGTTTCAGCACCCAACCAAGTATTGGAGGGTCTGACAGGTTATAGACATGCTCACCTCTATACTGAGCTTGAGGTGGCCCTCAGAAGAATATCGCCACGCTGTCCTGGTAGGGCCAGAATCAGGGCGAGCACCTTGGTGAACACCTTCGGTGCTGATGCCAGGCCAAGGGGGGCGCCACCACTTGGTATTGGTCTTCCCCGGCCGCAAAGTGCAGACATGTCTGATGCCTGGTGCCTATGGGGACCTGCAAGTATGCGTTCTTCAACAGAGTGAACCAACTCCCTCCGGAATCTTTGTACCTCACAAGCAATTGAGGGCCTTGAGATCCAAGATTGAACGAACCCCCTCCTTCTCAGTACTACGAACAGATTTGAGTAAAACCCCTGAAACCGTTCCTGTACTGCAACAGGAATTATCACCCCGCGTATCAGCAGGTCTTGAACCGCCCCATATAGAGCTTCCCGACAAGTCGGCAGAAGCTGGTGGTTGGAGGGAAAAGGAAAAAATAACAATCTGTTCGGAGGGCAAGAGAGAAACTCTATCTTGTACCCTGAGGAAACTACTTCTCAAACCCACCTGTCGGGGATCTGAGATGTCCACCAGGTCGTGAATTCACGAACACATCCCCCTACCCGAGAGATGGGTGGGGACAGACCTTTTTGCGGACGTAGATTTGTTCGCAGGCTTGTTGGTCTTGCGAAACCAGGGATGCTTCTGTCCCTAAGCAGGCGCTTTGTCGGCCTGGGATCGTTTACTTGCCGCACTAGACGGACGGAAAAAACGCTTGTTTGCGGTGAAGGAGGGCCCTAGCCAATGGCGTGGCTTCTTACCTCTTTTAAATTGTGGGAGCAGCCTGCTCTTACCTCCTGTGGCATATTTAATAATGTCATCCAGGGATGCTCCAAAAAAGTCTGTCGCCCTTAAAGGGCAATCCATCAGGGCCCTCTGGAAAGATTGGTCCGCCGACCAACCTTTTAGCCAGAGCAGACGGCGTAACACCACTGCATAGCTTGAGGCTCCGGACAGCAGAGAAATAGTGTCCAAGGCTGATTCGCAGACAATTTTAAGGCCCAGTTCGGACTGTCCGACCGGCCACGGTCCGCACCTTCTGATGTGTCAGAACCAGGGCCATGAGCCGTAGCTGGGCCCGGCTCTGCATCAGAGTTATCCCCAGAAGATGGCGGGGGGAGGGGGCACCTCGCCGCTTCCACCTTGGCAACAACCAGGACGCCGACCTAGCGTCTACTGACACAGCGGGTGCAGAAGCACCAGATGCCAATTCAGGTGTATCAGGGTGACAAGCATCTGCTTCTGATGTCATGCTGACCCACGCACCTGACACAAGGACTCCAGTTCAAGGTACCAACAGCCCAGTCTTCTCCTTAGCTAGGCAGAAAAAACTGATCTGCTTAGTGCAGGCTGAGGGGATATAGCCAGTAGGACCGCCCCCTGGGCGGGGGCTGTTCAGCTTTGAAGTTGTTAATACTTTCTGCCTAGTCACTCCTGAAGGAAGGCTAATACCCACTTTGTCAAGATTAAGGCTGTGTTCGTCCATGAATGAAAGAGAAAAGAGGGAAAAGAGAGAAAAGAGAGAGAGAGGAATGGATAGATGGAGAGGGATGGATGGATAGATGGAGAGGGATGGATGGATAGAGAGAGAGGGATGGATAGGGATGGATGGATAGAGAGAGAGAGGGATGGATAGGGATGGATGGATAGAGAGAGAGGGATGGATAGAAAGAGGGATGGATAGGGATGGATGGATAGAGAGAGAGAGAGTTAAAACACAAAATAAATCTATCTACAAGCACACTGGTCTCTCACAGAATGGCTGAAATAGATAATATTTGTTTTTCATACATTGTGGGCATTTGGGAGGGTGTCCTGAGGTTATCCGTAAAAAAAAATGCTCATAAACGCGGCATGTAAAAGTGGCAAAATTGACGTTTTTAACCATCGGTTACAAGCTGTCAGGGTTCAGAAGTGATTTTCAAACGTCCCGTGTACATGAAGCCTTACACACAGTTCCTCATCCATCTCTTACCTGCAGTGACTTATCCCTCTTTATTATATGGAGAGACACATACAGGGCCGGCCCTACCATGGGACCCGATGGTACCATTGTACCAGGCGGCACTTTTAGGGGGGTGGAAATTGCCGCCTGCCCGCCATCCCATTCCGCCCGTTCCTCTCCCCCACTCCACCTTTCACTGTGAAACAGCAGCAGCGGCATTGTAAAGAATACACTGTGCCTGCGGCTGCGGTGTGTGTTCTGGATTTAAAAAACTCCTTTCTGTCTCTTCCCCCTCCCTCCAGTCTCGTGCCGTGCGGGGGTCCCCTGTTATCTCCGACTCAACCCCCCCCCCCAATCACCAGTGCGGAGTGTTGTGAGAACTGGGGGGGCGGAGCTCACTGTCTCCTGTCGGGCTGGCCAGAGGAAGGGAGGAGGTGAGCTGATTTTTTCTGGGAGAAGTTTTCTAGGGTGGATAGTAGTTGCTTTCAAGGTGTTTTTTTCTTCAGGAGATGCAGTGAAGGGTTAACAGAAGTTGACAGAAGAATCGCAGGAGATAGTGAGTTTGAGTGTGGGGGGGGGGGAGGGGGGGTCTGCAGCAGCCCGATCACATTTGACAGATCACTTCTTAGCATGAAAAGTCTGTGCAAACATCCTCCAATCCAATTGTTCAGACTAGATAATGTGAAGTCATTTATAACCATTCATGTAACCTGTATATATGTGGTGAGTTCACACCTCTGATTGTACAGACTCAGAGCCTGGATACCACAGGGTTATATGAATGGTCATACATTACCTTCACATTATCTGGGTATACAGAGTGCTGGGAGCTCCATTACATAGATCTGTAGTACTGTTGTATGATTTATTGTTGTATGTTTTTAGTGGATGAGTTTTTTTTTATTATATACATCGCTATCTGACCACTTCTCAGCCCCCAACTCCCCCCAGCTTGCATCACCCCCCCAGACCACTTCATACAGACGTCACTCAGAGCTGCTTCCTACCCCCCCCCCCATCATTTCATGGTCACTTTCCTTCCCCTATCTTCCCAACATCACTCCCTGGTCACCCCATAGACACAGCAAGAAATCCCTCCCCATTCTGCCACCGCCATACCCTCCGAAGTCCTCTCCTGTACCAACTGCACCCATCATACCGTCCGAACTCCTCTCCTGTACTAACTGCACCCATCATACCCTCCGAACTCCTCTCCTGTACCAACTGCACCCATCATACCCTCCAAACTCCTCCCCTGTACTAACTGCACCCATCATACCCTCCGAAGTCCTCTCCTGTACCAACTGCACCCATCATACCGTCCGAACTCCTCTCCTGTACTAACTGCACCCATCATACCCTCCGAACTCCTCCCCTGTACTAACTGCACCCATCATACCCTCCGAAGTCCTCTCCTGTACCAACTGCACCCATCATACCCTCCGAACTCCTCTCCTGTACTAACTGCACCCATCATACCCTCCGAACTCCTCCCCTGTACTAACTGCACCCATCATACCCTCCGAACTCCTCTCCTGTACTAACTGCACCCATCATACCCTCCGAAGTCCTCTCCTGTACCAACTGCACCCATCATACCCTCCGAACTCCTCCCCTGTACTAACTGCACCCATCATACCCTCCGAACTCCTCTCCTGTACCAACTGCACCCATCGTACCCCCTGAACCCCTCCCCTGTACTAACCGCACCCATCATACCCTCCGAACTCCTCCCCTGTACTAACTGCACTCATCATACCCTCCGAACTCCTCTCCTGTACTAACTGCACCTATCATACCCTTCACACTCCTCTCCTGTACATACTGCCCCCCTCATACCCTCCAAACTCCTCTCCTGTACATACCGCCCCATCATACCCTCCACACTCCTCTCCTGTACAAACCGCCCCCCTCATACCCTCTCAACTCCTCTTCTATACATACTGCTCCATCATACCCTCCACACTTCTCTCTTATGCATACTGCCCCCATTATACCCTCTGCACTCCTCTCCTGTACATACTGCCCCCATCTTACCCTCTGCACTCCTCTTCTGCAGAACCCTGTGCATTCAGATGTAAAGGGGAACTCTGCAGATTCAGATCTAAAGGAGAACTCTGTTGACTCTGATATAAAGGGGGACTCTTGTGATTAACTCCATATGATTAGAAATTTTATTTAATCACAAAAATATATGTACAGGGTATACTAAATAAAAAAAAAAAATAGCTGTGCATTGCTTTGTACAGAGGTAATGAATTTAATGTACTACAAAAAAATATATATATTGGCGTGTGCTGCTAATGTGTTCGGGTTTGGCTTGACGAAAAGGTGGCAACCCTACTCTGCACTGTGAGGCAAATTGTCGCTAACCCGTTCCGCCCGCTCCGCTGTGAGGCAAATTGACGCCCGCCCGCCAGCCAGCCCGCTCCGCTCCCCGCGCGCTCCATTCACCTGGGCGTTGGGCCAAGGTGAATGGAGCATGCGGGCAGAACAGAGGAACAGTCAGCGGGCGGGACAGTCAGCAAGTGAGCGGGCTTGCTGGCCAAACAGCGGGCGGGGGAGCAGAGAGATGACATCATCTCTCACTGCCCGCCCTGCATCACTGCAGTTCCGCCCCCACTGTGCGGGCAGCAGAGAGATTACATTAGCTCTCTGCTGCCTGCCTTTACTCTGGGACACAGCAAGTGACAATCTGCAACGTGTGGCAGGTGACGTTGTGGCAAGTGACAATCCGCAATGTGTGGCAGGTGACGTTGTGGCAAGTGACAATCTGCAACGTGTGGCAGGTGACGTTGTGACAAGTGACAATCCACTATGTGTGGCCGGTGACATCGCGGCCGCCGGCTACGCACATGTCCTTTTATACTCCTATATACATGTATAGAGCCATGACAGGTCCTCTTTATACTCCTACATACATGTATAGAGCCATGGCAGGTCCTCTTTATACTTCTATATACATGTATATAGCCATGACAGGTCCTCTTTATACTCCTACATACATGTATAGAGCCATGACAGGTCCTCTTTATACTCCTACATACATGTATAGAGCCATGACAGGTCCTCTTTATATTTCTATAAACCGTATTTTTCCATGGATAAGACGCTATTTTTTCCTAAAATAATAGCCTGTAAATCGAACAGCGTCTTATACACGGTTGGTCAGCCTGGGAGACATCCGCGAAGGTGCGTCGCGGCCCATAGCTTGTCAAGTGGCTTTCTCCAATCACGAGCCGTATGTTACTGACGTCAGCTAAAGCTGGGGGTGGAGGTGGAGAGTGAGCAGATGCGATCCTGTTGGAAGTGGAGATGCACAGATGCAACAGGGACCGGAGTGTTCTGGGACCAAGATGTCAGAAAATAATAAAAGTAAGTGATTGTCTTACTCTGCCAAATCAAACCAAATGTAGCCAGCTATGCAAAAAAGAGCGTGGGAATAGAGCTGCAGAGAAACAGTTTGGACTTGCCTCCGCAGAGTGTATGATAGACAGTGGAGAAAACAGGAAGAACAACCCCTGCATAATATACTAGTATTTAAACGTTACCTGCGGTAATTACTAAATAAAAATGTGTTCTGTTTTACCTATGTGTAAAATATTGATTTCTTAATTTTGGGTTGGAAAAGTGGGGGGCGTCTTGTACATGGGGGCGTCTTATAGACGGGGAAAATACGGTACATGTATAGAGCCATGACAGGTCCTCATTATACTTCTATATACATGTATAGAGCCATGGAAGGTCCTCTTTATACTCCTATATACATGAATAGAGCCATAACACGTCCTTTTTATAGAGCCATGACAGGTCCACTTTAGTTATCATGATATAAAATGATGGATGTGGGGGCATTTTGGTGGGCGTGATTTATTTATTTTTTTTGGGGGGGGCAGCATTTCATTCTTGGTACCAGGCAGCACAATGTCTTCGGCCGGCACTGGACACATACCTCTCTATTACATGCCCCTTATAGATTTCTATGTCTTTATTATATGGAGAGACACATACCTCTCTATTACATGCCCCTTATAGATTTCTATGTCTTTAATATATGGAGAGACACATACCTCTCTATTACACATAGTGCCAACGCTGTATCCTGACCTAGGCCAACAAGGCCCAGGCCTAGGGCAGCACTTTGCAGGGGGGCAGCACAGAAAGAGTCCCCGCCGGTTTGCGCTACACTGTTAAGCCCTGTACACACGGTCGGACTTCCATCGGACTTTTCCGTGGTTTTTTGTCCGAACGGAGTTGGTCGGGAACACCTATAGCATACACACGCTCGGACTTTTCTGACAACTTTCTTAAAACTTCTTACAACATCACTTGTTTTTTCTGCTCTTTTCTGATCTTTACTGCCACCCTTTGGTCAACTTCTGCTATTGTTGGTTGCTTTTAACATTGGTTGTTTTGTCCATCGGACAAAAGTCCTATGGTTTTCTGTACACACGGCAGGACTTTGCTCCATAGGACTTTTGTTGGGCAAAAGTTTGTCCGTTCGCAGACCCAACTTTTGTCCGATGAAAACAAAACCAAACTCAAAAAAGTTTGTCCGATGGAGCGTACACACGGTCGGATTGTTGGTCCAACTTGCTTAAAACTAAGTTTGTTGGGCAAAAGTCCGACCGTGTGTACGGGCCTTTAGTGTAGCGCCAGTCATATGGGGTGGACTGGGCTGAGAGGCAAATTAGTCTAGCACCCCCATAAAGCGGCCGCACTGCTTCTAGTATGCGGGCGGCCAGCATTCCGCAACTGTGGGGGGCGCTGCTTATAATTTTGACTGTCCTATCATCCTGGATCACAAACCTTCCTCACTGTGCTATATATTTTCTGCTGCACCATTGGCATGGTTATATCTTCTTGGTCCTCTCCATAAAATTATCAGAAATTTGTGCTTAAAAACATAACTATACGCAACACTTTTCTTTCCATTTTGGATAGAGTAAGGGAGGATTATAGCCCCTGTCAGTTTATTTTTTACCATCCCTGTCCCATTGCAGAGATTTCCCTTCACTTCCTGCCCCATAGCCAAACAGGAAGTGAGAGAGGAAATCTATGCAAATTAAGGGAATCCATTGCCCCCCCACCAGGCCCTCAGAACTAGTGTCCCCACTGGAAAATTTCAGGGCGGGTCTTAAACAGAAAGGGGTGTGGCCTTGACAGGAAGGGGTGGGTCATATTTAAATTAGGGGTGCACGATTTTAGTCAGGCCTAGGGCAGCACAAAACCTAAATACACTTCTGATATACAGAGAGAACACATGTCACACCTCTATATCTGGGTATATATGGGGGATATAGTATATAGAGATATACTGTATATAGGACAGTGTGTATATATAGTATATACCAGGGGTGCGCATCTTCACTGGTCCCACGATTCGATTCAATTACGATTATCTGGTAAGCGATTCGATTCCGAGATGCATCACGATTACCGACGAGCTCCCACTTCCGCTTGAGCCACCTAGGCGTCCCTTCCTCCCTGCGATCTTCTGGGGCACATCACAGGTCCCAGAAGATTGCCCGGCTATGCAGGACAGCGCAGTGAGACATGCGCACCCGGCTGTGAAGCTGCAAGCTGTCACAGCCAGATGCCTACAGTAGTATTGCCAGCGCTGTGGACAGGTGGGGGAGAGAATGGAGGGTTCGGGTGGCCACGTCGCTGGATTGTGGGACAGGTGAGTGTCTTTCTGCACACACATGTGGAATGGCGACAAACTACGGTACCTAAAAATCTCCATAGGCAAAATCTCCATAATGGTTACCAGGTTAGAGTTACAGAGGAGGTCTAGTGTTAGAATTATTTCTCTCGCTCTGACGATCGCGGCGATACCTCACATGTGTGATTTGAACACCGTTTACATATGCGGGCGCGGGCGCGGCATGAGTATGTGTTTTCTTTGCTCCGCAAGCTCGCGGGGACAGGGAGACTTTAAAAAAACTTTTTTTTTTTTTTTTTTACATTGTGTTTAAAAAAAAAAAAAAGTTTGATCACTTTTATTGCTGTCACAAGTAGTGATGAGCCGAACACCCCCGGGTTCGGTTCGCACCAGAACCCGCGAACGGACCGAACGTTCGTACGAACATTAGAACCCTATTAAATACAATGGATGCGAACGTTCGAATTCTAAAGTGCTAATTATAACGACTATTATGCATGTTATTGTCCTAAAAAGGGTTTGGGAACCCGGGTTGTGCACCAGGGGACATGTATCAATGCAAAAAGAAGTTTTAAAAACGGTCGTTTTTCGGGAGCAGTCATTTTAATGATGCATAAAGTGAAAAAAAAAAAGTCAAATATTCCTTTAAATATCGTACCTGGGGGGTGTCTAAAGTATGCCTGTGAAGTGCCACGTGTTTCCCGTGTTTAGAACTGTCCCTGCACAAAATGACACTTCTAAAGGAAAAAAAAGCCATTTAAAACTGCTTGCGGCTTTAATGTAATGTCTGGTCCCGGTAATATGGATGAAAATCTTTAAGAAAAATGGCATAGCTACCCCATGAACCCCCCCCCCCCCTACCCCAGCCCATTACCAGCCCCTTTGGGTCTTGTATGGATATTAAGGGGAACACCGCACACAAAATAAAAAAGGCCCTATATACTCTGAACAGCCGTATACAGGCGGTGCATACAAGACAGGGACTGTAGGTTTGTTCTTATGTAGAATGTGTTTGTAATTTTGAACAGGTACATTGTTTAAGTGTAGCTCCAGCCCAAAAATCTATTTTTAAACTTTTTGGAAAACATAGGTAAGGGTTATCACCCCTGTAACATTTGTTTTGCTGTCTGTGCCCCTGTTCAGAACATTTCACCTCACTTTCCGTCCCAATGACAACTGTTTTTGAAATGTGGTGTTTTTCTTGAAACAAGGATTGGTGATAAAGCATCAGTACAGAGGAGACACCTTTCTCCCATATTAATTCTTACAGGAGAGAATTTTCCTTCCTAGGGGTAGATTTCCTCTCACTTCCTGTTGTCTTCTTGCGTTTGCAAGTAGGAGTCGTTTGTAAGTTGGATGTTTGAAAGTAGGGACCTGCCGTATATACTCTGCAGAAATAGGCCCCTTAGGTGTTGGTGTTGGCACAACACTGTAAGCACTCACAGTTACTCTTGGTTGGTGCTGGAACGCCCTGCTGTCAACTATTATATCAGGAATTGTAATTACATATAATTGTTGAACAGTGGTAGTAAAAATTGGGCCTTTGATGGTGGTGCTGGTGCCACAACACTGTAAGCCCTGACAGTTACTCTTGGTGGGTGCAGCAATGGGCCCTGCTGTGAATTATTAGATCAAGAATTGTAATTGCATGCCCCTGTTGAACAGGGGCTGAAAAATTGGGCCTTTCGTGGTGGTGGTGGTGGTGTTGCCACAACACTGTAAGCCCTCAGAGTTACTCTTGGTGGGTGCAGGAATGGGCCCTGCTGTGAATTATTAGATCAAGAATTGTAATTACATGCCCCTTTTGAACAGGGGCTGAAAAATTGGGCCTTTCGTGGTGGTGGTGGTGGTGGCGTTGCCACAACACTGTAAGCCCTCAGAGTTACTCTTGGTGGGTGCAGCAATGGGCCCTGCTGTGAATTATTAGATCAAGAATTGTAATTACATGCCCCTGTTGAACAGGGGCTGAAAAATTGGGCCTTAGGCACTGGTGGCACAACACTGCAACCCCTCACAGATACTGTACTTGGAGCACAGCAATGAGCCCTGTTGCAAAGTATTGCTTCAAAAATTGTAATGACACGCCCCTGTTAAACAGGGGCTGAAAAATTGGGCCTTAGGCACTGGTGGCACAACACTCCAACCCCTCACAGATACTGAGCACAGCAATGAGCCCTGTTGCAAAGTATTGCTTCAAAAATTGTAATTACACGCCCCTGTTAAACAGGGGCTGAAAAATTGGGCCTTAGCCACTGGTGGCGGCACCCATAAACAAAAATGATCTTCCAAGCTATCATCATCAATCGTATCATTGAGGACTCGGAGGAGGAGGATAGCCAGTCAACATAACAGCACAGGCACTCAGCATCAGCATCAGTATTGAAGGGATGTGACATGTTAAAATCAATTAGTCTGTTATATCAGCATCAGGTGTGTGGTAGCTGGTGGTGATCCAAGACTGGTTCATCTTGATGAAAGTCAGTCGATCAACCGAGTCGGTGGACAGGCGCACCCTGTGATCCGTGACAAATCCTCCAGCAGCACTGAATGTGCGTTCCGAAAGAACGCTGGATGCAGGACAGGCCAGTAGCTCAATTGCATACTGTGCAAGCTCTGGCCAGTGATCCATCCTCAAGACCCAGTAAGCCAGAGGATTTTCGGTGGGGAAGGTGTCCAAGTCTGACCTTGCCCCTAGATATTCCTGCACCATGTTTATCAGACTCTGGCGATGGTTGCTGGAACCGATCATACTTTGGGGCTGCGGACTAAAGAATTGTCTGAACGCATCGGTCAGACGGCCACCTTCCCCACCGCTCCTTCTTTGACTGGCCGAAGCCTCAGCAACTCGTTGTCCAGGACCAGGAGTTTGTAACCTCCCAGTCTCTGGGAACGCGTTGCACAGACCTTTCTGCAAGGCCTCCCGGAGTTGTCTCATCCTCTGCTCCCTCTGCGACGGTAACATAAGGTCCGCAACCTTACCCTTGTACCGTGGATCAAGGAGAGTGGCCAGCCAGTAATGGTCCCTCTCCTTGATCCGAAGAATACGAGGATCCTTCCGCAGACTTTGCAGGATCAGGGAGGCCATGCAGCGTAGGTTAGCTGAGGCATTCGGTCCGGAGTCCTCTGGGTCACTAAGGACGACATGATCCGCAGCCACCTCCTCCCAGCCACGTACAAGTCCACTGGTTTCTTGGGACTGTAAATCATCCCTAAAAGACTGCTGCTGATGATGCTGAGTGCCAGCCTCCACCTCCATGCTGACACAATCCTCCTCCTCCTCCTCCTCCTCCTCCTCCTCTTCCTGTGCGATGGGTGGGACAGAAGGAACACTGTCTGGGTAAAGGGGGCCTTGAGAGGCAAGGAAGTCCTCCTCTTCCTGCCTCTGTTCTGCCTCAAGTGCCCTGTCCATTATTCCACGCAGCGTGTGCTCCAACAGGTGGACAAGAGGTACAGTGTCACTGATGCATGCACTGTCACTGCTCACCATCCTCGTGGCCTCCTCAAATGGTGCCAGGACAGTGCATGCATCCCTGATCATGCCCCACTGGCGTGGAGAAAAAAAACCAAGCTCCCCTGACCCTGTCCTGGTGCCGTAGTCGCACAGGTACTCATTGATGGCCCTCTGCTGCGTGTGCAGCCGCTGCAGCATGGCCAACGTTGAGTTCCACCTGGTGGGCATGTCACATATAAGGCGGTTCTTGGGCAGGTTCAACTCCTTTTGCAGCTCAGCCAGGCGAGCACTGGCATTATAAGATCTGCGGAAATGCACACAGACTTTCCTGGCCTGCCTCAGGACATCCTGTAAGCCCGGGTACCTGCCCAAGAACCACTGCACCACCAGGTTAAGGACGTGAGCCACACAGGGCACATGGGTCAGTTGTCCCTGTCGGAGGGCGGAGAGGAGTTTGGTGCCATTGTCGCAAACCACCATTCCTGGCTTAAGCTGGCGTGGCGTCAACCACCTCTCGGCCTGGCCCTGCAGAGCAGACAGGACCTCTGCCCCAGTGTGGCTTCTGTCCCCCAAACACACCAGCGCAAGCACGGCATGGCATCTTTTTGCCTGCGTACTTGCATAGCCCCTTGAACGGCTACGGAGCACCGCTGGTTCAGAGGACAAAGCACAGGAAGAGGCCATGGAGGAAGAAGAAGAGGAGGGGGTGGAGGAGAGAGGTGTGTCACAACCAGTAGTAGCATTTTGGAGGCGTGGCAGTGGAACAACCTCCAACACTACTGCACCTTGTCCTGCATCCTTCCCAGCTGCCAAAAGAGTGACCCAATGGGCCGTGAAAGAAAGGTAACGTCCCTGTCTATGCCTGCTGGACCATGGGTCAGCGGTAATATGCACCTTACCGCTGACCGCCCTGTCCAGCGAGGCCAAGACATTGCCTTCCACATGCCGGCAGAGAGCCGGAATAGCCTTCCGTGAGAAAAAGTGGCGTTTGGGAACATGCCACTGAGGAACCGCACATTGCACAAACTCACGGAAGGGGGCCGAGTCTACCAACTGAAAAGGCAGCAGTTAAAGCGCTAGCAATTTAGCCAAGCTAGCATTCAACCGCTGGGCATGTGGATGGCTGGGAGTGAACTTCTTTCGACGGTCCAGCAGCTGGGGCAGGGAAATTTGCCTGCTAGAATCGGACGTCGGTGTACTGCTAGCAGAGTGGCCGCAAGTACTTGGCTGTGACACACCTAATTCTACACCTTCATTCCTCTCAGTGCATGTTTCAGAGAGGACTGAAGTTATAGTGGGGTTGGAGATCCCAGCTGATGCGGTGCAAGGAGAGGTCCGCTTTGTTCTTTGGTGTGGGTCTTTGAGGTAGGCTTGCCAACGAGCTGCATGGCAGGTCAACATATGTCTGGTCAGGCATGTGGTACCCAAGCGGCTGATGTTTTGGCCACGCGATATACGCTTGAGACATATGTTGCAAACAGCAGCTGTGCGATCTGATGCACTAGCCTCAAAAAAGGCCCACACCAAAGAACTTTTTGAATGACGGGCAGAGGCAGCGCCCTGCACAGGCGGAGCTCTGCGGTGTGATTCCGTCGGTGTACTGCCCTTACGCTGGCCACCAAAGGGCATCCTGCCTCGTTGGAGATGTGCCTCCTCCTCATCCTCCTCCTCCTCCTCTCTCCTATTAGGCACCCACGTGGAGTCAGTGACCTCATCATCCCCTCCCTCCTCATCACTGGAGCCAATCTGGCAGTATGCTGCAGCTGCTGGAACATGACTGCCAGATTGGTGTCCTTCTTGAGCATCCCCTCTGTCTGCTCTCACGCTACTGCCTTCCTGTAGCTGGGTTTCATCATCAGACCCTTCGAAACGCTGGGCATCCTCCTGGAGCATGTACCCAACACTGTGCTCAAACAGTTCGGGGGACTCCTCAGGAGGAGGACATGGTGGGTCTAGGGAAGGAGTGACTGATGATGAGTCTGACATTGATACCAGGGAAGAGGACGCTTTGGCAGCTGCTTTGCCAGTACCCTGAGCCTGGGTGAGAGAGGATGAGGAGGAGGAGGAGGGCTTGGTCATCCACTCTACCAAGTCTTCGGCATGATGTGGCTCAACATGTCCAGCTGCCGAAAAGAAGGACAAGCGTGTCCCATGGCCATGTGCTGATGACAATGCACCGCGTCCACGACCAGCACTGTTGCCCCCAGACACAGAGCCTGCTTGCCCTCTTTTATTGCCTCCTGACTGTCTGCCTCTCCTTGTTTGCCTTCCAGACATTCTAATGGATGGCCTGCAGGGAGATGGGAAAAAAGCAATAAGGGCTACGTTCAGGTGTCCTTCTCTGTCCCTTTACGTAAGGATTTCTAAATATGGTTGAGGATGATTGCTTTCGCACAGAATAGCACAATGACAATTTCCCTGACTGTCCAAAAAACAAGGATTTCAAAGATGGTTGAAGAGGAATGCTTTAGCACAGTATAGCACAAGGAGAATTTCCCTCACTGTCCTTCCCTGTCCCTACAAACAAGGATTAGCACAGTAAAACACACTGACACTCTCCCTACCTATAGTTTTCTGTCCCTATAAAAAATGTTTTTTTAAAGATGGTTGATGATCAATGCTTTAGCACAGTATAGCACAAGGAGAATTTCCCTCACTGTCCTTCCCTGTCCCTACAAACAAGGATTAGCACAGTAAAACACACTGACACTCTCCCTACCTATAGTTTTCTGTCCCTAGAAAAAATGTTTTTTTAAAGATGGTTGATGATCAATGCTTTAGCACAGTATAGCACAAAGAGAATTTCCCTCACTGTCCTTCCCTGTCCCTACAAACAAGGATTAGCACAGTAAAACACACTGACACTCTCCCTACCTATAGTTTTCTGTCCCTAGAAAAAATGTTTTTTTAAAGATGGTTGATGATCAATGCTTTAGCACAGTATAGCACAAGGAGAATTTCCCTCACTGTCCTTCCCTGTCCCTACAAACAAGGATTAGCACAGTAAAACACACTGACACTCTCCCTACCTATAGTTTTCTGTCCCTAGAAAAAATGTTTTTTTAAAGATGGTTGATGATCAATGCTTTAGCACAGTATAGCACAAGGAGAATTTCCCTCACTGTCCTTCCCTGTCCCTACAAACAAGGATTAGCACAGTAAAACACACTGACACTCTCCCTACCTATAGTTTTCTGTCCCTATAAAAAAAGTTTTTTTAAAGATGGTTGATGATCAATGCTTTAGCACAGTATAGCACAAGGAGAATTTCCCTCACTGTCCTTCCCTGTCCCTACAAACAAGGATTAGCACAGTAAAACACACTGACACTCTCCCTACCTATAGTTTTCTGTCCCTAGAAAAAATGTTTTTTTAAAGATGGTTGATGATCAATGCTTTAGCACAGTATAGCACAAGGAGAATTTCCCTCACTGTCCTTCCCTGTCCCTACAAACAAGGATTAGCACAGTAAAACACACTGACACTCTCCCTACCTATAGTTTTCTGTCCCTAGAAAAAATGTTTTTTTAAAGATGGTTGATGATCAATGCTTTAGCACAGTATAGCACAAGGAGAATTTCCCTCACTGTCCTTCCCTGTCCCTACAAACAAGGATTAGCACAGTAAAACACACTGACACTCTCCCTACCTATAGTTTTCTGTCCCTATAAAAAATGTTTTTTTAAAGATGGTTGATGATCAATGCTTTAGCACAGTATAGCACAAGGAGAATTTCCCTCACTGTCCTTCCCTGTCCCTACAAACAAGGATTAGCACAGTAAAACACACTGACACTCTCCCTACCTATAGTTTTCTGTCCCTATAAAAAAAGTTTTTTTAAAGATGGTTGATGATCAATGCTTTAGCACAGTATAGCACAAGGAGAATTTCCCTCACTGTCCTTCCCTGTCCCTACAAACAAGGATTAGCACAGTAAAACACACTGACACTCTCCCTACCTATAGTTTTCTGTCCCTAGAAAAAATGTTTTTTTAAAGATGGTTGATGATCAATGCTTTAGCACAGTATAGCACAAGGAGAATTTCCCTCACTGTCCTTCCCTGTCCCTACAAACAAGGATTAGCACAGTAAAACACACTGACACTCTCCCTACCTATAGTTTTCTGTCCCTAGAAAAAATGTTTTTTTAAAGATGGTTGATGATCAATGCTTTAGCACAGTATAGCACAAGGAGAATTTCCCTCACTGTCCTTCCCTGTCCCTACAAACAAGGATTAGCACAGTAAAACACACTGACACTCTCCCTACCTATAGTTTTCTGTCCCTAGAAAAAATGTTTTTTTAAAGATGGTTGATGATCAATGCTTTAGCACAGTATAGCACAAGGAGAATTTCCCTCACTGTCCTTCCCTGTCCCTACAAACAAGGATTAGCACAGTAAAACACACTGACACTCTCCCTACCTATAGTTTTCTGTCCCTAGAATTTTTTTTTTTTAAAGATGGTTGATGATCAATGCTTTAGCACAGTATAGCACAAGGAGAATTTCCCTCACTGTCCTTCCCTGTCCCTACAAACAAGGATTAGCACAGTAAAACACACTGACACTCTCCCTACCTATAGTTTTCTGTCCCTATAAAAAATGTTTTTTTAAAGATGGTTGATGATCAATGCTTTAGCACAGTATAGCACAATGAGAATTTCCCTCACTGTCCTTCCCTGTCCCTACAAACAAGGATTAGCACAGTAAAACACACTGACACTCTCCCTACCTATAGTTTTCTGTCCCTAGAAAAAATGTTTTTTTAAAGATGGTTGATGATCAATGCTTTAGCACAGTATAGCACAAGGAGAATTTCCCTCACTGTCCTTCCCTGTCCCTACAAACAAGGATTAGCACAGTAAAACACACTGACACTCTCCCTACCTATAGTTTTCTGTCCCTATAAAAAATGTTTTTTTAAAGATGGTTGATGATCAATGCTTTAGCACAGTATAGCACAAGGAGAATTTCCCTCACTGTCCTTCCCTGTCCCTACAAACAAGGATTAGCACAGTAAAACACACTGACACTCTCCCTACCTATAGTTTTCTGTCCCTAGAAAAAATGTTTTTTTAAAGATGGTTGATGATCAATGCTTTAGCACAGTATAGCACAAGGAGAATTTCCCTCACTGTCCTTCCCTGTCCCTACAAACAAGGATTAGCACAGTAAAACACACTGACACTCTCCCTACCTATAGTTTTCTGTCCCTAGAAAAAATGTTTTTTTAAAGATGGTTGATGATCAATGCTTTAGCACAGTATAGCACAAGGAGAATTTCCCTCACTGTCCTTCTCTGTCCCTACAAACAAGGATTAGCACAGTAAAACACACTGACACTCTCCCTACCTATAGTTTTCTGTCCCTAGAATTTTTTTGTTTTTAAAGATGGTTGATGATCAATGCTTTAGCACAGTATAGCACAAGGAGAATTTCCCTCACTGTCCTTCCCTGTCCCTACAAACAAGGATTAGCACAGTAAAACACACTGACACTCTCCCTACCTATAGTTTTCTGTCCCTATAAAAAATGTTTTTTTAAAGATGGTTGATGATCAATGCTTTAGCACAGTATAGCACAAGGAGAATTTCCCTCACTGTCCTTCCCTGTCCCTACAAACAAGGATTAGCACAGTAAAACACACTGACACTCTCCCTACCTATCCTTCTCTTTCCCTAAACTAAAGGAATCCAGGTTAAGTAAGAAAAAAAAATGTCACTGTCCCTGCCTATGCTTCTCTTTCCCTGCTCCGGAACACACTACACTAGGCCACCGTGCTGGCGGCCTTTTATAGTGTGGGGCGTGTACTAAACACCCTCAGCAATAATTGGCCACAGGCATCCTGCCTGTGGCCAATCATTGCTCTCCTCGCTGTCGGCGCTGTGATTGGCCAAGCATGCAGGGTCACAGTGCATGCTTGGCCAATCACAGCGCCTGGATGACACTGCGATGGCGTAGTGCATTGTGGGCCGTTCGCGTCACTCGAATTAGGCGCGAACGGCCCAAATCGTTCGATCTTCGTCGAACGATCGAACAGCCGATGTTCGAGTCGAACGTATGTTCGACTCGAACACCGAGCTCATCCCTAGTCACAAGGAATGTAAACATCCCTTGTGACAGTAATAGGTGGTGACAGGTACCCTATATGTTGGGATTGGGGGTCTAAAAGACCCCAAATCCCTCCTTTGCACTTCAAAGTATTCAGATCGCCAAAAACGGCGATTCTGAATACTGTCATTTTCTTTTCAAATCTGGTGCCATTGGCAGCTGAGTAAAGCGGAAGTGACGTCGCTTCCGTGTTTACTTACAGACTGGAACGAAGCCGACGCTTCGTTCCAGTCTGTCTCTAGCCACCGGAAGTAGCGGCTCGTGGATCGGGTCTCCCGGTGGGACGGGAGGCCCGGTGAGAGCGGCGGATGGTGGCGGGAGGGGAGGGATGTCTTTTTCTTTTAAAGTTTTATTGGATTTTATCATAGAATACAAAGCAGCAGAAAACAGTATCAGTCGTATTACAGTACATAGTAATTCATTTACAGATAACAGAATCAAAAGAGTAAGCAAAGTTGAACATTAGAAATGCCTTGGAGAAATAAGAGGCGACGTGCATTGTCTTTCCCCCCAGACACCCCAACTGGGAACATAATGTGTCCTGAGGGAAAGACAACACAACCAACCTCCATGTTACAACTGTGTGGGAGGAGCACTAATGCTATAATTCCCCTTTAGAGCTGTGTGGGAGGAGCTACAATTCCCCTTAGAGCTGTGTGGGAGGAGCTATAATTCCCTCAGCGTTGCCAGGAAACCAATGTTTGTTTATGCAGGTTCTAAGCACAGGTATTTTGCATCTCCTGAATACTTGTCATTCTTCAAACGGGCGTATTTTAAAAACTATAAATTCTACAACAAAGAGCTTTATATTGTGAGAATCACAAGACCCATACCTACATTTTGATATATAGTATGTCTCTGAAATATTAAAATTGAAGGCACAGTCGCAGTTTAGAAATTGCCCTTCAAATTTGAATCGTCTAGAGGGGAGATTCAATGAATGTCAATGGACGGCATGAGTTGCAAACAAATAGTCATATTGTAAAAACTATCAGGGCTATGCCTTAGCCGTGTACACGTGTAGTGGCAGCAGGGATAGCCGAACGTTTTGATATAAAATTTGTGTAGGTGGGCTTGAATATGAGGTAGTGGTGGCAGTTTAGAAATCATGTCCTGATTTTTCCGATTTTGTCAGCTCACACTCTATTTTCGCCATTCATTCCTATGGGACCAATTTTGCCGCAAAAACAACGATATTTCGTGAACCATTCGGCGAAACGTTCCACAAAGTAATAGCACACCAATCGGGAACAATCCGCACGTTTCGGTATATTACTTGTCTATGTAGTGTAAAAGCTGTGGGAGGAGTTAGGGTGGTAAATTTGGCTATAATAAGCTATAAAAGAAGACTTAATAACCGAAGCAGCCCTATATCAACTGGGGAAGGTATAGCACCATTAGTAGAGCGCTTGCCTGGCATACATGTCATCGCGGGCTCAATCCCAGGGAGCTCCCTGAATGCGATTGTCCCTGTATAACATGTGCTTGGGCGGCAGCTCCATGGCATCTTCTCCTTTTGCCAAAATGGCATTTTTTGCCCAAAATTACCCAAAATCACAACTTTTGCCCAAATCTACCCAAAATCCCATCAATTAAACAGTGTCTATTGGGCTGCTTAGATGATGTCACAGCTAGAGCACAGAGCCTTAAAAAAAGAAGTTCCTTCTCGATAAATTGCTCTCACGCCCACAAGATCTACTTGTCATACACAATTCATACATCAAAACGTAGGTATTTTTGTCTTGTTTCAGGCAATGTGCTCAGTTTTTGGATACGCCTTTTACTTTTGCCTGGCTGAGCTTACAAATGACAAGAGTTCTACACTTTCTTCCATGCGCCGTGCGTCTCCTCCCTCCTCCTCCCTGGCGGCCAATAGGATCGCTTCTTCTCTCGGTCAATTGTGTGGGTCACGCATGCCTCTCTATTACTTGTAGTAGCTCATGCCTCTATACTACATGACCTTCACAGATTTTCTATTACCTGCATTGGACTTACCCCTCTTTAGTACATGCAGTGACATATGCCTATTACATGTAGTGGATCACGCCTCTCTATTGCACATCCTTCATAGATTTCTGTTGGGCCTCATGTACACTGCAGCTGCAAAACTCCAGTTTAGGAGCAGTTGAGCGCTTTTTTTCAGCAGCCCCTGAACTTCGGTTGTCACCTCATCCCTTTAAAACCGAACATATATTAAATTACACAGGTTCTGTGGCTGATTAAGATGGTAATTAAACTCACTCGGTGCCTTATTTGCAATAAATTAGCTTCAGAACCGGTTTAAAGGGATGAGGTGGCAACCCTAAAACTCTCCTCTATGTTATCTTATGTGTACATGTACACTCAGTTGTTTATAGTAGTTTAGAGGCAGTTAAGGTTACAGGCAATTTTTTGAAAGCAGAAAAATCGCGTTCAAGACTGTAGTTTTCTGGCATTTCAAACGGTAAGCCGTGTTTGCATTTATAAGCGTTTTTAAAGTGGAACATGTAAAATGTGTAAGAAAATAGGATTTTTATACTCACCGTAAAATCCTTTTCTCTGAGTTCATGGACAGACACAGCCTTAATCTTGACAAAGTGGGTATTGGCCTTCCTTCAGGAGTGACTAGGCAGAAAGTGTTAACAACTTCAAAGCTGAACAGCCCCGCCCAGGGGGCGGTCCTACTG
This sequence comes from Rana muscosa, assembly GCA_029206835.1. Lineage (NCBI taxonomy): Eukaryota > Metazoa > Chordata > Amphibia > Anura > Ranidae > Rana > Rana muscosa. The sequence goes on from CM055126.1 coordinate 235,282,133, forward strand.
GCTATATCCCCTCCGCCTGCGCTAAGCAGATCAGTTCATCAAAAGCAGTACAAACTTAAAAAAAGAGGGGTGGGTGCTGTGTCCGTCCATGAACTCAGAGAAAAGGATTTTACGGTGAGTATAAAAATCCTATTTTCTCTTTCGTTCATGGACAGACACAGCCTTAATCTTGACAAAGTGGGACGTCCCAAAGCAGTGTCAAAAACGAGGGGTGGGAACAGCATTAAAACAACTTCACCCCAAAACAGAACAGAGCTCCTCACTGAGGAGTTTTAACTCTAAACGGCCGCCTGCAATACCTTGCGGCCGAAAGAAGCATCCGAAGATGCACACACATCAACTTGTAAAGTTTAGTGAAAGTGTGAACGGACGACCAGGTCCGCCGCCTTACACACCTGGGAAACAGACGCTTGATGCTCTCAGAGCTCGGATAGCATCCAAGAAATACAACGTTGTCTCCTTAGGATTCGACGGATGAGGACACAAGGATGGCAGTACAATGTCTTCCTTGAGATGGAAGGTTGAAACGACCTTAGGAAGAAAAGAAGGCTGCGGACGCAGCACCACCGATCCTTGTGGAAGATCAGATAGGGAGCCTTGCATGACAAGGCTGCCAGCTCAGAAACCCATCTTAACTGACGTAACAGCCACCAAAAGGACCACTTTCTGAGAAAGTGTCAACAAGGGAATCTCCCTGATGTTCTCAAACGGTGGTTTCTGAGGCACCTAGAGGCCATGCCATTAAAGCCCTTAACTGTAAAGCAGAATGGCATATGGGACCTTGTGACAGCAGGTCCTCTCTTAGCGGTAGACGCCAAGAGACGTCTGCTATACAAGCCCCACGGAGGTAATGGAGGGCGGACTGGAGGGGCCGCATGCCGAACCCCCTTGTACAAACGTTCTCACTAAAGAGTGAGCCACCAGGGGTCGTTGAAAAGACAGTCAGGGCCGATATCTGCCCCTTAATTGTACTTAAAGTAAAATTTTTGGTCCGCCCTACGCTGTAAGAACAACAGGACTCTGGAACCAAATAAGAACGCGAATGCCACCTCATTTCCTCCAAATGGATATGTAGGTCTTCCAAGTGCGATGATAAATCTTCCGGAGGACGATTTCTGAGCACTTCTCATGGTAGAGATCACTGAGTCTGACAGGCCCCGGTCTCTTAGCACCTGGCTCTCAATAGCAATTCCGTTAAAGCCAGTGACTGTAAAACAGGGTGGCGTATGGGACCTTGCGACAGCAGGTCCTTTCTTAGCGGTAGGTGCCAAGAGGCGTCTGCTACCAGATGCACTAGATCGGCGTACCTAGGACGGCGAGGCCAATCCAGAGCAATTGGGATCATTAGAATCCTCCAGTCTGCGAAGCACATGAGGAAAGAGCTTCAGAGGAGGGAAGGCATAGATTAGCCGGTACTAACTCCACAGTGCCACCAACGCATATGTCGCGTCTGCCCATGGGTCTCTTGACCTGGCCACAAACCTCAATAAGGCTGGCGTCCGTCGTGATTACCATCCAGTGAAAGGGAAGGAACGACTTCCCGGACAGATGTGCCGGTGATGCCAGCCACCAACTAGGGAGGTCCTTACTAGGTGGCTCATCCGGATTCGGCAATCCAGGGATGATGGGCACTTGTCCCATCTGGACAGAATTTCCTTCTGTAACACTCGCGTGTGAAATTGCGCATATGGTATCACCTCGAAGGAGGCCACCATGAGGCCCAGGACTTGCATGCAAAAGCGGAGTGACGACCATCTTTGGGATGTCAACTGCCGCACCGCAGCCCGATGGGTCTGCAACCATCCCCTAGGGAGAAAAAACGTTTGCCTCTGAGGAGTCCAGAATCAACCCCAGATACACTAGGAGTTATGTCGGTACCAATATTGGCTTCTGAGTGTTTCAGCACCCAACCAAGTATTGGAGGGTCTGACAGGTTATAGACATGCTCACCTCTATACTGAGCTTGAGGTGGCCCTCAGAAGAATATCGCCACGCTGTCCTGGTAGGGCCAGAATCAGGGCGAGCACCTTGGTGAACACCTTCGGTGCTGATGCCAGGCCAAGGGGGGCGCCACCACTTGGTATTGGTCTTCCCCGGCCGCAAAGTGCAGACATGTCTGATGCCTGGTGCCTATGGGGACCTGCAAGTATGCGTTCTTCAACAGAGCGAACCAACTCCCTCCGGAATCTTTGTACCTCACAAGCAATTGAGGGCCTTGAGATCCAAGATTGAACGAACCCCCTCCTTCTCAGTACTACGAACAGATTTGAGTAAAACCCCTGAAACCGTTCCTGTACTGCAACAGGAATTATCACCCCGCGTATCAGCAGGTCTTGAACCGCCCCATATAGAGCTTCCCGACAAGTCGGCAGAAGCTGGTGGTTGGAGGGAAAAGGAAAAAATAACAATCTGTTCGGAGGGCAAGAGAGAAACTCTATCTTGTACCCTGAGGAAACTACTTCTCAAACCCACCTGTCGGGGATCTGAGATGTCCACCAGGTCGTGAATTCACGAACACATCCCCCTACCCGAGAGATGGGTGGGGACAGACCTTTTTGCGGACGTAGATTTGTTCGCAGGCTTGTTGGTCTTGCGAAACCAGGGATGCTTCTGTCCCTAAGCAGGCGCTTTGTCGGCCTGGGATCGTTTACTTGCCGCACTAGACGGACGGAAAAAACGCTTGTTTGCGGTGAAGGAGGGCCCTAGCCAATGGCGTGGCTTCTTACCTCTTTTAAATTGTGGGAGCAGCCTGCTCTTACCTCCTGTGGCATATTTAATAATGTCATCCAGGGATGCTCCAAAAAAGTCTGTCGCCCTTAAAGGGCAATCCATCAGGGCCCTCTGGAAAGATTGGTCCGCCGACCAACCTTTTAGCCAGAGCAGACGGCGTAACACCACTGCATAGCTTGAGGCTCCGGACAGCAGAGAAATAGTGTCCAAGGCTGATTCGCAGACAATTTTAAGGCCCAGTTCGGACTGTCCGACCGGCCACGGTCCGCACCTTCTGATGTGTCAGAACCAGGGCCATGAGCCGTAGCTGGGCCCGGCTCTGCATCAGAGTTATCCCCAGAAGATGGCGGGGGGAGGGGGCACCTCGCCGCTTCCACCTTGGCAACAACCAGGACGCCGACCTAGCGTCTACTGACACAGCGGGTGCAGAAGCACCAGATGCCAATTCAGGTGTATCAGGGTGACAAGCATCTGCTTCTGATGTCATGCTGACCCACGCACCTGACACAAGGACTCCAGTTCAAGGTACCAACAGCCCAGTCTTCTCCTTAGCTAGGCAGAAAAAACTGATCTGCTTAGTGCAGGCTGAGGGGATATAGCCAGTAGGACCGCCCCCTGGGCGGGGGCTGTTCAGCTTTGAAGTTGTTAATACTTTCTGCCTAGTCACTCCTGAAGGACGGCTAATACCCACTTTGTCAAGATTAAGGCTTTGTTCGTCCATGAATGAAAGAGAAAAGAGGGAAAAGAGAGAAAAGAGAGAGAGAGGAATGGATAGATGGAGAGGGATGGATGGATAGATGGAGAGGGATGGATGGATAGAGAGAGAGGGATGGATAGGGATGGATGGATAGAGAGAGAGAGGGATGGATAGGGATGGATGGATAGAGAGAGAGGGATGGATAGAGAGAGGGATGGATAGGGATGGATGGATAGAGAGAGAGAGAGAGTTAAAACACAAAATAAATCTATCTACAAGCACACTGGTCTCTCAAAGAATGGCTGAAATAGATAATATTTGTTTTTCATACATTGTGGGCATTTGGGAGGGTGTCCTGAGGTTATCCGTAAAAAAAAATGCTCATAAACGCGGCATGTAAAAGTGGCAAAATTGACGTTTTTAACCATCGGTTACAAGCTGTCAGGGTTCAGAAGTGATTTTCAAACGTCCCGTGTACATGAAGCCTTACACACAGTTCCTCATCCATCTCTTACCTGCAGTGACTTATCCCTCTTTATTATATGGAGAGACACATACCTCTCTATTACATGCCCCTTATAGATTTCTATGTCTTTTTTATATGGAGAGACACATACCTCTCTATTACATGCCCCTTATAGATTTCTATGTCTTTATTATATGGAGAGACACATACCTCTCTATTACATGCCCCTTATAGATTTCTATGTCTTTAATATATGGAGAGACACATACCTCTCTATTACACATAGTGCCAACGCTGTATCCTGACCTAGGCCAACAAGGCCCAGGCCTAGGGCAGCACTTTGCAGGGGGGCAGCACAGAAAGAGTCCCCGCCGGTTTGCGCTACACTGTTAAGCCCTGTACACACGGTCGGATTTCCATCGGACTTTTCCGTGGTTTTTTGTCCGAACGGAGTTGGTCGGGAACACCTATAGCATACACACGCTCGGACTTTTCTGACAACTTTCTTAAAACTTCTTACAACATCACTTGTTTTTTCTGCTCTTTTCTGATCTTTACTGCCACCCTTTGGTCAACTTCTGCTATTGTTGGTTGCTTTTAACATTGGTTGTTTTGTCCATCGGACAAAAGTCCTATGGTTTTCTGTACACACGGCAGGACTTTGCTCCATAGGACTTTTGTTGGGCAAAAGTTTGTCCGTTCGCAGACCCAACTTTTGTTCGATGAAAACAAAACCAAACTCAAAAAAGTTTGTCCGATGGAGCGTACACACGGTCGGATTGTTGGTCCAACTTGCTTAAAACTAAGTTTGTTGGGCAAAAGTCCGACCGTGTGTACGGGCCTTTAGTGTAGCGCCAGTCATATGGGGTGGACTGGGCTGAGAGGCAAATTAGTCTAGCGCCCCCATAAAGCGGCCGCACTGCTTCTAGTATGCGGGCGGCCAGCATTCCGCAACTGTGGGGGGCGCTGCTTATAATTTTGACTGTCCTATCATCCTGGATCACAAACCTTCCTCACTGTGCTGTATATTTTCTGCTGCACCATTGGCATGGTTATATCTTCTTGGTCCTCTCCATAAAATTATCAGAAATTTGTGCTTAAAAACATAACTATACGCAACACTTTTCTTTCCATTTTGGATAGAGTAAGGGAGGATTATAGCCCCTGTCAGTTTATTTTTTACCATCCCTGTCCCATTGCAGAGATTTCCCTTCACTTCCTGCCCCATAGCCAAACAGGAAGTGAGAGAGGAAATCTATGCAAATTAAGGGAATCCATTGCCCCCACCACCAGGCCCTCAGAACTAGTGTCCCCACTGGAAAATTTCAGGGCGGGTCTTAAACAGAAAGGGGTGTGGCCTTGACAGGAAGGGGTGGGTCATATTTAAATTAGGGGTGCACGATTTTAGTCAGGCCTAGGGCAGCACAAAACCTAAATACACTTCTGATATACAGAGAGAACACATGTCACACCTCTATATCTGGGTATATATGGGGGATATAGTATATAGAGATATACTGTATATAGGACAGTGTGTATATATAGTATATACCAGGGGTGCGCATCTTCACTGGTCTCACGATTCGATTCAATTACGATTATCTGGTAAGCGATTCGATTCCGAGATGCATCACGATTACCGACGAGCTCCCACTTCCGCTTGAGCCACCTAGGCGTCCCTTCCTCCCTGCGATCTTCTGGGGCACATCACAGGTCCCAGAAGATTGCCCGGCTATGCAGGACAGCGCAGTGAGACATGCGCACCCGGCTGTGAAGCTGCAAGCTGTCACAGCCAGATGCCTACAGTAGTATTGCCAGCGCTGTGGACAGGTGGGGGAGAGAATGGAGGGTTCGGGTGGCCACGTCGCTGGATTGTGGGACAGGTGAGTGTCTTTCTGCACACACATGTGGAATGGCGACAAACTACGGTACCTAAAAATCTCCATAGGCAAAATCTCCATAATGGTTACCAGGTTAGAGTTACAGAGGAGGTCTAGTGTTAGAATTATTTCTCTCGCTCTGACGATCGCGGCGATACCTCACATGTGTGATTTGAACACCATTTACATATGCGGGCGCGGGCGCAGCATGAGTATGTGTTTTCTTTGCTCCGCAAGCTCGCGGGGACAGGGAGGCTTTAAAAAAACTTTTTTTTTTTTTTTTTTACATTGTGTTTAAAAAAAAAAAAAAAAAAAAAGTTTGATCACTTTTATTGCTGTCACAAGTAGTGATGAGCCGAACACCCCCGGGTTCGGTTCGCACCAGAACCCGCGAACGGACCGAACGTTCGTACGAATGTTAGAACCCTATTAAATACAATGGATGCGAACGTTCGAATTCTAAAGTGCTAATTATAACGACTATTATGCATGTTATTGTCCTAAAAAGGGTTTGGGAACCCGGGTTCTGCACCAGGGGACATGTATCAATGCAAAAAGAAGTTTTAAAAACGGTCGTTTTTCGGGAGCAGTCATTTTAATGATGCATAAAGTGAAAAAAAAAAGTCAAATATTCCTTTAAATATCGTACCTGGGGGGTGTCTAAAGTATGCCTGTGAAGTGCCACGTGTTTCCCGTGTTTAGAACTGTCCCTGCACAAAATGACACTTCTAAAGGAAAAAAAAGCCATTTAAAACTGCTTGCGGCTTTAATGTAATGTCTGGTCCCGGTAATATGGATGAAAATCTTTAAGAAAAATGGCATAGCTACCCCATGACCCCCCCCCCACCCCAGCCCATTACCAGCCCCTTTGGGTCTTGTATGGATATTAAGGGGAACACCGCACACAAAATAAAAAAGGCCCTATATACTCTGAACAGCCGTATACAGGCGGTGCATACAAGACAGGGACTGTAGGTTTGTTCTTATGTAGAATGTGTTTGTAATTTTGAACAGGTACATTGTTTAAGTGTAGCTCCAGCCCAAAAATCTATTTTTAAACTTTTTGGAAAACATAGGTAAGGGTTATCACCCCTGTAACATTTGTTTTGCTGTCTGTGCCCCTGTTCAGAACATTTCACCTCACTTTCCGTCCCAATGACAACTGTTTTTGAAATGTGGTGTTTTTCTTGAAACAAGGATTGGTGATAAAGCATCAGTACAGAGGAGACACCTTTCTCCCATATTAATTCTTACAGGAGAGAATTTTCCTTCCTAGGGGTAGATTTCCTCTCACTTCCTGTTGTCTTCTTGCGTTTGCAAGTAGGAGTCGTTTGTAAGTTGGATGTTTGAAAGTAGGGACCTGCCGTATATACTCTGCAGAAATAGGCCCCTTAGGTGTTGGTGTTGGCACAACACTGTAAGCACTCACAGTTACTCTTGGTTGGTGCTGGAACGCCCTGCTGTCAACTATTATATCAGGAATTGTAATTACATATAATTGTTGAACAGTGGTAGTAAAAATTGGGCCTTTGATGGTGGTGCTGGTGCCACAACACTGTAAGCCCTGACAGTTACTCTTGGTGGGTGCAGCAATGGGCCCTGCTGTGAATTATTAGATCAAGAATTGTAATTGCATGCCCCTGTTGAACAGGGGCTGAAAAATTGGGCCTTTCGTGGTGGTGGTGGTGGTGGTGGTGTTGCCACAACACTGTAAGCCCTCAGAGTTACTCTTGGTGGGTGCAGGAATGGGCCCTGCTGTGAATTATTAGATCAAGAATTGTAATTACATGCCCCTTTTGAACAGGGGCTGAAAAATTGGGCCTTTCGTGGTGGTGGTGGTGGTGGCGTTGCCACAACACTGTAAGCCCTCAGAGTTACTCTTGGTGGGTGCAGCAATGGGCCCTGCTGTGAATTATTAGATCAAGAATTGTAATTACATGCCCCTGTTGAACAGGGGCTGAAAAATTGGGCCTTAGGCACTGGTGGCACAACACTGCAACCCCTCACAGATACTGTACTTGGAGCACAGCAATGAGCCCTGTTGCAAAGTATTGCTTCAAAAATTGTAATGACACGCCCCTGTTAAACAGGGGCTGAAAAATTGGGCCTTAGGCACTGGTCGCACAACACTCCAACCCCTCACAGATACTGTACTTGGAGCACAGCAATGAGCCCTGTTGCAAAGTATTGCTTCAAAAATTGTAATTACACGCCCCTGTTAAACAGGGGCTGAAAAATTGGGCCTTAGCCACTGGTGGCGGCACCCATAAACAAAAATGATCTTCCAAGCTATCATCATCAATCGTATCATTGAGGACTCGGAGGAGGAGGATAGCCAGTCAACATAACAGCACAGGCACTCAGCATCAGCATCAGTCTTGAAGGGATGTGACATGTTAAAATCAATTAGTCTGTTATATCAGCATCAGGTGTGTGGTAGCTGGTGGTGATCCAAGACTGGTTCATCTTGATGAAAGTCAGTCGATCAACCGAGTCGGTGGACAGGCGCACCCTGTGATCCGTGACAAATCCTCCAGCAGCACTGAATGTGCGTTCCGAAAGAACGCTGGATGCAGGACAGGCCAGTAGCTCAATTGCATACTGTGCAAGCTCTGGCCAGTGATCCATCCTCAAGACCCAGTAAGCCAGAGGATTTTCGGTGGGGAAGGTGTCCAAGTCTGACCTTGCCCCTAGATATTCCTGCACCATGTTTATCAGACGCTGGCGATGGTTGCTGGAACCGATCATACTTTGGGGCTGCGGACTAAAGAATTGTCTGAACGCATCGGTCAGACGGCCACCTTCCCCACCGCTCCTTCTTTGACTGGCCGAAGCCTCAGCAACTCGTTGTCCAGGACCAGGAGTTTGTAACCTCCCAGTCTCTGGGAACGCGTTGCACAGACCTTTCTGCAAGGCCTCCCGGAGTTGTCTCATCCTCTGCTCCCTCTGCGACGGTAACATAAGGTCCGCAACCTTACCCTTGTACCGTGGATCAAGGAGAGTGGCCAGCCAGTAATGGTCCCTCTCCTTGATCCGAAGAATACGAGGATCCTTCCGCAGACTTTGCAGGATCAGGGAGGCCATGCAGCGTAGGTTAGCTGAGGCATTCGGTCCGGAGTCCTCTGGGTCACTAAGGACGACATGATCCGCAGCCACCTCCTCCCAGCCACGTACAAGTCCACTGGTTTCTTGGGACTGTAAATCATCCCTAAAAGACTGCTGCTGATGATGCTGAGTGCCAGCCTCCACCTCCATGCTGACACAATCCTCCTCCTCCTCCTCCTCCTCTTCCTGTGCGATGGGTGGGACAGAAGGAACACTGTCTGGGTAAAGGGGGCCTTGAGAGGCAAGGAAGTCCTCCTCTTCCTGCCTCTGTTCTGCCTCAAGTGCCCTGTCCATTATTCCACGCAGCGTGTGCTCCAACAGGTGGACAAGAGGTACAGTGTCACTGATGCATGCACTGTCACTGCTCACCATCCTCGTGGCCTCCTCAAATGGTGCCAGGACATTGCATGCATCCCTGATCATGCCCCACTGGCGTGGAGAAAAAAAACCAAGCTCCCCTGACCCTGTTCTGGTGCCGTAGTCGCACAGGTACTCATTGATGGCCCTCTGCTGCGTGTGCAGCCGCTGCAGCATGGCCAACGTTGAGTTCCACCTGGTGGGCATGTCACATATAAGGCGGTTCTTGGGCAGGTTCAACTCCTTTTGCAGCTCAGCCAGGCGAGCACTGGCATTATAAGATCTGCGGAAATGCACACAGACTTTCCTGGCCTGCCTCAGGACATCCTGTAAGCCCGGGTACCTGCCCAAGAACCGCTGTACCACCAGGTTAAGGACGTGAGCCACACAGGGCACATGGGTCAGTTGTCCCTGTCGGAGGGCGGAGAGGAGGTTGGTGCCATTGTCGCAAACCACCATTCCTGGCTTAAGCTGGCGTGGCGTCAACCACCTCTCGGCCTGGCCCTGCAGAGCAGACAGGACCTCTGCCCCAGTGTGGCTTCTGTCCCCCAAACACACCAGCGCAAGCACGGCATGGCATCTTTTTGCCTGCGTACTTGCGTAGCCCCTTGAACGGCTACGGAGCACCGCTGGTTCAGAGGACAAAGCACAGGAAGAGGCCATGGAGGAAGAAGAAGAGGAGGGGGTGGAGGAGAGAGGTGTGTCACAACCAGTAGTAGCATTTTGGAGGCGTGGCGGTGGAACAACCTCCAACACTACTGCACCTTGTCCTGCATCCTTCCCAGCTGCCAAAAGAGTGACCCAATGGGCCGTGAAAGAAAGGTAACGTCCCTGTCCATGCCTGCTGGACCATGAGTCAGCGGTAATATGCACCTTACCGCTGACCGCCCTGTCCAGCGAGGCCAAGACATTGCCTTCCACATGCCGGTAGAGAGCCGGAATAGCCTTCCGTGAGAAAAAGTGGCGTTTGGGAACCTGCCACTGAGGAACCGCACATTGCACAAACTCACGGAAGGGGGCCGAGTCTACCAACTAAAAAAGGCAGCAGTTGAAGCGCTAGCAATTTAGCCAAGCTAGCATTCAACCGCTGGGCATGTGGATGGCTGGGAGTGAACTTCTTTCGACGGTCCAGCAGCTGGGGCAGGGAAATTTGCCTGCTAGAATCGGACGTCGGTGTACTGCTAGCAGAGTGGCCGCAAGTACTTGGCTGTGACACACCTAATTCTACACCTTCATTCCTCTCAGTGCATGTTTCAGAGAGGACTGAAGTTATAGTGGGGTTGGAGATCCCAGCTGATGCGGTGCAAGGAGAGGTCCGCTTTGTTCTTTGGTGTGGGTCTTTGAGGTAGGCTTGCCAACGAGCTGCATGGCAGGTCAACATATGTCTGGTCAGGCATGGGGTACCCAAGCGGCTGATGTTTTGGCCACGCGATATACGCTTGAGACATATGTTGCAAACAGCAGCTGTGCGATCTGATGCACTAGCCTCAAAAAAGGCCCACACCAAAGAACTTTTTGAATGACGGGCAGAGGCAGCGCCCTGCACAGGCGGAGCTCTGCGGTGTGATTCCGTCGGTGTACTGCCCTTACGCTGGCCACCAAAGGGCATCCTGCCTCGTTGGAGATGTGCCTCCTCCTCATCCTCCTCCTCCTCCTCTCTCCTATTAGGCACCCACGTGGAGTCAGTGACCTCATCATCCCCTCCCTCCTCATCACTGGAGCCAATCTGGCAGTATGCTGCAGCTGCTGGAACATGACTGCCAGATTGGTGTCCTTCTTGAGCATCCCCTCTGTCTGCTCTCACGCTACTGCCTTCCTGTAGCTGGGTTTCATCATCAGACCCTTTGAAACGCTGGGCATCCTCCTGGAGCATGTACCCAACACTGTGCTCAAACAGTTCGGGGGACTCCTCAGGAGGAGGACATGGTGGGTCTAGGGAAGGAGTGACTGATGATGAGTCTGACATTGATACCAGGGAAGAGGACGCTTTGGCAGCTGCTTTGCCAGTACCCTGAGCCTGGGTGAGAGAGGATGAGGAGGAGGAGGAGGGCTTGGTCATCCACTCTACCAAGTCTTCGGCATGATGTGGCTCAACATGTCCAGCTGCCGAAAAGAAGGACAAGCGTGTCCCATGGCCATGTGCTGATGACAATGCACCGCGTCCACGACCAGCACTGTTGCCCCCAGACACAGAGCCTGCTTGCCCTCTTTTATTGCCTCCTGACTGTCTGCCTCTCCTTGTTTGCCTTCCAGACATTCTAATGGATGGCCTGCAGGGAGATGGGAAAAAAGCAATAAGGGCTACCTTCAGGTGTCCTTCTCTGTCCCTTTACTTAAGGATTTCTAAATATGGTTGAGGATGATTGCTTTCGCACAGAATAGCACAATGACAATTTCCCTGACTGTCCAAAAAACAAGGATTTCAAAGATGGTTGATGAGGAATGCTTTAGCACAGTATAGCACAAGGAGAATTTCCCTCACTGTCCTTCCCTGTCCCTACAAACAAGGATTAGCACAGTAAAACACACTGACACTCTCCCTACCTATAGTTTTCTGTCCCTATAAAAAATGTTTTTTTAAAGATGGTTGATGATCAATGCTTTAGCACAGTATAGCACAAGGAGAATTTCCCTCACTGTCCTTCCCTGTCCCTACAAACAAGGATTAGCACAGTAAAACACACTGACACTCTCCCTACCTATAGTTTTCTGTCCCTAGAAAAAATGTTTTTTTAAAGATGGTTGATGATCAATGCTTTAGCACAGTATAGCACAAGGAGAATTTCCCTCACTGTCCTTCCCTGTCCCTACAAACAAGGATTAGCACAGTAAAACACACTGACACTCTCCCTACCTATAGTTTTCTGTCCCTAGAAAAAATGTTTTTTTAAAGATGGTTGATGATCAATGCTTTAGCACAGTATAGCACAAGGATAATTTCCCTCACTGTCCTTCCCTGTCCCTACAAACAAGGATTAGCACAGTAAAACACACTGACACTCTCCCTACCTATAGTTTTCTGTCCCTAGAAAAAATGTTTTTTTAAAGATGGTTGATGATCAATGCTTTAGCACAGTATAGCACAAGGAGAATTTCCCTCACTGTCCTTCCCTGTCCCTACAAACAAGGATTAGCACAGTAAAACACACTGACACTCTCCCTACCTATAGTTTTCTGTCCCTATAAAAAAAGTTTTTTTAAAGATGGTTGATGATCAATGCTTTAGCACAGTATAGCACAAGGAGAATTTCCCTCACTGTCCTTCCCTGTCCCTACAAACAAGGATTAGCACAGTAAAACACACTGACACTCTCCCTACCTATAGTTTTCTGTCCCTAGAAAAAATGTTTTTTTAAAGATGGTTGATGATCAATGCTTTAGCACAGTATAGCACAAAGAGAATTTCCCTCACTGTCCTTCCCTGTCCCTACAAACAAGGATTAGCACAGTAAAACACACTGACACTCTCCCTACCTATAGTTTTCTGTCCCTATAAAAAATGTTTTTTTAAAGATGGTTGATGATCAATGCTTTAGCACAGTATAGCACAAGGAGAATTTCCCTCACTGTCCTTCCCTGTCCCTACAAACAAGGATTAGCACAGTAAAACACACTGACACTCTCCCTACCTATAGTTTTCTGTCCCTAGAAAAATTTTTTTTTAAAGATGGTTGATGATCAATGCTTTAGCACAGTATAGCACAAGGAGAATTTCCCTCACTGTCCTTCCCTGTCCCTACAAACAAGGATTAGCACAGTAAAACACACTGACACTCTCCCTACCTATAGTTTTCTGTCCCTAGAAAAAATGTTTTTTTAACCACTTCCCTACCCAGCCATAGTAATATGACGTCCACAGATGGGATCTCCCATCCTGGGTGGACGTCATATGACGTCCTCTGCTTTGTAGGGGAATATCTGAATGATGCCTGCAGCTAGAGGCATCATTCAGATATCCTTTTGTTCTGCCAGCGATTCTCTGCACCATAAGAACGATCATTCCGCCGCTTGATCGTTCTTATAGGCGGCGGGAGGGGGCACCCCCCCTCCCGCCGCCATCCAATGCTTCGCCGGCTCTCCCAGGTACCGTTGTGTTCCTTAGGACACAGCAGTTCCCTGATGGGGGTAAATGAGTGGCGGCGGAGCAGCAGCGGCGGGCAGCGGAGCGGCTTACCGGCTCCCATATGCAGAGCTGCAGCAGCGGCGTGCACGGCGCCCGCGTGCGCCCCCGGGGGCGCGCAGCGCGGCGATCTGGGATCCGGTGTGTCCCTCTGGACACACCGATTCAAGTAATGTGGCGGCGGGCGGCGGAGATTCCGGTATAAACTTACCGGAATTGATGATGCAGAGCTGCGCAGCGGCGTGCACGGCGCCCGCGCGCCCCCCGGGGGCGCGCAGCGCGGCGATCGGGGCTGAGGTTTTTCCCTTGGATACAGCCCAGCCTCGATCAGGGTAAAGAGCCAATGAAATTGGCTCTTTACCACGTGACCGGCTGTGTCCAATCACAGCAGGTCACTAAATGTAAACAAAACACACAATTGTGTGTAACTCACTGTTGCCTGGTTCTCCTCTTCACACACCTGTGAGGAGGAGATCAGCTAACAGTGAGTTACACATATGTTATACACATATACATATGTACTACTGTGCCCAGATTGCCCCCCCTAAATAAAGAGTACCTGTCATCTAGTACCTGCCACCAGATCACCAGCCACCCACCTGTCCATCAGGAGTACCTGTCCATCAGGAGTACCCGCCACCTCACCTGAGTACCCGCCACCTCAGAGTACCCGCCACCAGTCCATCAGGAGTACCTGTCCATCAGGAGTAACTGTCCATCAGGAGTACCCGCCACCTCACCTGAGTACCCGCCACCTCAGAGTACCCGCCACCAGTCCATCAGGAGTACCTGTCCATCAGGAGTACCTGTCCATCAGCAGTACCCGCCACCTCACCTGAGTACCCGCCACCTCAGAGTACCCGCCACCAGTCCATCAGGAGTACCTGTCCATCAGGAGTACCCGCCACCTCACCTGAGTACCCGCCACCTCAGAGTACCCGCCACCAGTCCATCAGGAGTACCTGTCCATCAGGAGTACCTGTCCATCAGGAGTACCCGCCACCTCACCTGAGTACCCGCCACCAGTCCATCAGGAGTAACTGTCTATCAGCAGTACCCGCCACCTCACCTGAGTACCCGCCACCTCAGAGTACCCGCCACCAGTCCATCAGGAGTACCTTTCCATCAGGAGTACCTGTCCATCAGCAGTACCCGCCACCTCACCTGAGTACCCGCCACCTCAGAGTACCCGCCACCAGTCCATCAGGAGTACCTGTCCATCAGGAGTACCCGCCACCTCACCTGAGTACCCGCCACCTCAGAGTACCCACCACCAGTCCATCAGGAGTACCTGTCCATCAGGAGTACCTGTCCATCAGCAGTACCCGCCACCTCAGAGTACCCGCCACCAGTCCATCAGGAGCACCTGTCCATCAGGAGTACCCGCCACCTCACCTGAGTACCCGCCACCAGTCCATCAGGAGTACCTGTCCATCAGCAGTACCCGCCACCTCACCTGAGTACCCGCCACCTCAGAGTACCCGCCACCAGTCCATCAGAAGTACCTGTCCATCAGGAGTACCTGTCCATCAGGTGTACCCGCCACCTCACCAGGAGTACCCGCCACCTCACCAGGAGTACCCGCCACCAGTCCATCAGGAGTACCTGTCCATCAGGAGTACCCACCACCTCACCAGAGTACCCGCCACCTCACCAGAGTACCCACCACCAATCCATCAGGAGTACCTGTCCATTAGAGTACCCGCCACCTCACCAGAGAACCTGCCACCAGAGTACCTGCCACCTCACCAGCGTACCCACTATGTCCAGAAAGGTGTACACCCCAGAAGAAGCATATCAAATACTCAGTCTGACCGATGAGAGCAACGGGGAGCTCTCACCGCTCAGTTCTGATTCCGATTCTGGTTCGGAATATGAACCCCCCGAAGGCAGCACATCCGGATCCGAATTAGAGGAGGACACAGTCCGTCCAAAAAGAAGACGGTCTGAACACCAGGCAGCGACCAGCAGTGCCAACGGCGGTAGACCCCAGGAGGCGAGGTCCAGTGCAAGCGCTGCTAGACCCCAGGAGGAAAGGCCCAGTGCAAGCGCTGCTAGACCCCAGGAGGAAAGGCCCAGTGCAAGTACACGCCAAAGAAGTAGGACCCGAACCCAGCTTCCAGATGGCTTGGCAAACCCATTGTGGCTGCCTTCTACCTCAGGGTCAGCCACGATCCCCCCTTTTACAGCACAGCCAGGTGTGCAGGTCAACACTGAGGGTTTTTCCAAACTTGATTTTTTTAATTTATTTTTCCCTGATGAATTGGTTCAAGGCATTGTGGAGCAAACTAATCTTTTTGCTCAACAATTCATTGAAAACAACCCCAGCTCCAGCTATGCCCGCCCTTTTGAATGGAGACCCCTAACAGTGGTGGAGCTTAGATTGTTTTTAGGCCTAACGTTTAACACGGGGCTTACAAAAAAAATGAAATGAATAGGTATTGGTCGAAGAAACCCATCCACCATATGCCAATTTTTACATCGGCCATGTCCAGGTCCCGATACGAACTTATAATGCGGTTCCTGCATTTCAGTGACAACTCACAGTGCCCCCCCCGAGATCACCCAAACTTTGACAAATTATATAAAATTCGCCCCCTAATTAATTTTTTTTCCAAGAAGTTTGCCGAACTTTATGTCCCTGACCAAAACATTTCTGTGGACGAATCCCTGGTGCATTTCACAGGCCGGCTGGGAATCAAGCAATATATCCCCAGTAAGCGGGCGAGGTACGGCTTGAAGCTCAACAAGCTCTGTGAAAGCGCCACTGGTTATGTGCACTCATTCCGCATGTACGAAGGCAAAGATTCCCAGCTCGAGCCCCCTGAGTGTCCATCGTACATGGGAATAAGTGGAAAAATTGTTTGGGATTTGGTATTTCCACTCCTCCAAAAGGGGTATCATATTTATATGGACAACTATTATACCAGCCTGCCCCTTCTCCGCCACCTCTACCTAAAAAAAACTCTGGCGTGTGGTACAACAAGAATAAACAGAAAGGGCTTCCCACAGCGTCTTGTCACCACAACCATTCAAAAGGGGGAATCGGCAAGCTTGAGGAACGAGGAAGTGTTGGCTGTGAAGTGGAGGGATAGGAAAGATGTGTACATCATGTCCACCATCCACGATGACACCTCGGTGGAACTTCACAGAAGACGCAGTACCGTTCGCAAGCCTTCCTGCATCAATGAGTACAATAAATTCATGGGGGGTGTGGATTTAAATGATCAAATGTTGCAGCCCTATCTTTCAACCCGAAAATCCCTCTTCTGGTATAAAAAAATCGCAATTTACTTTTTTCATTTGGCCCTGTTAAATTCTTTCATAGTCTACCAAAAATCCACACATAGACCCACCACCTTCATGAGATTTATTGAAGACATTGTCACTGCCCTGATCTACCAACAAACATCCCCCCCAGAAAGCATTCACTCAGATTGTGTCAGCAGACTACATGAGCGCCATTTTTCAGACCATATTCCACCATCACGATCCGGAAGACGACGGCAAAAAAAATGTCGGGTGTGCACCAGAAGAGGAATTAGGAAAGACACCAGCTTCCATTGTCCCGACTGTCCCTCCCAACCTGGCCTTTGCATCGGAAAATGCTTCAAGCGATATCACACTCTCGAAAACTATTAGCCCATATTTCTAATACTGCCATTTCCCCGTTTTCAATATGTCCTGAATATTTCCCTGCCTCAACCAACCATATCATTGTCTTCCATGTGAACTGACCCTGGCCTGTTTCTCGACTATGTCTCTGCCTACCGTCTGCATTGTTTATCCGCCATGTTTCTGCCTTTCACGTGAACTGACCCTGGACTGTATGGATTATGCCTCTGCCTACCGTTTATTTCTGCCTTTTACCTGCACTGACCTCGGCCTGTTGACCATGTTTTTGCCTGCCCCCTTGGACTGATCTTTCACCCTGCTACACAGGGGTCTCACATATGTGAGGGGCTCCAGAATAGTGTTCTGAGTTCAGAAAATCAGTTTTTGGTTTTCTGTGTTCCCAGAACAGGGTCTGGTTGTCCGGAGGCTTCAAAGCGATTTGGGTGGGAGAAGCCTCTACCCCTGTCCCCATTCTTTCCTGACCGTTGCCCTAAGCTTGATGGTCCTGCCTGCTCCCTGGACAAATACTCTGGCTGTGCTGACCATACCTCTGCCTGCTGCATGTACTAACTATGGACAGTATTCCTGCCTGCTGCATGGACGATCCTTTGTTCCTTTTGCTACTGCTGACCACATCTCTGCCTGCTATCTGGACCAATGCTTTGGCTGTGCTGACATCATCTCTACCTGTACTGACTATTCCTGCCTGCTGCCTGTTTTGCTGTCGCTGTCCACGTTCCTGCCTGCTGCCTGGACCGATGCTCTCCTCTTTGGACCACTGCACTACTAAAACCGCAGGTAATCTTTTCTTTACCCTTTTTCTCAGAAGAATGTATTTTGGTTTATAATTGGTATGTACAGTACATGCTATGTTTTAGAAATATGAAGGGCCTTCAACAATGTGATAGGTTGTCAGGAATTTATGTGTGTAATTTATGCTCCTAGAACACATGACGGTGCTACTTAGATGTTAGGCCTCTGTATTTGGCCAGGCTGTGTAAAAGTCTCACACATTTGGTATCGCCATACTCAGGAGGAGTAGCAGAATGTATTTTGGGGTGTCACTTTTGCTATGTACATGCTATGTGTTGGTAATATCTTATAAATGGACAACTTTGTATAAAAAAAATGCGTTTTCATTTTTTTCCCACATATTCCAAAAACTTCTGGAAAAAAATGAACCGTTCAAAAGACTCATTATGCCTCATAGATTATACGTTGGGGTGTTAGCTTTCCAAAATGGGGTCATTTTATGGGAGTTTCCATTGTCCTGGTGCTCCAGGGTCTTCAAAACTGTAATAGGTGGTTGAGAAATGAGATGTGTAATTTATGCTCCTAGAATGCCTGAAGGTGCTATTTCAATGTTGGGCCTCTGTATTTGGCCAGGCTGTGTAAAAGTCTCACACATTTGGTATCGCCATACTCAGGAGGAGTAGCAGAATGTATTTTGGGGTGTCATTCTTGCTATGTACATGCTATGTGTTGGTAATATCTTATAAATGGACAACTTTGTATAAAAAAATGCGGTTTCATTTTTTTCCCACATATTCCAAAAACTTCTGGAAAAAAATGAACCATTCAAAAGACTCATTATGCCTCATAGATTATACGTTGGGGTGTTAGCTTTCCAAAATGGGGTCATTTTATGGGCGTTTCTATTGTCCTGGTGCTCCAGGGCCTTCAAAACTGTAATAGGTGGTTGAGAAATGAGATGTGTAATTTATGCTCCTAGAATGCCTAAAGGGGCTATTTCAATGTTGGGCCTCTGTATTTGGCCAGGCTGTGTAAAAGTCTCACACATTTGGTATCGCCATACTCAGGAGGAGTAGCAGAATGTATTTTGGGGTGTAATTTTTGCTATGTACATGCTATGTGTTGGTAATATCTTATAAATGGACAACTTTGTATAAAAAAAATGCGTTTTCATTTTTTTCCCACATATTCCAAAAACTTCTGGAAAAAAATGAACCGTTCAAAAGACTCATTATGCCTCATAGATTATACGTTGGGGTGTTAGCTTTCCAAAATGGGGTCATTTTATGGGCATTTCCATTGTCCTGGTGCTCAAGGGGTCTTCAAAACTGTAATAGGTGGTTGAGAAATGAGATGTGCAATTTATGCTCCTAGAATGCCTGAAGGTGCTATTTCAATGTTGGGCCTCTGTATTTGGACAGGCTGTTTAAAAGTCTCACACATTTGGTATCGCCATACTCAGGAGTAGGGATGAGCTTCGTGTTCGAGTCGAACATACGTTCGACTCGAACATTGGCTGTTCGATCGTTCGACGAAGATCGAACGATTTGGGCCGTTCGCGCCAAATTCGAGTGACGCGAACGGCCCACAATGCACTACGCCATCGCAGTGTCATCCAGGCGCTGTGATTGGCCAAGCATGCACTGTGACCCCGCATGCTTGGCCAATCACAGCGCCGGCAGCGAGGAGAGCAATGATTGGCCACAGGCAGGATGCCTGTGGCCAATTATTGCTGAGGGTGTTTAGTACACGCCCCACACTATAAAAGGCCGCCAGCACGGCGGCCTAGTGTAGTGTGTTCCGGAGCAGGGATAGAGTAGCATAGGCAGGGACAGTGACTGTTATTTCTTTCTTGCTTAACCTGGATTCCTTTAGTTTAGGGAAAGAGAAGGATAGGTAGGGAGAGTGTCAGTGTGTTTTGTGCTTCTGCTATAGTGTGCTTAAAAAAAAACATTTATTCTAGGGACAGAAAACTCTAGGTAGGGACAGTGTCAGTTTCTTTCACTCTGCAAGTCCTTGTTTCCAGGGACCTGGAAGGACAGTGAGTGAATTGTCCTTTTGCTATATTGTGATTAAAAAAAACATTTATTCTAGGGACAGAAAACTCTAGGTAGGGACAGTGTCAGTTTCTTTCACTCTGCAAGTCCTTGTTTCCAGGGACCTGGAAGGACAGTGAGTGAATTGTCCTTTTGCTATATTGTGATTAAAAAAAACATTTATTCTAGGGACAGAAAACTCTAGGTAGGGACAGTGTCAGTTTCTTTCACTCTGCAAGTCCTTGTTTCCAGGGACCTGGAAGGACAGTGAGTGAATTGTCCTTTTGCTATATTGTGATTAAAAAAAACATTTATTCTAGGGACAGAAAACTCTAGGTAGGGACAGTGTCAGTTTCTTTCACTCTGCAAGTCCTTGTTTCCAGGGACCTGGAAGGACAGTGAGTGAATTGTCCTTTTGCTATATTGTGATTAAAAAAAACATTTTTTTCTAGGGACAGAAAACTGTAGGTAGGGAGAGTATTTTTTTTCTTTCACTCTGCAAGTCCTTGTTTCCAGGGACCTGTAAGGACAGTGAGTTAATTGTCCTTGTGCTATATTGTGCTGAAAAAAACATTTATTCCAGGGACAGAAAACTCTAGGTAGGGACAGTGTCAGTTTCTTTCACTCTGCAAGTCCTTGTTTCCAGGGACCTGGAAGGACAGTGAGTGAATTGTCCTTTTGCTATATTGTGATTAAAAAAAACATTTTTTTCTAGGGACAGAAAACTGTAGGTAGGGAGAGTGTTTTTTTTCTTTCACTCTGCAAGTCCTTGTTTCCAGGGACCTGTAAGGACAGTGAGTTAATTTTCCTTGTGCTATATTGTGATTAAAAAAAACATTTATTCTAGGGACAGAAAACTCTAGGTAGGGACAGTGTCAGTTTCTTTCACTCTGCAAGTCCTTGTTTCCAGGGACCTGGAAGGACAGTGAGTGAATTGTCCTTTTGCTATATTGTGATTAAAAAAAACATTTATTCTAGGGACAGAAAACTCTAGGTAGGGACAGTGTCAGTTTCTTTCACTCTGCAAGTCCTTGTTTCCAGGGACCTGGAAGGACAGTGAGTGAATTGTCCTTTTGCTATATTGTGATTAAAAAAAACATTTATTCTAGGGACAGAAAACTCTAGGTAGGGACAGTGTCAGTTTCTTTCACTCTGCAAGTCCTTGTTTCCAGGGACCTGGAAGGACAGTGAGTGAATTGTCCTTTTGCTATATTGTGATTAAAAAAAACATTTATTCTAGGGACAGAAAACTCTAGGTAGGGACAGTGTCAGTTTCTTTCACTCTGCAAGTCCTTGTTTCCAGGGACCTGGAAGGACAGTGAGTGAATTGTCCTTTTGCTATATTGTGATTAAAAAAAACATTTATTCTAGGGACAGAAAACTCTAGGTAGGGACAGTGTCAGTTTCTTTCACTCTGCAAGTCCTTGTTTCCAGGGACCTGGAAGGACAGTGAGTGAATTGTCCTTTTGCTATATTGTGATTAAAAAAAACATTTTTTTCTAGGGACAGAAAACTGTAGGTAGGGAGAGTATTTTTTTTCTTTCACTCTGCAAGTCCTTGTTTCCAGGGACCTGTAAGGACAGTGAGTTAATTGTCCTTGTGCTATATTGTGCTGAAAAAAACATTTATTCCAGGGACAGAAAACTCTAGGTAGGGACAGTGTCAGTTTCTTTCACTCTGCAAGTCCTTGTTTCCAGGGACCTGGAAGGACAGTGAGTGAATTGTCCTTTTGCTATATTGTGATTAAAAAAAACATTTTTTTCTAGGGACAGAAAACTGTAGGTAGGGAGAGTATTTTTTTTCTTTCACTCTGCAAGTCCTTGTTTCCAGGGACCTGTAAGGACAGTGAGTTAATTGTCCTTGTGCTATATTGTGCTGAAAAAAACATTTATTCCAGGGACAGAAAACTCTAGGTAGGGACAGTGTCAGTTTCTTTCACTCTGCAAGTCCTTGTTTCCAGGGACCTGGAAGGACAGTGAGTGAATTGTCCTTTTGCTATATTGTGATTAAAAAAAACATTTTTTTCTAGGGACAGAAAACTGTAGGTAGGGAGAGTGTTTTTTTTCTTTCACTCTGCAAGTCCTTGTTTCCAGGGACCTGTAAGGACAGTGAGTTAATTTTCCTTGTGCTATATTGTGATTAAAAAAAACATTTATTCTAGGGACAGAAAACTCTAGGTAGGGACAGTGTCAGTTTCTTTCACTCTGCAAGTCCTTGTTTCCAGGGACCTGGAAGGACAGTGAGTGAATTGTCCTTTTGCTATATTGTGATTAAAAAAAACATTTATTCTAGGGACAGAAAACTCTAGGTAGGGACAGTGTCAGTTTCTTTCACTCTGCAAGTCCTTGTTTCCAGGGACCTGGAAGGACAGTGAGTGAATTGTCCTTTTGCTATATTGTGATTAAAAAAAACATTTATTCTAGGGACAGAAAACTCTAGGTAGGGACAGTGTCAGTTTCTTTCACTCTGCAAGTCCTTGTTTCCAGGGACCTGGAAGGACAGTGAGTGAATTGTCCTTTTGCTATATTGTGATTTAAAAAAACATTTATTCTAGGGACAGAAAACTCTAGGTAGGGACAGTGTCAGTTTCTTTCACTCTGCAAGTCCTTGTTTCCAGGGACCTGGAAGGACAGTGAGTGAATTGTCCTTTTGCTATATTGTGATTAAAAAAAACATTTATTCTAGGGACAGAAAACTCTAGGTAGGGACAGTGTCAGTTTCTTTCACTCTGCAAGTCCTTGTTTCCAGGGACCTGGAAGGACAGTGAGTGAATTGTCCTTTTGCTATATTGTGATTAAAAAAAACATTTATTCTAGGGACAGAAAACTCTAGGTAGGGACAGTGTCAGTTTCTTTCACTCTGCAAGTCCTTGTTTCCAGGGACCTGGAAGGACAGTGAGTGAATTGTCCTTTTGCTATATTGTGATTAAAAAAAACATTTTTTTCTAGGGACAGAAAACTGTAGGTAGGGAGAGTATTTTTTTTCTTTCACTCTGCAAGTCCTTGTTTCCAGGGACCTGTAAGGACAGTGAGTTAATTGTCCTTGTGCTATATTGTGCTGAAAAAAACATTTATTCCAGGGACAGAAAACTCTAGGTAGGGACAGTGTCAGTTTCTTTCACTCTGCAAGTCCTTGTTTCCAGGGACCTGGAAGGACAGTGAGTGAATTGTCCTTTTGCTATATTGTGATTAAAAAAAACATTTTTTTCTAGGGACAGAAAACTGTAGGTAGGGAGAGTATTTTTTTTCTTTCACTCTGCAAGTCCTTGTTTCCAGGGACCTGTAAGGACAGTGAGTTAATTGTCCTTGTGCTATATTGTGCTGAAAAAAACATTTATTCCAGGGACAGAAAACTCTAGGTAGGGACAGTGTCAGTTTCTTTCACTCTGCAAGTCCTTGTTTCCAGGGACCTGGAAGGACAGTGAGTGAATTGTCCTTTTGCTATATTGTGATTAAAAAAAACATTTTTTTCTAGGGACAGAAAACTGTAGGTAGGGAGAGTGTTTTTTTTCTTTCACTCTGCAAGTCCTTGTTTCCAGGGACCTGTAAGGACAGTGAGTTAATTTTCCTTGTGCTATATTGTGATTAAAAAAAACATTTATTCTAGGGACAGAAAACTCTAGGTAGGGACAGTGTCAGTTTCTTTCACTCTGCAAGTCCTTGTTTCCAGGGACCTGGAAGGACAGTGAGTGAATTGTCCTTTTGCTATATTGTGATTAAAAAAAACATTTATTCTAGGGACAGAAAACTCTAGGTAGGGACAGTGTCAGTTTCTTTCACTCTGCAAGTCCTTGTTTCCAGGGACCTGGAAGGACAGTGAGTGAATTGTCCTTTTGCTATATTGTGATTAAAAAAAACATTTTTTTCTAGGGACAGAAAACTGTAGGTAGGGAGAGTATTTTTTTTCTTTCACTCTGCAAGTCCTTGTTTCCAGGGACCTGTAAGGACAGTGAGTTAATTGTCCTTGTGCTATATTGTGCTGAAAAAAACATTTATTCCAGGGACAGAAAACTCTAGGTAGGGACAGTGTCAGTTTCTTTCACTCTGCAAGTCCTTGTTTCCAGGGACCTGGAAGGACAGTGAGTGAATTGTCCTTTTGCTATATTGTGATTAAAAAAAACATTTTTTTCTAGGGACAGAAAACTGTAGGTAGGGAGAGTATTTTTTTTCTTTCACTCTGCAAGTCCTTGTTTCCAGGGACCTGTAAGGACAGTGAGTTAATTGTCCTTGTGCTATATTGTGCTGAAAAAAACATTTATTCCAGGGACAGAAAACTCTAGGTAGGGACAGTGTCAGTTTCTTTCACTCTGCAAGTCCTTGTTTCCAGGGACCTGGAAGGACAGTGAGTGAATTGTCCTTTTGCTATATTGTGATTAAAAAAAACATTTTTTTCTAGGGACAGAAAACTGTAGGTAGGGAGAGTGTTTTTTTTCTTTCACTCTGCAAGTCCTTGTTTCCAGGGACCTGTAAGGACAGTGAGTTAATTTTCCTTGTGCTATATTGTGATTAAAAAAAACATTTATTCTAGGGACAGAAAACTCTAGGTAGGGACAGTGTCAGTTTCTTTCACTCTGCAAGTCCTTGTTTCCAGGGACCTGGAAGGACAGTGAGTGAATTGTCCTTTTGCTATATTGTGATTAAAAAAAACATTTATTCTAGGGACAGAAAACTCTAGGTAGGGACAGTGTCAGTTTCTTTCACTCTGCAAGTCCTTGTTTCCAGGGACCTGGAAGGACAGTGAGTGAATTGTCCTTTTGCTATATTGTGATTAAAAAAAACATTTATTCTAGGGACAGAAAACTCTAGGTAGGGACAGTGTCAGTTTCTTTCACTCTGCAAGTCCTTGTTTCCAGGGACCTGGAAGGACAGTGAGTGAATTGTCCTTTTGCTATATTGTGATTAAAAAAAACATTTATTCTAGGGACAGAAAACTCTAGGTAGGGACAGTGTCAGTTTCTTTCACTCTGCAAGTCCTTGTTTCCAGGGACCTGGAAGGACAGTGAGTGAATTGTCCTTTTGCTATATTGTGATTAAAAAAAACATTTATTCTAGGGACAGAAAACTCTAGGTAGGGACAGTGTCAGTTTCTTTCACTCTGCAAGTCCTTGTTTCCAGGGACCTGGAAGGACAGTGAGTGAATTGTCCTTTTGCTATATTGTGATTAAAAAAAACATTTATTCTAGGGACAGAAAACTCTAGGTAGGGACAGTGTCAGTTTCTTTCACTCTGCAAGTCCTTGTTTCCAGGGACCTGGAAGGACAGTGAGTGAATTGTCCTTTTGCTATATTGTGATTAAAAAAAACATTTTTTTCTAGGGACAGAAAACTGTAGGTAGGGAGAGTGTTTTTTTTCTTTCACTCTGCAAGTCCTTGTTTCCAGGGACCTGTAAGGACAGTGAGTTAATTTTCCTTGTGCTATATTGTGATTAAAAAAAACATTTATTCTAGGGACAGAAAACTCTAGGTAGGGACAGTGTCAGTTTCTTTCACTCTGCAAGTCCTTGTTTCCAGGGACCTGGAAGGACAGTGAGTGAATTGTCCTTTTGCTATATTGTGATTAAAAAAAACATTTATTCTAGGGACAGAAAACTCTAGGTAGGGACAGTGTCAGTTTCTTTCACTCTGCAAGTCCTTGTTTCCAGGGACCTGGAAGGACAGTGAGTGAATTGTCCTTTTGCTATATTGTGATTAAAAAAAACATTTATTCTAGGGACAGAAAACTCTAGGTAGGGACAGTGTCAGTTTCTTTCACTCTGCAAGTCCTTGTTTCCAGGGACCTGGAAGGACAGTGAGTGAATTGTCCTTTTGCTATATTGTGATTAAAAAAAACATTTATTCTAGGGACAGAAAACTCTAGGTAGGGACAGTGTCAGTTTCTTTCACTCTGCAAGTCCTTGTTTCCAGGGACCTGGAAGGACAGTGAGTGAATTGTCCTTTTGCTATATTGTGATTAAAAAAAACATTTATTCTAGGGACAGAAAACTCTAGGTAGGGACAGTGTCAGTTTCTTTCACTCTGCAAGTCCTTGTTTCCAGGGACCTGGAAGGACAGTGAGTGAATTGTCCTTTTGCTATATTGTGATTAAAAAAAACATTTATTCTAGGGACAGAAAACTCTAGGTAGGGACAGTGTCAGTTTCTTTCACTCTGCAAGTCCTTGTTTCCAGGGACCTGGAAGGACAGTGAGTGAATTGTCCTTTTGCTATATTGTGATTAAAAAAAACATTTATTCTAGGGACAGAAAACTCTAGGTAGGGACAGTGTCAGTTTCTTTCACTCTGCAAGTCCTTGTTTCCAGGGACCTGGAAGGACAGTGAGTGAATTGTCCTTTTGCTATATTGTGATTAAAAAAAACATTTTTTTCTAGGGACAGAAAACTGTAGGTAGGGAGAGTGTTTTTTTTCTTTCACTCTGCAAGTCCTTGTTTCCAGGGACCTGTAAGGACAGTGAGTTAATTTTCCTTGTGCTATATTGTGATTAAAAAAAACATTTTTTCTAGGGACAGAAAACTGTAGGTAGGGAGAGTGTTTTTTTTCTTTCACTCTGCAAGTCCTTGTTTCCAGGGACAGAGAAGGACACCTGAAGGTAGCCCTTATTGCTTTTTTCCCATCTCCCTGCAGGCCATCTATTAGAATGTCTGGAAGGCAAACAAGGAGAGGCAGACAGTCAGGAGGCAATAAAAGAGGGCAAGCAGGCTCTGTGTCTGGGGGCAACAGTGCTGGTCGTGGACGCGGTGCATTGTCATCAGCACATGGCCATGGGACACGCTTGTCCTTCTTTTCGGCAGCTGGACATGTTGAGCCACATCATGCCGAAGACTTGGTAGAGTGGATGACCAAGCCCTCCTCCTCCTCCTCATCCTCTCTCACCCAGGCTCAGGGTACTGGAAAAGCAGCTGCCAAAGCGTCGTCTTCCCTGGTATCAATGTCAGACAAATCATCAGTCACTCCTTCCCTAGACCCACCATGTCCTCCTCCTGAGGAGTCCCCCGAACTGTTTCAGCACAGTGTTGGGTACATGCTCCAGGAGGATGCCCAGCGTTTCGAAGGGTCTGATGATGAAACCCAGCTAGAGGAAGGCAGTAGCGTGAGAGCAGACAGAGGGGATGCTCAAGAAGGACACCAATCTGGCAGTCATGTTCCAGCAGCTGCAGCATACTGCCAGATTGGCTCCAGTGATGAGGAGGGAGGGGATGATGAGGTCAATGACTCCACGTGGGTGCCTAATAGGAGAGAGGAGGAGGAGGAGGATGAGGAGGAGGCACATCTCCAACGAGGCAGGATGCCCTTTGGTGGCCAGCGTAAGGGCAGTACACCGACGGAATCACACCGCAGAGCTCCGCCTGTGCAGGGCGCTGCCTCTGCCCGTCATTCAAAAAGTTCTTTGGTGTGGGCCTTTTTTGAGGCTAGTGCATCAGATCGCACAGCTGCTGTTTGCAACATATGTCTCAAGCGTATATCGCGTGGCCAAAACATCAGCCGCTTGGGTACCACATGCCTGACCAGACATATGTTGACCTGCCATGCAGCTCGTTGGCAAGCCTACCTCAAAGACCCACACCAAAGAACAAAGCGGACCTCTCCTTGCACCGCATCAGCTGGGATCTCCAACCCCACTATAACTTCAGTCCTCTCTGAAACATGCACTGAGAGGAATGAAGGTGTAGAATTAGGTGTGTCACAGCCAAGTACTTGCGCCCACTCTGCTAGCAGTACACCGACGTCCGATTCTAGCAGGCAAATTTCCCTGCCCCAGCTGCTGGACCGTCGAAAGAAGTTCACTCCCAGCCATCCACATGCCCAGCGGTTGAATGCTAGCTTGGCTAAATTGCTAGCGCTTCAACTGCTGCCTTTTCAGTTGGTAGACTCGGCCCCCTTCCGTGAGTTTGTGCAATGTGCGGTTCCTCAGTGGCAGGTTCCCAAACGCCACTTTTTCTCACGGAAGGCTATTCCGGCTCTCTACCGGCATGTGGAAGGCAATGTCTTGGCCTCGCTGGACAGGGCGGTCAGCGGTAAGGTGCATATTACCGCTGACTCATGGTCCAGCAGGCATGGACAGGGACGTTACCTTTCTTTCACGGCCCATTGGGTCACTCTTTTGGCAGCTGGGAAGGATTCAGGACAAGGTGCAGTAGTGTTGGAGGTTGTCCCACCGCCACGCCTCCAAAATGCTACTACTGGTTGTGACACACCTCTCTCCTCCACCCCCTCCTCTTCTTCTTCCTCCATGGCCTCTTCCTGTGGTTTGTCCTATGAACCAGCGGTGCTCCGTAGCCGTTCACGGGGCTACGCAAGTACGCAGGCAAAAAGATGCCATGCCGTGCTTGCGCTGGTGTGTTTGGGGGACAGAAGCCACACTGGGGCAGAGGTCCTGTCTGCTCTGCAGGGCCAGGCCGAGAGGTGGTTGACGCCACGCCAGCTTAAGCCAGGAATGGTGGTTTGCGACAATGGCACCAACCTCCTCTCCGCCCTCCGACAGGGACAACTGACCCATGTGCCCTGTGTGGCTCACGTCCTTAACCTGGTGGTGCAGCGGTTCTTGGGCAGGTACCCGGGCTTACAGGATGTCCTGAGGCAGGCCAGGAAAGTCTGTGTGCATTTCCGCAGATCTTATAATGCCAGTGCTCGCCTGGCTGAGCTGCAAAAGGAGTTGAACCTGCCCAAGAACCGCCTTATATGTGACATGCCCACCAGGTGGAACTCAACGTTGGCCATGCTGCAGCGGCTGCACACGCAGCAGAGGGCCATCAATGAGTACCTGTGCGACTACGGCACCAGGACAGGGTCAGGGGAGCTTGGTTTTTTTTCTCCACGCCAGTGGGGCATGATCAGGGATGCATGCACTGTCCTGGCACCATTTGAGGAGGCCACGAGGATGGTGAGCAGTGACAGTGCATGCATCAGTGACACTGTACCTCTTGTCCACCTGTTGGAGCACACGCTGCGTGGAATAATGGACAGGGCACTTGAGGCAGAACAGAGGCAGGAAGAGGAGGACTTCCTTGCCTCTCAAGGCCCCCTTTACCCAGACAGTGTTCCTTCTGTCCCACCCATCGCACAGGAAGAGGAGGAGGAGGAGGAGGAGGAGGAGGATTGTGTCAGCATGGAGGTGGAGGCTGGCACTCAGCATCATCAGCAGCAGTCTTTTAGGGATGATTTACAGTCCCAAGAAACCAGTGGACTTGTACGTGGCTGGGAGGAGGTGGCTGCGGATCATGTCGTCCTTAGTGACCCAGAGGACTCCGGAGCGAATGCCTCAGCAAACCTACGCTGCATGGCCTCCCTGATCCTGCAAAGTCTGCGGAAGGATCCTCGTATTCTTCGGATCAAGGAGAGGGACCATTACTGGCTGGCCACTCTCCTTGATCCACGGTACAAGGGTAAGGTTGCGGACCTTATGTTACCGTCGCAGAGGGAGCAGAGGATGAGACAACTCCGGGAGGCCTTGCAGAAAGGTCTGTGCAACGCGTTCCCAGAGACTGGGAGGTTGCAAACTCCTGGTCCTGGACAACGAGTTGCTGAGGCTTCGGCCAGTCAAAGAAGGAGCGGTGGGGAAGGTGGCCGTCTGACCGATGCGTTCAGACAATTCTTTAGTCCGCAGCCCCAAAGTATGATTGGTTCCAGCAACCATCGCCAGCGTCTGATAAACATGGTGCAGGAATATCTAGGGGCAAGGTCAGACTTGGACACCTTCCCCACCGAAAATCCTCTGGCTTACTGGGTCTTGAGGATGGATCACTGGCCAGAGCTTGCACAGTATGCAATTGAGCTACTGGCCTGTCCTGCATCCAGCGTTCTTTCGGAACGCACATTCAGTGCTGCTGGAGGATTTGTCACGGATCACAGGGTGCGCCTGTCCACCGACTCGGTTGATCGACTGACTTTCATCAAGATGAACCAGTCTTGGATCACCACCAGCTACCACACACCTGATGCTGATATAACAGACTAATTGATTTTAAAATGTCACATCCCTTCAAGACTGATGCTGATGCTGAGTGCCTGTGCTGTTATGTTGACTGGCTATCCTCCTCCTCCGAGTCCTCAATGATACGATTGATGATGATAGCTTGGAAGATCATTTTTGTTTATGGGTGCCGCCACCAGTGCCTAACGCCCAATTTTTCAGCCCCTGTTTAACAGGGGCGTGTAATTACAATTTTTGAAGCAATACTTTGCAACAGGGCTCATTGCTGTGCTCCAAGTACAGTATCTGTGAGGAGTTGCAGTGTTGTGCCACCAGTGCCTAAGGCCCAATTTTTCAGCCCCTGTTTAACAGGGGCGTGTCATTACAATTTTTGAAGCAATACTTTGCAACAGGGCTCATTGCTGTGCTCCAAGTACAGTATCTGTGAGGGGTTGCAGTGTTGTGCCACCAGTGCCTAAGGCCCAATTTTTCAGCCCCTGTTCAACAGGGGCATGTAATTACAATTCTTGATCTAATAATTCACAGCAGGGCCCATTGCTGCACCCACCAAGAGTAACTGTCAGGGCTTACAGTGTTGTGGCACCAGCACCACCATCAAAGGCCCAATTTTTACTACCACTGTTCAACAATTATATGTAATTAAAATTCCTGATATAATAGTTGACAGCAGGGCGTTCCAGCACCAACCAAGAGTAACTGTGAGTGCTTACAGTGTTGTGCCAACACCAACAACTAAGGGGCCTATTTCTGCAGAGTATATACGGCAGGTCCCTACTTTCAAACATCCAACTTACAAACGACTCCTACTTGCAAACGCAAGAAGACAACAGGAAGTGAGAGGAAATCTACCACTAGGAAGGAAAATTCTCTCCTGTAAGAATAAATATGGGAGAAAGGTGTCTCCTCTGTACTGATGCTTTATCAGCAATCCTTGTTTCAAGAAAAACACCACATTTCAAAAACAGTTGTCATTGGGACGGAAAGTGAGGTGAAATGTTCTGAACAGGGGCACAGACAGCAAAACAAATGTTACAGGGGTGATAACCCTTACCTATGTTTTCCAAAAAGTTTAAAAATAGATTTTTGGGCTGGAGCTACACTTCAACAATGTACCTGTTCAAAATTACAAACAGATTCTACATAAGAACAAACCTACAGTCCCTGTCTTGTATGCACCGCCTGTATACGGCTGTTCAGAGTATATAGGGCCTTTTTTATTTTATGTGCGGGGTTCCCCTTAATATCCATACAAGACCCAAAGGGGCTGGTAATGGGCTGGGGTAGGGGGGGGGGGGGTCATGGGGTAGCTATGCCATTTTTCTTAAAGAATTTCATCCATATTACCGGGACCAGACATTACATTAAAGCCGCAAGCAGTTTTAAATGGCTTTTTTTTCCTTTAGAAGTGTCATTTTGTGCAGGGACAGTTCTAAACACGGGAAACACGTGGCACTTCACAGGCATACTTTAGACACCCCCCAGGTACGATATTTAAAGGAATATTTGACTTTTTTTTTTTCACTTTATGCATCATTAAAATGACTGCTCCCGAAAAACGACCGTTTTTAAAACTTCTTTTTGCATTGATACATGTCCCCTGGTGCAGAACCCGGGTTCCCAAACCCTTTTTAGGACAATAACATGCATAATAGTTGTTATAATTAGCACTTTAGAATTCGAACGTTCGCATCCATTGTATTTAATAGGGTTCTAATGTTCGTTCGAACTTCCGGTCCGTTCGCGGGTTCTGGTGCGAACCGAACCCGGGGGTGTTCGGCTCATCACTACTCAGGAGGAGTAGCAGAATGTATTTTGGGGTGTCATTGCAAGTATGCATGTGCTGTGTGAGAGAAATAACTTGTTATTATGACAATTTTGTGCAAAAAAATAAAAATTTAAAAAAATGTAAAAAAATTCCCAAGAATTGTGGGAAAAAAGTACAACTTCAAAAAACTCACAATGACTCTTACTAAATACATTGGAATGTCTGCTTTCCAAAAAGGGGTAATTTGGGGGGTATTTGTACTTTCCTGGCTTGTTAGGGTCTCAAGAAATGAAATAGGCCTTCAGTACATCAGGTGTGATCAGATGTGATAATTTTTCAATGATTTGCACCATAGCTTGTAGACTCTATACCTTTCACAGAGACCAAATAATATACACTTTTTTGGTTATTTTTACTAAAGATATGTAGCAGTATACATGTTGGCCCAATTTTATGAAGAAAAATTACTTATTTGCAAAATTTTACAATAAAAACAAAAAAAATGTGTTTTTTTTTTTTAAAAATCTAACTTTTTTCGCTTATATTGCAAAAAATAAAAAACCTAGCGGTGATTAAATACCACCAAAAGAAAGCTCTGTTTGTGAGAAAAAAATGATAAAAATTTGGTTTGGGTACAGTGTAGCATGACTGAGTAATTGTCATTCAAAGTGTGAGAGCGCTGAAAGCTACAAATTGGTCTGGTAAGGAAGGGTGTATAAAAGCCCTGTATTGAAGTGGTTAAAGATGGTTGATGATCAATGCTTTAGCACAGTATAGCACAAGGAGAATTTCCCTCACTGTCCTTCCCTGTCCCTACAAACAAGGATTAGCACAGTAAAACACACTGACACTCTCCCTACCTATAGTTTTCTGTCCCTAGAAAAAATGTTTTTTTAAAGATGGTTGATGATCAATGCTTTAGCACAGTATAGCACAAGGAGAATTGCCCTCACTGTCCTTCCCTGTCCCTACAAACAAGGATTAGCACAGTAAAACACACTGACACTCTCCCTACCTATAGTTTTCTGTCCCTATAAAAAATGTTTTTTTAAAGATGGTTGATGATCAATGCTTTAGCACAGTATAGCACAAGGAAAATTTCCCTCACTGTCCTTCCCTGTCCCTACAAACAAGGATTAGCACAGTAAAACACACTGACACTCTCCCTACCTATCCTTCTCTTTCCCTAAACTAAAGGAATCCAGGTTAAGCAAGAAAAAAAAATGTCACTGTCCCTGCCTATGCTTCTCTTTCCCTGCTCCGGAACACACTACACTAGGCCACCGTGCTGGCGGCCTTTTATAGTGTGGGGCGTGTACTAAACACCCTCAGCAATAATTGGCCACAGGCATCCTGCCTGTGGCCAATCATTGCTCTCCTCGCTGCCGGCGCTGTGATTGGCCAAGCATGCAGGGTCACAGTGCATGCTTGGCCAATCACAGCGCCTGGATGACACTGCGATGGCGTAGTGCATTGTGGGCCGTTCGCGTCACTCGAATTAGGCGCGAACGGCCCAAATCGTTCGATCTTCGTCGAACGATCGAACAGCCGATGTTCGAGTCGAACGTATGTTCGACTCGAACACCGAGCTCATCCCTAGTCACAAGGAATGTAAACATCCCTTGTGACAGTAATAGGTGGTGACAGGTACCCTATATGTTGGGATCGGGGGTCTAAAAGACCCCAAATCCCTCCTTTGCACTTCAAAGTATTCAGATCGCCAAAAACGGCGATTCTGAATACTGTCATTTTCTTTTCAAATCTGGTGCCATTGGCAGCTGAGTAAAGCGGAAGTGACGTCGCTTCCGTGTTTACTTACAGACTGGAATGAAGCCGACGCTTCGTTCCAGTCTGTCTCTAGCCACCGGAAGTAGCGGCTCGTGGATCGGGTCTCCCGGTGGGACGGGAGGCCCGGTGAGAGCGGCGGATGGTGGCGGGAGGGGAGGGATGTCTTTTTCTTTTAAAGTTTTATTGGATTTTATCATAGAATACAAAGCAGCGGAAAACAGTATCAGTCGTATTACAGTACATAGTAATTCATTTACAGATAACAGAATCAAAAGAGTAAGCAAAGTTGAACATTAGAAATGCCTTGGAGAAATAAGAGGCGACGTGCATTGTCTTTCCCCCCAGACACCCCAACTGGGAACATAATGTGTCCTGAGGGAAAGACAACACAACCAACCTCCATGTTACAACTGTGTGGGAGGAGCAATAATGCTATAATTCCCCTTTAGAGCTGTGTGGGAGGAGCTACAATTCCCCTTAGAGCTGTGTGGGAGGAGCTATAATTCCCTCAGCGTTGCCAGGAAACCAATGTTTGTTTATGCAGGTTCTAAGCACAGGTATTTTGCATCTCCTGAATACTTGTCATTCTTCAAACGGGCGTATTTTAAAAACGATAAATCCTACAACAAAGAGCTTTATATTGTGAGAATCACAAGACCCATACCTACATTTTGATATATAGTATGTCTCTGAAATATTAAAATTGAAGGCACAGTCGCAGTTTAGAAATTGCCCTTCAAATTTGAATCGTCTAGAGGGGAGATTCAATGAATGTCAATGGACGGCATGAGTTGCAAACAAATAGTCATATTGTAAAAACTATCAGGGCTATGCCTTAGCCGTGTACACGTGTAGTGGCAGCAGGGATAGCCGAACGTTTTGATATAAAATTTGTGTAGGTGGGCTTGAAAATGAGGTAGTGGTGGCAGTTTAGAAATCATGTCCTGATTTTTCCGATTTTGTCAGCTCACACTCTATTTTCACCATTCATTCCTATGGGACCAATTTTGCCGCAAAAACAACGATATTTCGTGAACCATTCGGCGAAACGTTCCACAAAGTAATAGCACACCAATCGGGAACAATCCGCACGTTTCGATATATTACTTGTCTATGTAGTGTAAAAGCTGTGGGAGGAGTTAGGGTGGTAAATTTGGCTATAATAAGCTATAAAAGAAGACTTAATAACCGAAGCAGCCCTATATCAACTGGGGAAGGTATAGCACCATTAGTAGAGCGCTTGCCTGGCATACATGTCATCGCGGGTTCAATCCCAGGGAGCTCCCTGAATGCGATTGTCCCTGTGTAACATGTGCTTGGGCGGCAGCTCCATGGCATCTTCTCCTTTTGCCAAAATGGCATTTTTTGCCCAAAATTACCCAAAATCACAACTTTTGCCCAAATCTACCCAAAATCCCATCAATTAAACAGTGTCTATTGGGCTGCTTAGATGATGTCACAGCTAGAGCACAGAGCCTTAAAAAAAGAAGTTCCTTCTCGATAAATTGCTCTCACGCCCACAAGATCTACTTGTCATACACAATTCATACATCAAAACGTAGGTATTTTTGTCTTGTTTCAGGCAATGTGCTCAGTTTTTGGATACGCCTTTTACTTTTGCCTGGCTGAGCTTACAAATGACAAGAGTTCTACACTTTCTTCCATGCGCCGTGTGTCTCCTCCCTCCTCCTCCCTGGCGGCCAATAGGATCGCTTCTTCTCTCGGTCAATTGTGTGGGTCACGCATGCCTCTCTATTACTTGTAGTAGCTCATGCCTCTATACTACATGACCTTCACAGATTTTCTATTACCTGCATTGGACTTACCCCTCTTTAGTACATGCAGTGACATATGCCTATTACATGTAGTGGATCACGCCTCTCTATTGCACATCCTTCATAGATTTCTGTTGGGCCTCATGTACACTGCAGCTGCAAAACTCCAGTTTAGGAGCAGTTGAGCGCTTTTTTTCAGCAGCCCCTGAACTTCGGTTGTCACCTCATCCCTTTAAAACCGAACATATATTAAATTACACAGGTTCTGTGGCTGATTAAGATGGTAATTAAACTCACTCGGTGCCTTATTTGCAATAAATTTTTTTTGTTCCATAAAGTTTTATTGAGCAAATTGACAGGAATCACAGTACAGAGATTGATGCAAAACAGGTGCATTTACAGAAAACCAGATTTTGGTACAACTTAAACAAGCCTTACAGACGGGTGTAAAATAGTCTCCAAGGTTTGTATCAGTGAGACTGAAGGTGCAGATGGGCCGGAGCCTTTATTAGTTTGATCCGCATTCCAACCGCCTGCTAACTTTGCTGCATTGCCTGTTGATTCCAACACCAAAGAGATGGTGTCTAAGATATGGTGATAAGGGGATGGGGTGGGAGGGAAAATATCTATTCATGGTGAGGGGGTATGGGATTGGAGGGGGGGGGTAGGAGGGGGGGGATGAATCAGAGCGCAAGGGACAACAACGGGGATGGGGGGAAGAGGTGGGGAAGGGTTGAGGATGGGGGTGAGGAAGAGGATGGGGGGAGTGACCTCTCGTTTGGGCCTCCGTGTGAAAGAGGGGGATAAAGAGCTCCTCAGAGTACAGACTCTAATCTGAGGGAACATGCTGATTGTATTCAGCTGTAGTTTTGAAGTGTGACCAACAGGACCAGGTAGTCGAAAAATTCTCCAGTCTCTCTTGAGAGATGTGGATCAGTTCTTCCATGTCGCAAATTCTAGAGATGGTCATAAACCATTCTTTAAGTGACGGTGTATGACAGGAGCGCCAGTGTTTGGGGATGCACAGCCTGGCAGCATTCACCATGTGCATGGCTAGGGATTTGAAATAATCCTTCCTTGAGAGAGAAGTGTGATGCAGAAGAAATTGTGCTGGTGTGAAGTCCAAGGTGTAAGTGGTGATGGATGTGATGTATCTGTGTACGTCCCTCCAAAAGGGTTGGATGTGTGAGCATTCCCACCAAATATGTACCATGGAACCCACCTCTGTATTGCATCTCCAGCAAATATTGGAGGTTGAAGGAGCAAACTTATGAAGGAGAGCTGGGGTCCTATACCATCTAGTGAGCACTTTATACCCATTCTCCTGGATAGCAACGTTCAATGACCCCCTGTGTGCGTATTCGTGAATTCTTGTCCATTCAACTGATGTCAGGGGGATAGGTAGATCTCTGTTCCACGAGGCCTGTGATGGCGAAAGGGTGGAATCGGTAGGTTCTAAGAGTAAAGCGTAGAGCAGGGAAATAAGGTGCCGTTGGGGGGTTCTACGATAGCAGAGGGTTTCAAAAGGGGTAAGTGGTCTTGTCCAACTGCCCTGAGCTGCATGTGTGGATAAAAAATGACAAATTTGTCTGTATGTCCAAAAGGGGAAGGTAGAGGTGTTAGAAATGAGCCTAAGGTCCTCTATCGAAGCAAGCTTACCGTCAGTGTAAAACTGTAAAGCAAGGATATCTTGATGCGGCCATTCTTGTTTGAGGAAAGTAGAAGACTCGCCTGGGATAAAGTCGGGGTTTCCTCTCAGCGTAGTCAGCGGGCCCGGGGTGGGTGAGAGGGAACCTCTGGAGGGGGACCCCCTAAGAAGCGTTAAGGAAGTATGGATGAAGGGATGTGAGGTCAGAGACTGTGGCCATTGTTTCGGGGACAGCCATGGGAGAAGGTGTAGCGGCATGGGCGAGAAAGAGTCTTCGATAGCAGTCCAGACCTTTTCAAAGGAGTGGATGGACCAGTCCGCGATTCTCGTAAGGTGACACGCAACATAGTATTTATGCAGGTCTGGAAGGGCGATACCCCCTTTAGGCTTAGGCAAGGTGAGTCTGGCATATTTGATTCTAGGGGGAGAACCTTTCCATAAAAATGCCGAGCAGGCCTTCCGATAAGAGGAAAAGAATCCTGCGGGTATATGCATCGGGATGGTTTGGATCAAGTATAATATACGTGGCAGGACAATCATTTTGATCAGAGCCGCTCGGCCAAACCACGAGACATTCAATGAGGACCACTCCAAGAAGTGGTCTTGGGCTTTTTTCAGGGCAGGGTGGAAGTTAAGGGCATACAAATCTTTAAGGCAGGGTGGGATCTGAATCCCAAGATAGGAGATCGCAGTTTTTTCCCAACGAAATGGAAGAAATTCTTGACAATGAAGAACCTCCTGTGGTGGGAGGGTGATATTCAGGGCGTGGGACTTTGTGTAGTTAATTTTTAGGTTTGAAATTGTACCAAAGGCTTCCAGGTCATGTAGGAGAGATGGGAGGGAGGTTCGCGGGGATGTGAGAGAGAGCAGGATATCATCCGCGAAGGCGGCCACTTTAAAGTCTTTGCCTTTGACCATCAAGCCCCTAATGTCCGTGTTTTCTCTAAGTTTGTTTAAGAGGGGTTCTAGGGAGAGAATGTAGATCAGGGGGGAGAGGGGACACCCCTGGCGAGTGCCATTGCTGATGGAGAAGACGTTCGACAGGTGTCCGTTAACTCTCACCGCCGCCGTGGGGTTCGAGTATAATGCCATTATGGAGGTGAACATGCGGTCCCCAAGGCCCACCCCTTTTAGGACCTCTCGCATGTAGTCCCAGGCCACTCTGTCAAACGCCTTCTCCGCATCAAGGGAAAGCAAAAAGCCGGGTGTTTTAGTTGAGGTGAGCCAGTGGTGTAGGTTGAGGGTTCGTATGGTATTGTCCCGCGCCTCCCTTCCCGGGACAAACCCCACTTGATCATTGGAGATAAGACCGGGGATTAAAGGTATTAACCTGTTGGCAAGGATCTTGGCATAAATTTTTATATCGACATTAAGGAGTGAGATCGGCCTATAATTCGCCACCTGGAGGGCATCCTTCCCTTCCTTAGGGATTACCGTGATGTGTGCCTCTAATAGTCTATTAGGTCGGTCTTGCGGATTGGCCAGGGCATTAAACATCTGTAAAAGGTTGGGGGCAAGGGTGTCTGCGAATGACTTATAGTACTGGAGGGTGTACCCGTCCGGGCCCGGGCTTTTGCCCAGCCTCATTTGTTTCAGGGCTATCTCCAGCTCTCCTGTCGAGAATTGTCCCTCTAAGGATTGTGCTTGTTGGGAGGAAAGGGGTTTAGGGCCATATTGTGCGAGAAAATCCGCAATGAGCGTTTGACGTGTCTCTCCCGATGCTCGGGGTGGCAGGGCAGGGCGAAGGTTATAGAGCCTTCGGTAGAAGGATTCGAATTCTCTCGCGATGTCCTCGCTCTTAGCCAAGAGGGTGCCCCGGGGATCACGTAGGGCATGTACGGTGGAGGAGAGTTTGGCCTTCTGGACTGACCGCGCTAAAAGGCGCCCACTCTTATTGCCATGTTCATAAAAGACCCTCTGCCCAAGAATATAGCGCCTTCTCGTGCGCTTACCCAGTTCGTCTGTAAGGAGTGTGCGGAGCTGAGTTAGTTCCTGAAGGGTGTTCTGGGCTTGCGTTTGTTTGTGGGACAGCTCTAGTGCTCTAATCCTTTTGATAAGAGCATTCACTTTCTCCTGATAAGCTTTTTTGGCTTGTGCATTCAGGGCAAGCAGTTCTCCCCTTACCACACATTTGTGGGCTTCCCATATGGATATTGGAGAAATGTCAGGGTTAGCATTCTCCTGAAAATAAAGCTTGATGCATGAGCGGATCCGTTCCAATGAGGTTGGATCCGTCAAGCAGGAAGGGTTGAACCGCCAAATTTTAGTCTTGGGGAACGTTTCCGGGAACGATAGTGTAACTGTGATGGGATGATGATCCGATAAGAACATCGGTTCAATGGAGGCATGTTGGAGGGCGGGGAGGTCTGTCTGGGATAGAAAAAAAAAATCGATTCTGGAGTATTTCTGGTGGGGGCCGAAAAGTAGGTGTAGTCTTTGGTTGAAGGATAGAGGGTACGCCAAGTGTCATGAAGGGACAAGGTTTGTAATTGGGCTTTAATTTGGCGTAATGCCTTATAGGGCAGAGAAGTCGTGGCAGTGGAGGTATCTAGGAGGGGGTTCAAGGGCACATTAATGTCGCCTCCCAGGAGGACCAGGCCGCTCTGGAATGAGGACAGGAGGGCGCAAGTCTTGCGGAAGAAGGAGACTTGATGTTCATTAGGGCAATATATGTTAGCCAATGTAATAGGCTTAGTTGCATATGTTCCCTTAACAAAAATGAATCTGCCTTCAGGGTCCACTAGGGAGTCAGTCAGGAGGAAGTTGGCGTGTTTTGAAATAAGGATTGAAACTCCCTTAGATTTGGCCACCGGGTTAGTGGCGTGTAGGGCAGAGCGATACATGTGATTAGTCAGTTTAGGGATAGCATCAGATCGGAAGTGCGTCTCCTGTAGGAAGATAAAGTGAGCCTTTTGTTTGGTGAGCGAAGCTAACACTTGTGACCTTTTTTCCGGTGCATTCAGGCCTTTTGTGTTCAATGAAACACACTTCAGAGTCAGTGGGACATTAGTCTTAGGGGGGTTCTGCATTATGAAGAGTTAAGGAGAGGCGAAAATGAGTGTCTGGTTGTCGATTAGGTTAGGACCTTCCTATAGAGGATGAGTGTGAGGGTCACTCCCCCAGGGGAAGGGAAAGAAGGGGGGGGGGACACACAAAAAGGGAGGAGGGGTAAGGAGGGAGGACACACGAGTGGGAAAATCAGGAAGATTTGGGGGTAGGGAGAGTCAGGAGGATCAGAGCAGAAAAAGAAAAGAAAAAAGAAAAGAAAAGAGAAGAAAAGAAAAGAAAAGACAAAGAAAATAAAAGAAAAAAAGGGGGGGGGGGATATGAGAGCTAAATGTAAGGGAATAGATATGGGAAAGGGGAAAGAAAAACCAGAGGTGGACTTCGCTAGGCTATCTACCTGTAGGAGTCAAGAGGAAATCTGGAGTGTCAGCAACGTCTCAGTGAGACTGCTGTGTGGGGGTAGTAGTGTGAGCGGTAACCACGGCCTAGCTGTGGACCGGGGGTCAAAGTGAAGCGGATGAGGGATCCCGCTTACGGCGAGAGCCCAAGAAGCGTAGTGGGGAGCCTACCATAAGGAACAAGCTGCCGAAAGTTCAAGTATCAAGTGCATAGGAGCAATACACAAATCAACATAACATAACACATATAACCTATTCCAGCTCGCAGTGCTGAAATCAATATAACCGAGCCATAATATTTAGAAAGTAAACCTTTTAAAGTGTATTCAGGAGAATCAACCGAGAAATCCACAGCCCGTGAGGCAAGCTGGGGAGAGGAGACCCTCTTCAAAGACTTACGTTAAGCCACTCTATGGTGGGGGGGGGGGTGAGTAGGGGGGAAGGGGCAGGGCAACAGGTCCAAGGACGGGGGGTGAGGGAGGAATGGGAGGGGGGAGGGAGAATGAGGGACAAGGGGATGAGGCAGGGGAAGGGGCAGGTTGAGGGGAGTGGGGAAAGGAAGAGGGGAAGAGGGGGGAGGGGAGGGAAAGGAGGGGGAAGGGATGGCTAGGAGGATAGGGGCGGAGGGGGAGAAGAGGGGATTAGGGGGAGGGGGAGAAGAGGCAAGGGGAGGGGGGGAGAAGAGGTGCAGGGGGGGGGAGAGGGGGTGAGGAGGGGGGGAAGAGAGATGGAGGGGAAGGAGAGAGGAGGAGGGGATGGGAAATGCAAGGAAAAAAGGGGAAGGGAGGGGAAGAGATGTGGGGAGAAAGGAGGGGGGGTAGGGAGGAGAGAACAAGGGAGCGGGGGAGGGGGGGGGAAGTGGGGGGGGAAGAGGGGAAGAAGCGGGGGGGAAGGGGGGAAGGAGTGGAGAGGGGAGGAGGGGAGGGATGAGGGGGGGAAGGGAGAGCCCAGAGTGAGTTAGGGTGACGGTATCTCGACGTCTGCCTTCGCATCGGGGGGCGGAATGGGGCTCCCGGAACCTAGGAGTCCCTGGCCTCTCCCAAAACCCCCCCCCCACCCAACCGACGCCCGGCAGACCGTATCTGTATAACCGGGGGTCAAGGGAAAGCACATGCAAATAAGGAACATATAATAGCACTGGTAATGTTATTGAGAGACAATATAAAGTAATATTTGGGGGAATAAAAGTAAGACATAGATTGCGAAAACATTGCCTACAGGAGTTTAGGATCGTCTTCCGTGAAAGAAGTATCCAAGGGGGGGATGATGTGTTCGTGTTGCAGGCCGAGGTTTCGGGCAATTTAGAGATCAGTCCTCCCGATTCCAAAAAAAAAAAAAAAAAAAAGGGGGGGAAGTCTGCTCGGGCCCGAATTGCAGAGAGATCTCCGTAGCTGCGTGGGTAGGGGCCAATGACAGAAACCCAGGCCTACTCCTGGACACTCATAGGGAGTCTCTCCCAGGACGGGAACTTGTCGTGGGGGCATCCATATCTTCGACAGAGAGTTCAAACTTTGAGTGCAACCTCCCAGCTTTGGGGGATCCGGGCGCGTACGAGGGATTAGGTGCTCTGGGGTAAAAAGGCGTAGGTAGCTTTTTCGGGGATACGCACTTTCCACATCCGCCACCTGAATAAGGCAGGCCCTAGGTCGTCCGCTGGGTTACAGGTTGTGGAGCTATTGGGTGACTCCCGATGGAGAGGCATTGTATGGAGTCCCAAACAGGGAAAGAAGGTCACCGTTAGGGCCATTGGGACACGGGGTTGTCAGCTATGAGGTGCAAGAGACCGGGGTGGGAATGGCATGTCTATCTCAAATGAGGGTCTGGGGGGTCTCCGGGAGAGTGAGAGATCAGTGCATAACGCTTACACATCTCGGGGGGGGAGGCATACTCACGGGCTGCAGGTCTCAGTCTATCCAGCAGACAGTCAATAGATTTCTCGCATCACATACGCGGTGGTGAGGGGCTATGTTGTTGCAGATCCCGGCGTGAGGAACGAGCATTCGGTGACATCGGTCCAGGTCTACGGTGACGCGGTCTCTGGCGTGCAGCTTTCGGCGACGGATGGAGCGAAACAGGAAGCCAGGGTTCCGCTGGGAAGTAAAGCGCATACCAATCCGGTAGTTCTAAGGCGGGCAAGTCGAGTTGATCACAGAACGCCTGAAGATCTTCCGGTGTGCGAAGCAATGCAGAGCGCCCCCTCGCTGAAGCAGACAGGCCAAACGGGAATTTCCAGCGGTACTGAATGTTTCTCGCACGCAGAGCATCTAGCAGTGGCCGTAGTGCCCTCCTGTTTTGAAGGGTAATCTGTGAAAGGTCCTGGAACAGTTTCACCTCCGCGCCATTATAAAGAATACGTCCCCTTTCCCTCGCCTTGCGGAGAATCTCTTCCTTAAGGGGGAAGCTAACTATACAGCATATAATGTCTCTGGGGGGTTCGTTATCCCGGGGTATGGGGCGGAGGGCGCGGTGGGCCCTTTCCATATCAATGGGGGAATCCGCAGGGCGCTCAATCAGGTCATTAAAGATAGCGCTGACGGTTTGCTGTAAGGCGGTGGGGTCTACGGATTCGGGGACCCCCCGTACCCTAACATTGTGCCTCCTTCCCCGGTTATCCAGGTCTTCCACATGTCTGTGGAGCTCAAAAACTTGGGCAAGTTGGGAGTCATATGCCGACTGTACCTGGCGAATGGCCGCTGCGTGCGTCTGGGTCGTCTGCTCCACGTTATCCACTCGGTGGGCGACCGCGAGCATTTCGGCCTTCAGGTCTGCTATGGCAGCAGTGACCGTGTTTTTGATGTCCGTCGCAACTTTCTCCAAGTCGAGTAGGCTGGGGGGGAGAGCCCCGCTGGAGCTGGGAGAGGATATCCCCGGCATATTGGCTGAAGGCGGCCTGTCAGGCGAGGCCGCGGCTTGGGCCTGTGCTGGCGCGAGGATCCGCAATGGCGCAGAGGCCTGCGTCTTTTGGGACCGGAATATGTCCGGTATATTCCTCCCCGAGTGCGTCTGAGAGTCCTTGATGGTGCGAGAGGTGGACGAGCTCCTTGTGGCTCTGTGCATAGCAAGCTTAGGATGGTAGGCTCCCGTTCAAGGTGATAAAGCGGCCCGGTCACACAGGAGCTCTCAGATTAGGCGTCCATCTCGGTCTCCGCTCAGGCCACGCCCCCCTTATTTGCAATAAATTAGCTTCAGAACCGGTTTAAAGGGATGAGGTGGCAACCCTAAAACTCTCCTCTATGTTATCTTATGTGTACATGTACACTCAGTTGTTTATAGTAGTTTAGAGGCAGTTAAGGTTACAGGCAATTTTTTGAAAGCAGAAAAATCGCGTTCAAGACTGTAGTTTTCTGGCATTTCAAACGGTAAGCCGTGTTTGCATTTATAAGCGTTTTTAAAGTGGAACATGTAAAATGTGTAAGAAAATAGGATTTTTATACTCACCGTAAAATCCTTTTCTCTGAGTTCATGGACAGACACAGCCTTAATCTTGACAAAGTGGGTATTGGCCTTCCTTCAGGAGTGACTAGGCAGAAAGTGTTAACAACTTCAAAGCTGAACAGCCCCGCCCA
The DNA here is from genome assembly GCA_029206835.1 of Rana muscosa. Lineage (NCBI taxonomy): Eukaryota > Metazoa > Chordata > Amphibia > Anura > Ranidae > Rana > Rana muscosa. The sequence goes on from CM055126.1 coordinate 235,325,762, forward strand.
GGGGGCGGTCCTACTGGCTATATCCCCTCCGCCTGCGCTAAGCAGATCAGTTCATCAAAAGCAGTACAAACTTAAAAAAAGAGGGGTGGGTGCTGTGTCCGTCCATGAACTCAGAGAAAAGGATTTTACGGTGAGTATAAAAATCCTATTTTCTCTTTCGTTCATGGACAGACACAGCCTTAATCTTGACAAAGTGGGACGTCCCAAAGCAGTGTCAAAAACGAGGGGTGGGAACAGCATTAAAACAACTTCACCCCAAAACAGAACAGAGCTCCTCACTGAGGAGTTTTAACTCTAAACGGCCGCCTGCAATACCTTGCGGCCGAAAGAAGCATCCGAAGATGCACACACATCAACTTGTAAAGTTTAGTGAAAGTGTGAACGGACGACCAGGTCCGCCGCCTTACACACCTGGGAAACAGACGCTTGATGCTCTCAGAGCTCGGATAGCATCCAAGAAATACAACGTTGTCTCCTTAGGATTCGACGGATGAGGACACAAGGATGGCAGTACAATGTCTTCCTTGAGATGGAAGGTCGAAACGACCTTAGGAAGAAAAGAAGGCTGCGGACGCAGCACCACCGATCCTTGTGGAAGATCAGATAGGGAGCCTTGCATGACAAGGCTGCCAGCTCAGAAACCCATCTTAACTGACGAGAAAGTGTCAACAAGGGAATCTCCCTGATGTTCTCAAACGGTGGTTTCTGAGGCACCTAGAGGCCATGCCATTAAAGCCCTTAACTGTAAAGCAGAATGGCATATGGGACCTTGTGACAGCAGGTCCTCTCTTAGCGGTAGACGCCAAGAGACGTCTGCTATACAAGCCCCACGGAGGTAATGGAGGGCGGACTGGAGGGGCCGCATGCCGAACCCCCTTGTACAAACGTTCTCACTAAAGAGTGAGCCACCAGGGGTCGTTGAAAAGACAGTCAGGGCCGATATCTGCCCCTTAATTGTACTTAAAGTAACATTTTTGGTCCGCCCTACGCTGTAAGAACAACAGGACTCTGGAACCAAATAAGAACGCGGATGCCACCTCATTTCCTCCAAATGGATATGTAGGTCTTCCAAGTGCGATGATAAATCTTCCGGAGGACGATTTCTGAGCACTTCTCATGGTAGAGATCACCGAGTCTGACAGGCCCCGGTCTCTTAGCACCTGGCTCTCAATAGCAATTCCGTTAAAGCCAGTGACTGTAAAACAGGGTGGCGTATGGGACCTTGCGACAGCAGGTCCTTTCTTAGCGGTAGGTGCCAAGAGGCGTCTGCTACCAGATGCACTAGATCGGCGTACCTAGGACGGCGAGGCCAATCCAGAGCAATTGGGATCATTAGAATCCTCCAGTCTGCGAAGCAGATGAGGAAAGAGCTTCAGAGGAGGGAAGGCATAGATTAGCCGGTACTAACTCCACAGTGCCACCAACGCATATGTCGCGTCTGCCCATGGGTCTCTTGACCTGGCCACAAACCTCAATAAGGCTGGCGTCCGTCGTGATTACCATCCAGTGAAAGGGAAGGAACGACTTCCCGGACAGATGTGCCGGTGATGCCAGCCACCAACTAGGGAGGTCCTTACTAGGTGGCTCATCCGGATTCGGCAATCCAGGGATGATGGGCACTTGTCCCATCTGGACAGAATTTCCTTCTGTAACACTCGCGTGTGAAATTGCGCATATGGTATCACCTCGAAGGAGGCCACCATGAGGCCCAGGACTTGCATGCAAAAGCGGAGTGACGACCATCTTTGGGATGTCAACTGCCGCACCGCAGCCCGATGGGTCTGCAACCATCCCCTAGGGAGAAAAAACGTTTGCCTCTGAGGAGTCCAGAATCAACCCCAGATACACTAGGAGTTATGTCGGTACCAATATTGGCTTCTGAGTGTTTCAGCACCCAACCAAGTATTGGAGGGTCTGACAGGTTATAGACATGCTCACCTCTATACTGAGCTTGAGGTGGCCCTCAGAAGAATATCGCCACGCTGTCCTGGTAGGGCCAGAATCAGGGCGAGCACCTTGGTGAACACCTTCGGTGCTGATGCCAGGCCAAGGGGGGCGCCACCACTTGGTATTGGTCTTCCCCGGCCGCAAAGTGCAGACATGTCTGATGCCTGGTGCCTATGGGGACCTGCAAGTATGCGTTCTTCAACAGAGCGAACCAACTCCCTCCGGAATCTTTGTACCTCACAAGCAATTGAGGGCCTTGAGATCCAAGATTGAACGAACCCCCTCCTTCTCAGTACTACGAACAGATTTGAGTAAAACCCCTGAAACCGTTCCTGTACTGCAACAGGAATTATCACCCCGCGTATCAGCAGGTCTTGAACCGCCCCATATAGAGCTTCCTGACAAGTCGGCAGAAGCTGGTGGTTGGAGGGAAAAGGAAAAAATAACAATCTGTTCGGAGGGCAAGAGAGAAACTCTACCTTGTACCCTGAGGAAACTACTTCTCAAACCCACCTGTCGGGGATCTGAGATGTCCACCAGGTCGTGAATTCACGAACACATCCCCCTACCCGAGAGATGGGTGGGGACAGACCTTTTTGCGGACGTAGATTTGTTCGCAGGCTTGTTGGTCTTGCGAAACCAGGGATGCTTCTGTCCCTAAGCAGGCGCTTTGTCGGCCTGGGATCGTTTACTTGCCGCACTAGACGGACGGAAAAAACGCTTGTTTGCGGTGAAGGAGGGCCCTAGCCAATGGCGTGGCTTCTTACCTCTTTTAAATTGTGGGAGCAGCCTGCTCTTACCTCCTGTGGCATATTTAATAATGTCATCCAGGGATGCTCCAAAAAAGTCTGTCGCCCTTAAAGGGCAATCCATCAGGGCCCTCTGGAAAGATTGGTCCGCCGACCAACCTTTTAGCCAGAGCAGACGGCGTAACACCACTGCATAGCTTGAGGCTCCGGACAGCAGAGAAATAGTGTCCAAGGCTGATTCGCAGACAATTTTAAGGCCCAGTTTGGACTGTCCGACCGGCCACGGTCCGCACCTTCTGATGTGTCAGAACCAGGGCCATGAGCCGTAGCTGGGCCCGGCTCTGCATCAGAGTTATCCCCAGAAGATGGCGGGGGGAGGGGGCACCTCGCCGCTTCCACCTTGGCAACAACCAGGACGCCGACCTAGCGTCTACTGACACAGCGGGTGCAGAAGCACCAGAAGCCAATTCAGGTGTATCAGGGTGACAAGCATCTGCTTCTGATGTCATGCTGACCCACGCACCTGACACAAGGACTCCAGTTCAAGGTACCAACAGCCCAGTCTTCTCCTTAGCTAGGCAGAAAAAACTGATCTGCTTAGTGCAGGCTGAGGGGATATAGCCAGTAGGACCGCCCCCTGGGCGGGGGCTGTTCAGCTTTGAAGTTGTTAATACTTTCTGCCTAGTCACTCCTGAAGGAAGGCTAATACCCACTTTGTCAAGATTAAAGCTTTGTTCGTCCATGAATGAAAGAGAAAAGAGGGAAAAGAGAGAAAAGAGAGAGAGAGGAATGGATAGATGGAGAGGGATGGATGGATAGATGGAGAGGGATGGATGGATAGAGAGAGAGGGATGGATAGGGATGGATGGATAGAGAGAGAGAGGGATGGATAGGGATGGATGGATAGAGAGAGAGGGATGGATAGAGAGAGGGATCGATAGGGATGGATGGATAGAGAGAGAGAGAGTTAAAACACAAAATAAATCTATCTACAAGCACACTGGTCTCTCACAGAATGGCTGAAATAGATAATATTTGTTTTTCATACATTGTGGGCATTTGGGAGGGTGTCCTGAGGTTATCCGTAAAAAAAAATGCTCATAAACGCGGCATGTAAAAGTGGCAAAATTGACGTTTTTAACCATCGGTTACAAGCTGTCAGGGTTCAGAAGTGATTTTCAAACGTCCCGTGTACATGAAGCCTTACACACAGTTCCTCATCCATCTCTTACCTGCAGTGACTTATCCCTCTTTATTATATGGAGAGACACATACCTCTCTATTACATGCCCCTTATAGATTTCTATGTCTTTTTTATATGGAGAGACACATACCTCTCTATTACATGCCCCTTATAGATTTCTATGTCTTTATTATATGGAGAGACACATACCTCTCTATTACATGCCCCTTATAGATTTCTATGTCTTTAATATATGGAGAGACACATACCTCTCTATTACACATAGTGCCAACGCTGTATCCTGACCTAGGCCAACAAGGCCCAGGCCTAGGGCAGCACTTTGCAGGGGGGCAGCACAGAAAGAGTCCCCGCCGGTTTGCGCTACACTGTTAAGCCCTGTACACACGGTCGGACTTCCATCTGACTTTTCCGTGGTTTTTTGTCCGAACGGAGTTGGTCGGGAACACCTATAGCATACACACGCTCGGACTTTTCTGACAACTTTCTTAAAACTTCTTACAACATCACTTGTTTTTTCTGCTCTTTTCTGATCTTTACTGCCACCCTTTGGTCAACTTCTGCTATTGTTGGTTGCTTTTAACATTGGTTGTTTTGTCCATCGGACAAAAGTCCTATGGTTTTCTGTACACACGGCAGGACTTTGCTCCATAGGACTTTTGTTGGGCAAAAGTTTGTCCGTTCGCAGACCCAACTTTTGTCCGATGAAAACAAAACCAAACTCAAAAAAGTTTGTCCGATGGAGCGTACACACGGTCGGATTGTTGGTCCAACTTGCTTAAAACTAAGTTTGTTGGGCAAAAGTCCGACCGTGTGTACGGGCCTTTAGTGTAGCGCCAGTCATATGGGGTGGACTGGGCTGAGAGGCAAATTAGTCTAGCGCCCCCATAAAGCGGCCGCACTGCTTCTATTATGCGGGCGGCCAGCATTCCGCAACTGTGGGGGGCGCTGCTTATAATTTTGACTGTCCTATCATCCTGGATCAGAAACCTTCCTCACTGTGCTATATATTTTCTGCTGCACCATTGGCATGGTTATATCTTCTTGGTCCTCTCCATAAAATTATCAGAAATTTGTGCTTAAAAACATAACTATATGCAACACTTTTCTTTCCATTTTGGATAGAGTAAGGGAGGATTATAGCCCCTGTCAGTTTATTTTTTACCATCCCTGTCCCATTGCAGAGATTTTCCTTCACTTCCTGCCCCATAGCCAAACAGGAAGTGAGAGAGGAAATCTATGCAAATTAAGGGAATCCATTGCCCCCCCACCAGGCCCTCAGAACTAGTGTCCCCACTGGAAAATTTCAGGGCGGGTCTTAAACAGAAAGGGGTGTGGCCTTGACAGGAAGGGGTGGGTCATATTTAAATTAGGGGTGCACGATTTTAGTCAGGCCTAGGGCAGCACAAAACCTAAATACACTTCTGATATACAGAGAGAACACATGTCACACCTCTATATCTGGGTATATATGGGGGATATAGTATATAGAGATATACTGTATATAGGACAGTGTGTATATATAGTATATACCAGGGGTGCGCATCTTCACTGGTCTCACGATTCGATTCAATTACGATTATCTGGTAAGCGATTCGATTCCGAGATGCATCACGATTACCGACAAGCTCCCACTTCCGCTTGAGCCACCTAGGCGTCCCTTCCTCCCTGCGATCTTCTGGGGCACATCACAGGTCCCAGAAGATTGCCCGGCTATGCAGGACAGCGCAGTGAGACATGCGCACCCGGCTGTGAAGCTGCAAGCTGTCACAGCCAGATGCCTACAGTAGTATTGCCAGCGCTGTGGACAGGTGGGGGAGAGAATGGAGGGTTCGGGTGGCCACGTCGCTGGATTGTGGGACAGGTGAGTGTCTTTCTGCACACACATGTGGAATGGCGACAAACTACGGTACCTAAAAATCTCCATAGGCAAAATCTCCATAATGGTTACCAGGTTAGAGTTACAGAGGAGGTCTAGTGTTAGAATTATTTCTCTCGCTCTGACGATCGCGGCGATACCTCACATGTGTGATTTGAACACCATTTACATATGCGGGCGCGGGCGCAGCATGAGTATGTGTTTTCTTTGCTCCGCAAGCTCGCGGGGACAGGGAGGCTTTAAAAAAACTTTTTTTTTTTTTTTTTTTTACATTGTGTTTAAAAAAAAAAAAAAAAAAAAGTTTGATCACTTTTATTGCTGTCACAAGTAGTGATGAGCCGAACACCCCCGGGTTCGGTTCGCACCAGAACCCGCGAACGGACCGAACGTTCGTACGAACATTAGAACCCTATTAAATACAATGGATGCAAACGTTCGAATTCTAAAGTGCTAATTATAACGACTATTATGCATGTTATTGTCCTAAAAAGGGTTTGGGAACCCGGGTTCTGCACCAGGGGACATGTATCAATGCAAAAAGAAGTTTTAAAAACGGTCGTTTTTCGGGAGCAGTCATTTTAATGATGCATAAAGTGAAAAAAAAAAGTCAAATATTCCTTTAAATATCGTACCTGGGGGGTGTCTAAAGTATGCCTGTGAAGTGCCACGTGTTTCCCGTGTTTAGAACTGTCCCTGCACAAAATGACACTTCTAAAGGGAAAAAAAAGCCATTTAAAACTGCTTGCGGCTTTAATGTAATGTCTGGTCCCGGTAATATGGATGAAAATCTTTAAGAAAAATGGCATAGCTACCCCATGACCCCCCCCCCCCCTACCCCAGCCCATTACCAGCCCCTTTGGGTCTTGTATGGATATTAAGGGGAACACCGCACACAAAATAAAAAAGGCCCTATATACTCTGAACAGCCGTATACAGGCGGTGCATACAAGACAGGGACTGTAGGTTTGTTCTTATGTAGAATGTGTTTGTAATTTTGAACAGGTACATTGTTTAAGTGTAGCTCCAGCCCAAAAATCTATTTTTAAACTTTTTGGAAAACATAGGTAAGGGTTATCACCCCTGTAACATTTGTTTTGCTGTCTGTGCCCCTGTTCAGAACATTTCACCTCACTTTCCGTCCCAATGACAACTGTTTTTGAAATGTGGTGTTTTTCTTGAAACAAGGATTGGTGATAAAGCATCAGTACAGAGGAGACACCTTTCTCCCATATTAATTCTTACAGGAGAGAATTTTCCTTCCTAGGGGTAGATTTCCTCTCACTTCCTGTTGTCTTCTTGCGTTTGCAAGTAGGAGTCGTTTGTAAGTTGGATGTTTGAAAGTAGGGACCTGCCGTATATACTCTGCAGAAATAGGCCCCTTAGGTGTTGGTGTTGGCACAACACTGTAAGCACTCACAGTTACTCTTGGTTGGTGCTGGAACGCCCTGCTGTCAACTATTATATCAGGAATTGTAATTACATATAATTGTTGAACAGTGGTAGTAAAAATTGGGCCTTTGATGGTGGTGCTGGTGCCACAACACTGTAAGCCCTGACAGTTACTCTTGGTGGGTGCAGCAATGGGCCCTGCTGTGAATTATTAGATCAAGAATTGTAATTGCATGCCCCTGTTGAACAGGGGCTGAAAAATTGGGCCTTTCGTGGTGGTGGTGGTGGTGGTGGTGTTGCCACAACACTGTAAGCCCTCAGAGTTACTCTTGGTGGGTGCAGGAATGGGCCCTGCTGTGAATTATTAGATCAAGAATTGTAATTACATGCCCCTTTTGAACAGGGGCTGAAAAATTGGGCCTTTCGTGGTGGTGGTGGTGGTGGCGTTGCCACAACACTGTAAGCCCTCAGAGTTACTCTTGGTGGGTGCAGCAATGGGCCCTGCTGTGAATTATTAGATCAAGAATTGTAATTACATGCCCCTGTTGAACAGGGGCTGAAAAATTGGGCCTTAGGCACTGGTGGCACAACACTGCAACCCCTCACAGATACTGTACTTGGAGCACAGCAATGAGCCCTGTTGCAAAGTATTGCTTCAAAAATTGTAATGACACGCCCCTGTTAAACAGGGGCTGAAAAATTGGGCCTTAGGCACTGGTCGCACAACACTCCAACCCCTCACAGATACTGTACTTGGAGCACAGCAATGAGCCCTGTTGCAAAGTATTGCTTCAAAAATTGTAATTACACGCCCCTGTTAAACAGGGGCTGAAAAATTGGGCCTTAGCCACTGGTGGCGGCACCCATAAACAAAAATGATCTTCCAAGCTGTCATCATCAATCGTATCATTGAGGACTCGGAGGAGGAGGATAGCCAGTCAACATAACAGCACAGGCACTCAGCATCAGCATCAGTCTTGAAGGGATGTGACATGTTAAAATCAATTAGTCTGTTATATCAGCATCAGGTGTGTGGTAGCTGGTGGTGATCCAAGACTGGTTCATCTTGATGAAAGTCAGTCGATCAACCGAGTCGGTGGACAGGCGCACCCTGTGATCCGTGACAAATCCTCCAGCAGCACTGAATGTGCGTTCCGAAAGAACGCTGGATGCAGGACAGGCCAGTAGCTCAATTGCATACTGTGCAAGCTCTGGCCAGTGATCCATCCTCAAGACCCAGTAAGCCAGAGGATTTTCGGTGGGGAAGGTGTCCAAGTCTGACCTTGCCCCTAGATATTCCTGCACCATGTTTATCAGACGCTGGTGATGGTTGCTGGAACCGATCATACTTTGGGGCTGCGGACTAAAGAATTGTCTGAACGCATCGGTCAGACGGCCACCTTCCCCACCGCTCCTTCTTTGACTGGCCGAAGCCTCAGCAACTCGTTGTCCAGGACCAGGAGTTTGTAACCTCCCAGTCTCTGGGAACGCGTTGCACAGACCTTTCTGCAAGGCCTCCCGGAGTTGTCTCATCCTCTGCTCCCTCTGCGACGGTAACATAAGGTCCGCAACCTTACCCTTGTACCGTGGATCAAGGAGAGTGGCCAGCCAGTAATGGTCCCTCTCCTTGATCCGAAGAATACGAGGATCCTTCCGCAGACTTTGCAGGATCAGGGAGGCCATGCAGCGTAGGTTAGCTGAGGCATTCGGTCCGGAGTCCTCTGGGTCACTAAGGACGACATGATCCGCAGCCACCTCCTCCCAGCCACGTACAAGTCCACTGGTTTCTTGGGACTGTAAATCATCCCTAAAAGACTGCTGCTGATGATGCTGAGTGCCAGCCTCCACCTCCATGCTGACACAATCCTCCTCCTCCTCCTCCTCCTCTTCCTGTGCGATGGGTGGGACAGAAGGAACACTGTCTGGGTAAAGGGGGCCTTGAGAGGCAAGGAAGTCCTCCTCTTCCTGCCTCTGTTCTGCCTCAAGTGCCCTGTCCATTATTCCACGCAGCGTGTGCTCCAACAGGTGGACAAGAGGTACAGTGTCACTGATGCATGCACTGTCACTGCTCACCATCCTCGTGGCCTCCTCAAATGGTGCCAGGACAGTGCATGCATCCCTGATCATGCCCCACTGGCGTGGAGAAAAAAAAACAAGCTCCCCTGACCCTGTCCTGGTGCCGTAGTCGCACAGGTACTCATTGATGGCCCTCTGCTGCGTGTGCAGCCGCTGCAGCATGGCCAACGTTGAGTTCCACCTGGTGGGCATGTCACATATAAGGCGGTTCTTGGGCAGGTTCAACTCCTTTTGCAGCTCAGCCAGGCGAGCACTGGCATTATAAGATCTGCGGAAATGCACACAGACTTTCCTGGCCTGCCTCAGGACATCCTGTAAGCCCGGGTACCTGCCCAAGAACCGCTGTACCACCAGGTTAAGGACGTGAGCCACACAGGGCACATGGGTCAGTTGTCCCTGTCGGAGGGCGGAGAGGAGGTTGGTGCCATTGTCGCAAACCACCATTCCTGGCTTAAGCTGGCGTGGCGTCAACCACCTCTCGGCCTGGCCCTGCAGAGCAGACAGGACCTCTGCCCCAGTGTGGCTTCTGTCCCCCAAACACACCAGCGCAAGCACGGCATGGCATCTTTTTGCCTGCGTACTTGCGTAGCCCCTTGAACGGCTACGGAGCACCGCTGGTTCAGAGGACAAAGCACAGGAAGAGGCCATGGAGGAAGAAGAGGAGGGGGTGGAGGAGAGAGGTGTGTCACAACCAGTAGTAGCATTTTGGAGGCGTGGCGGTGGAACAACCTCCAACACTACTGCACCTTGTCCTGCATCCTTCCCAGCTGCCAAAAGAGTGACCCAATGGGCCGTGAAAGAAAGGTAACGTCCCTGTCCATGCCTGCTGGACCATGAGTCAGCGGTAATATGCACCTTACCGCTGACCGCCCTGTCCAGCGAGGCCAAGACATTGCCTTCCACATGCCGGTAGAGAGCCGGAATAGCCTTCCGTGAGAAAAAGTGGCGTTTGGGAACCTGCCACTGAGGAACCGCACATTGCACAAACTCACGGAAGGGGGCCGAGTCTACCAACTGAAAAGGCAGCAGTTGAAGCGCTAGCAATTTAGCCAAGCTAGCATTCAACCGCTGGGCATGTGGATGGCTAGGAGTGAACTTCTTTCGACGGTCCAGCAGCTGGGGCAGGGAAATTTGCCTGCTAGAATCGGACGTCGGTGTACTGCTAGCAGAGTGGCCGCAAGTACTTGGCTGTGACACACCTAATTCTACACCTTCATTCCTCTCAGTGCATGTTTCAGAGAGGACTGAAGTTATAGTGGGGTTGGAGATCCCAGCTGATGCGGTGCAAGGAGAGGTCCGCTTTGTTCTTTGGTGTGGGTCTTTGAGGTAGGCTTGCCAACGAGCTGCATGGCAGGTCAACATATGTCTGGTCAGGCATGTGGTACCCAAGCGGCTGATGTTTTGGCCACGCGATATACGCTTGAGACATATGTTGCAAACAGCAGCTGTGCGATCTGATGCACTAGCCTCAAAAAAGGCCCACACCAAAGAACTTTTTGAATGACGGGCAGAGGCAGCGCCCTGCACAGGCGGAGCTCTGCGGTGTGATTCCGTCGGTGTACTGCCCTTACGCTGGCCACCAAAGGGCATCCTGCCTCGTTGGAGATGTGCCTCCTCCTCATCCTCCTCCTCCTCCTCTCTCCTATTAGGCACCCACGTGGAGTCAGTGACCTCATCATCCCCTCCCTCCTCATCACTGGAGCCAATCTGGCAGTATGCTGCAGCTGCTGGAACATGACTGCCAGATTGGTGTCCTTCTTGAGCATCCCCTCTGTCTGCTCTCACGCTACTGCCTTCCTGTAGCTGGGTTTCATCATCAGACCCTTCGAAACGCTGGGCATCCTCCTGGAGCATGTACCCAACACTGTGCTCAAACAGTTCGGGGGACTCCTCAGGAGGAGGACATGGTGGGTCTAGGGAAGGAGTGACTGATGATGAGTCTGACATTGATACCAGGGAAGAGGACGCTTTGGCAGCTGCTTTGCCAGTACCCTGAGCCTGGGTGAGAGAGGATGAGGAGGAGGAGGAGGGCTTGGTCATCCACTCTACCAAGTCTTCGGCATGATGTGGCTCAACATGTCCAGCTGCCGAAAAGAAGGACAAGCGTGTCCCATGGCCATGTGCTGATGACAATGCACCGCGTCCACGACCAGCACTGTTGCCCCCAGACACAGAGCCTGCTTGCCCTCTTTTATTGCCTCCTGACTGTCTGCCTCTCCTTGTTTGCCTTCCAGACATTCTAATGGATGGCCTGCAGGGAGATGGGAAAAAAGCAATAAGGGCTACCTTCAGGTGTCCTTCTCTGTCCCTTTACTTAAGGATTTCTAAGTATGGTTGAGGATGATTGCTTTCGCACAGAATAGCACAATGACAATTTCCCTGACTGTCCAAAAAACAAGGATTTCAAAGATGGTTGATGAGGAATGCTTTAGCACAGTATAGCACAAGGAGAATTTCCCTCACTGTCCTTCCCTGTCCCTACAAACAAGGATTAGCACAGTAAAACACACTGACACTCTCCCTACCTATAGTTTTCTGTCCCTATAAAAAATGTTTTTTTAAAGATGGTTGATGATCAATGCTTTAGCACAGTATAGCACAAGGAGAATTTCCCTCACTGTCCTTCCCTGTCCCTACAAACAAGGATTAGCACAGTAAAACACACTGACACTCTCCCTACCTATAGTTTTCTGTCCCTAGAAAAAATGTTTTTTTAAAGATGGTTGATGATCAATGCTTTAGCACAGTATAGCACAAGGAGAATTTCCCTCACTGTCCTTCCCTGTCCCTACAAACAAGGATTAGCACAGTAAAACACACTGACACTCTCCCTACCTATAGTTTTCTGTCCCTAGAAAAAATGTTTTTTTAAAGATGGTTGATGATCAATGCTTTAGCACAGTATAGCACAAGGATAATTTCCCTCACTGTCCTTCCCTGTCCCTACAAACAAGGATTAGCACAGTAAAACACACTGACACTCTCCCTACCTATAGTTTTCTGTCCCTAGAAAAAATGTTTTTTTAAAGATGGTTGATGATCAATGCTTTAGCACAGTATAGCACAAGGAGAATTTCCCTCACTGTCCTTCCCTGTCCCTACAAACAAGGATTAGCACAGTAAAACACACTGACACTCTCCCTACCTATAGTTTTCTGTCCCTATAAAAAAAGTTTTTTTAAAGATGGTTGATGATCAATGCTTTAGCACAGTATAGCACAAGGAGAATTTCCCTCACTGTCCTTCCCTGTCCCTACAAACAAGGATTAGCACAGTAAAACACACTGACACTCTCCCTACCTATAGTTTTCTGTCCCTAGAAAAAATGTTTTTTTAAAGATGGTTGATGATCAATGCTTTAGCACAGTATAGCACAAAGAGAATTTCCCTCACTGTCCTTCCCTGTCCCTACAAACAAGGATTAGCACAGTAAAACACACTGACACTCTCCCTACCTATAGTTTTCTGTCCCTATAAAAAATGTTTTTTTAAAGATGGTTGATGATCAATGCTTTAGCACAGTATAGCACAAGGAGAATTTCCCTCACTGTCCTTCCCTGTCCCTACAAACAAGGATTAGCACAGTAAAACACACTGACACTCTCCCTACCTATAGTTTTCTGTCCCTAGAAAAAATGTTTTTTTAAAGATGGTTGATGATCAATGCTTTAGCACAGTATAGCACAAGGAGAATTTCCCTCACTGTCCTTCCCTGTCCCTACAAACAAGGATTAGCACAGTAAAACACACTGACACTCTCCCTACCTATAGTTTTCTGTCCCTAGAAAAAATGTTTTTTTAAAGATGGTTGATGATCAATGCTTTAGCACAGTATAGCACAAGGAGAATTTCCCTCACTGTCCTTCCCTGTCCCTACAAACAAGGATTAGCACAGTAAAACACACTGACACTCTCCCTACCTATAGTTTTCTGTCCCTAAAAAAAATGTTTTTTTAAAGATGGTTGATGATCAATGCTTTAGCACAGTATAGCACAAGGAGAATTTCCCTCACTGTCCTTCCCTGTCCCTACAAACAAGGATTAGCACAGTAAAACACACTGACACTCTCCCTACCTATAGTTTTCTGTCCCTAGAAAAAATGTTTTTTTAAAGATGGTTGATGATCAATGCTTTAGCACAGTATAGCACAAGGAGAATTTCCCTCACTGTCCTTCCCTGTCCCTACAAACAAGGATTAGCACAGTAAAACACACTGACACTCTCCCTACCTATAGTTTTCTGTCCCTAGAAAAAATGTTTTTTTAAAGATGGTTGATGATCAATGCTTTAGCACAGTATAGCACAAGGAGAATTTCCCTCACTGTCCTTCCCTGTCCCTACAAACAAGGATTAGCACAGTAAAACACACTGACACTCTCCCTACCTATAGTTTTCTGTCCCTATAAAAAATGTTTTTTTAAAGATGGTTGATGATCAATGCTTTAGCACAGTATAGCACAAGGAGAATTTCCCTCACTGTACTTCCCTGTCCCTACAAACAAGGATTAGCACAGTAAAACACACTGACACTCTCCCTACCTATAGTTTTCTGTCCCTAGAAAAAATGTTTTTTTAAAGATGGTTGATGATCAATGCTTTAGCACAGTATAGCACAAGGAGAATTTCCCTCACTGTCCTTCCCTGTCCCTACAAACAAGGATTAGCACAGTAAAACACACTGACACTCTCCCTACCTATAGTTTTCTGTCCCTATAAAAAAATTTTTTTTAACCACTTCCCTACCCAGCCATAGTAATATGACGTCCACAGATGGGATCTCCCATCCTGGGTG